>JAVXUO010002099.1:0-505580 GCA_033065855.1 Escallonia rubra
ATCACTGGCGACAACAGCGTCACGTGCAATTTTGCACCGCCAACCGGAGTATCAAGGAAATGCCGTCAACCATGAAGGACTAGAAACATCACCCACCACCGTAGTCTTTCTTCTTCGTCATCGTGAACATCAATAGCATCCACCACTGTAATCTTTCTTCTTCGTCATCGCCAACGACAAAGCACCCACCACCGTCTTTCTTCTTCGTCATCATTAATGGCAAGATTACCTTTCACTTTGTAGCATCTACCACAAACCTGCAAATTTACCCAGTTGTGCCATTCCAATTTTGGTGGAAGTGGAACCCGTGGTGCCGACTAAAAAATTCAGAACCCACAATTGCAGAACTGCTACCTTCGAACATTGTTGCGTGGCTATTAGCTTTTTCCCCTTCATGATCTTTTCCAGGTGAGGTTCTCCTCTCTATTGTTCTTATCACCATGTTGTTTGTCCTTCTCTTTGATTTATCTTTAGGCTTTCTTTTAGGGATTCTTACGTTGGTTTCTGCAATTGGTGTTTACATACATTCGAAAACGTCTCAAAGCGGCTCAGGACAGACAGCGCAGTTATACATCTCACCGTCGTCGCGAACTTGAATTTGAGGTGGGTGATCACGTGTTTTTGAGGGTTTCACCTTGGAAGGGGGTGATGCGTTTCGGTAAGAAGGGTAAGCTTAGCCTTAGGTTTGTTTGGCCATTCGAGGTTTTAGAGAGAATTGGTCTGGTGGCTTACATAGTTGCATTGCCGCCAGAGCTTTCACACGTTCATAACGTTTTTCATGTATCGAATCTGAGGAAGTATGTTTATAATCTGACGCACATCGTGTCGTGCGAGCCTTTATCAGTTCGGGAGGTCCTTCCAACGAAGAGCAACCGGTTGAAATTCTTGACCGTCGTGATCAGGTGTTAAGGACGAAAGTCAATCCCTTAGTTAAGGTTTTATGGCGGAACCACGAAATTGAGAAAGCCACTTGGGAACTCGAGAAGGCTATAGGCCCGAAAAGCACCCTCAGCATTTTGACATTTAAAGTACATTTTAATTCCGAGGACGGAATTCTTTTAAAAGGGGGAAAATGTAATACCCCAAAATTTTTCTTTTTCCAGTGCTAAGTTATTATTATTATTATATATATTTTTTTGTAAATAAGTTTGTGGTCTTTTTGGTAATATTAAGAAAATGGTTGAAAATATTTCTGAAGTTTTCGATCGAATGAATCGTGGATTCATTCGAATCAAACTGGAAGGGTAGTGATGTTTTGGAGTGACTGAAAGATTCAATCGAATGAAAAAGAGTTTGCTTCGAATGAAAAATATTTTAAGTCGAGAAAAGAGAGAGGACTGAAGTTTTCATTCGAATGAAAAATAGTTTTCATTCGAATGAAAAATAGTTTTCATTCAAATGAAAACAATTTTTGGTAGAATGAAAAACAAGTTTTGAAGAGACAATTTCACGATTGTCGGATTCGGTCGAAAGAACATTTTTTTTTTCCTTCGAATGAAAGCTAAATTTTGTCCCATATAAATAGATTTCTTATTTCTTTCCAACCCTTTTTGGTTCTTTGTTTTTGTTTCCCTTGAGAGAGAGAGAGAGAGAGAGAGAGAGAGAGAGAGAGAGGGGGGGGGAGAAGGCTTGGGAAGCTCTTGAGTTCTAAGGTGGTGCTTGAAGATTTGTATTCTTAAAAGCTTGGTTAAGGTAATGGTTTACTTTTGAAATCCGAATCAGCGATGGACCGATCGTTCGTGTAAGTGTTTAGTTCTTTTGAAATCTGAATTTCTTCGAACTGGTTTAAGCTATTTTTCTTTCCTTTTTGCTTTAAGCCGTGTCATAAGTAACTTGTTTCGCAATACTCTGACTTGTGGAATTCAATTACCGTCGGATTGTTTAACATTAAATTAGCCGATGTTGATATCATTCGTTTATGCAGTTAATGATTGTCATTACTTCGTAAACTCTGCTTACTGTTCGTCTGGTCAGTTATTTGATAAGGTTATCAAGAGATCTTTGTTTTGGTCTATAATCCATGTATTGGACATTATTAGGTAACTCTATGAGCCATGTCACAGTATATGTGACTTTATTATTTCTGACTTACCCACGTGGATTGGAACGCGGGCTAGCTCAGCGGGATGAGCTAGAGATCGCGATCTTACTTTCTGAACCTGGTCTCACGTGTCAGTGATGACATATGTGACCTTCTTCTGAATGGCTCTCTAGTGTCTGTCTCTGTATAAAGACATATTTTGGCATTTGAAATTTGAAATTTGAAATTTGGTCTGATATATGTTCCGTTTAAACCTTTGTGCCTCCGTAATCTCGTCTCTCAGATATATTTGCATTCTTTTTATTAGTCCTTTGAACGACCTTACTGGACATTTGGCTCATTCTCTTATTGTTTTCCCTTTCAGGTGATCAGTAGGTAGGATTTTGGATTTGAAGGGCTAGATGTGTGACCAAGAGTTAGCTGCTTTTATCTCAGAGTTAGTATTGACATTTTTAGGTGTAATAATTAAGACAAGTTGATATTACTTAGGTTTTTAATTGAAACTCCGTGTCAGAGAATTTGGTTTGTATAAAAGCTTTAGGCCAATATGTCAGATATTGATGTATTTTTGGGATTTATTAGTACATGCACCGAATGACCCTTTTGGGAGATTTTTGATATTTTAAGATTTTCTGATTCCGTTTATTCGACATTAATGTTCTGAAAAGTTTGGGGCGTTACAGTTATTTATTTTGAGTTTGTTTTTTTTTTTTTTGTGGTGGAGGTGGTGGTGGTGGCCGGTGGTGGCAGGTGGCAGTGGCGAGTGGTAGTGGCGGTGCGGGGATGGTGATGGTGGTCTTAAAATAAAAATCAAAACTGGAATCTCAAAACTCTAAAATGGGAGTTTTAAAAAACAATCCTCTTTTAAAAACTGGTTTTCAAAACTAAAGGAAAGAAAAAACCAAAAAAATTAAAAGAACAAACGAAAACAGTGTGTCAAACGCGTTTTTTTTTCTCCAGTTCACAAAACTGCAAAAACTAGAAACTTGAGTGATTTCAAACGCTACCTTAGTTTTGAGTTATTGATCTTGTCAGCGCGGAATTCTCCGGATATAAACATGAGTTTACCGAACAGAATTCTTCAACTCGAGTAGCAGCCAAAAAAAATTCTTTTGATAATTTGTTGTCCTGCGTGGTCCTTAAATGAAGCGACTTACATTGTTCGGTGCTTCCCATTTATTCGACTAAAGGAATTAGTGTAAGGCGTTGCTTTCATACGTCCTTGTGTGGTTATGTGTTTTGACCCGAAGCGCCATTTTTGAAACAACTTGTTTACAAAACTAGAAAGGAATTTATGCAACCCAAGTGAGAAGATGTCAAGAGTGTTTTTGTGGACTTAGCATAACTTGTTAATGTTAATTCTTTGTGAAAAATTTGATCGATGAAATACTTAATAGAAGAGAGCTTTGTTTAATGGTTGTAATCACATTATACCATTGAGCTAGATGCATCTTAATGTGTATAAACTATATTAGATACCGTAGGGGCTTTATTATGTGATATGTGCCTAATGTAGCGAAATCCTTTTAGGGCTAGGATTTGTCGTCTAAAGCTACACATATATACTATATGTACTTGGATTCAGTTGGCACCTTCTTTGCCTTGCAAACTTCAAATTCTTTTTTTTTTTTTTCAAACTTTTTCTACTTCATAAATACAACTAAATAGGTGGTAACATATAACTTGCCGGAAAGTTACTTCCTCTATTTTTTTCACATACAATTAAATAGGGTAGGATATAATTGACCGACCGTACATGACTTCTAACCGTCCCGTCCATGATCTCGTTTTTCCCACTTTTCTCAACTACCACATGAATAAACATATATAATACGTCTCGTGCATAGCATGGAAGTTTGGCTAGGATATTGTATCCAGATTGACACGAACGTGTTTGTACCATCCAAGTTCAACACCTTCGTTAACTAGGTTCACTTTTGTCACCACTGTTGTATATATTGACCGCATCATTCGCCTCAACAACGTTAATTTGCTCTAGCATTTGCTGGAGTACACCTCTCCTCGTGAGGGCAGTTGATCTTGCTGGTTGTAGTCGTGTTTCTTATACCAAAACATGGTCCATCGCATAGAAGTCTTGTATAACTCTTGATTTCTCATGGTATATATGTCTATCTTCAAAACAAAACAAAAAAAGTTCAATCGTGTTCGGATTTACCACAAGCATGACATTCACCCTTGTTGCTGCTGGGCCTTTAAACAGATGTCCTTGTTGTGATACTTATGTTGCTGGGCCTCAAGGGTGCACTTGATACTAGCATTGGTTTTGGGCACCATTTTTTTAGCCTTACCACTCATATGCAATTTTCTACTTTGCGCCTCGGATTATGTCATTTGGTCATGCAGAAAATTGGTCGCTAAATATATGATGTTCTACATGAATAAGTAGAACATCATATAAATATTGTTCTACTTATTCATGTATCTTTTGTCTTTGGCAATTCTTCTTGCTCGGCCACTGATTATTGGTCAGGCCCTCCTCTTCCGAGCCATATTTGTTGGTATGAGTATTTATTTCAGGCTAAGTTTCGAATAACTCCCTAAGGTTTTTTAACTTTAATTTGGAAAATAAAATTCTGACCTTTTGATTTGGGCACTTAAAATCCTGAAGTTTTAAATTTAAAGCAATTAGCCTAAAATTGCATGACCGCCAAAATTAAGTGAATGGCGGCCTCTATGTGCAATTTACACGACTTCTCTCAATGGCAAATTTGTCCAACCTATTATCCATCATTGTGGATGGAAAATCACAAGGTAATTCCAGATTGTGGAGGAAACTCGAGCAGACTTTGTTGTATTCAAGGAGGCCATCCACATCACCCAATTGAATTCACCAAGTTTGGTCAAGCCTCATGATTCCGTACTAATTGGAGCGATCAAGCGTATGCATTGAGCTCAATGTAGATGCAACGACAAATAAGAATGCCGAGTTATCTTTGGGTAGTGGCGACGTATGGTGAAGGAATCATCCACGGACTTCTTAGAGAGACTAATGGGAAGCAATGTGGCTGCTGAACTTCTTGAAGCTCTTTTGATCCGTGAAGCGTTGATCAGGGTAAATAAGACTAAAAGATTATTTTTTATAGTGACACTAATGTTGTTACAAGCGCAATCAACGAAAAGTGTGTACAAACTTGGAAAAGGATGTGGTCATGATCGATATAGTCTCCCTCGTCAAGGGTTTAATAGTTCCCAAGTTATTATGTTCTTAGGTTACGTATTCGACTGGCTCAGTGCCCATCCAATTGTCGTCAGGAACTCACCGATCGATTGAGTGTAGAAGTCTTTCGAAAGATCATGAATGGAGTCTCTTCGATCTTGTAAGCTGTCACGGCACTCTTCATTTTCAGTACTAAAATCTCATATTTTGATATGAAAAAAAATAAAAAAATAAAGTAAAACTCACATCTTTTAGACTTTTCGTACCTTTTCTCGTCCGTTTATTTGACCTTTGACAGTGCACCGATTTTCCCGGGAGATTTCAACCCCAGGTGTCACTCTCATCCGTGTCAAAATCCCATTGGCTGTTGACTCAATCTTACGCGCTTCAGACACTTTCAAGAATTCCAAGATCCAAACAGAGTAATAAGATACCCGGCGTCTTTATAAAAGCAGATTCTTGTTCTATTTGGTTTTCCATAAGATACACACACATAATTTTCCATATATTTACAGCAATGTCTTCGACCCTGTCGACATCCAAGTTCAATTTTTCAATCCGATCTCTGACTTTTTGATATTGAAGTAACAGAAAGGTTGAATACCTGCCTAGCTCTGCATTTTTTGCTTTGAAAATCCTCGTGGTTCTCTCATCTCTGGTGAGTTCTTCGTTCTTTTCTTTTCATTCATCTGGGTTTCTTGAATGTGAACTGTTTCCCAGCTGGGTCTATCACGGGCTACATACACACACAAACACATGTATGTGTGTGTGTTTTGTTCTTGCTATCAGCCATCTGTGTTTGATTCTGTTTATTCTTTTGGTGTTTCCTGAATGCGCACCCCGTTTGCAAATTCTCAACTATACAGAAATAGTCGTTCAAAACATGCATTTGTCGCTAAAAATTACGTTTGCGGTCCTATCATCTCTGGGGACAAATTGGTTAGTAAGGGTGCTGATAAACCTTTCCTATTCTTTAGAGAAGAGTGCGTGCGTGTGTGTGGTTTGTATTTCTGTTTTGTGTTTGTGCAGTATTCAAGTGGGTTAGGTTGATACAAATTCAATTATCTTTTATGAACAATAATGTATTGATCTGTGTGTGCGCGTGCGTTTGAATTTGTGCAGTGTTCAAGTGGGTTATTTTGATCCAAGAATTGATTTCTTGAAGATTAATGGCAATAATAATGTATTAACCCCTATAGCTAATTTAGCAATTTTGTGTTGATTTTAGATGGCTGTAAAGACAAATGGGTTACGCGAGGGAACTATATCGGAGGAACTGATGAAAGTATTACTATCTTTGGCATCAAATTGGGGGGATGTGGTTGATATGAATACATTCAAAGTGATCCACCTAACTGGTGCTATGACTAATGAGGTTTATCGGCTAAGTTGGCCGACGAAAGCTGAAGGTGCTGTTAGAACTGTTCTGGTGAGGATTTATGGTGAAGGTGTTGAAATTTTCTTTAATCGCGATGAGGAAATCCGAACTTTTGAGTCCATTTCGATGCATGGGCATGGCCCTCGACTTCTTGGGCAGTTCTCAGAAGGGCGAGTTGAGGAGTTTATCCACGCTAGGGTATGTGAAATTCTGATACTAAGTTCTCTGTTTCTAGTTTAGAACATCAATATCATGACTCTTTACCTTGTCTAAATTAAGGTTTGTTAGTTTTGCTTAGTAGCAATCATTTTTCAACATTTTCCTCCTAACAATTTGCAATTGATAAAAAAAGTTTCTTCATCTTTCTATGGTGTTAAAGTTTTCTTGCCTGAATTTAAGCTGAACTAATATAGAACTCGGATGGTAAGCGTTCTCTTTCTTAGGGACATACAAGAAATGGAAAGCAAGTCTCCTTTCGTACAGCGGAGGGAGTATTGTTGTTGATGCCATTTGTTCTTAAAAAGGTTCTTTTGTGCTTTGTGACTAATAAAGTATTGAGTCCTAATTTAGGGAAATGAGTTTAATCCTGTTTTAGGGAAATGAGTTTAAGGACTAGAACAAATACCTTATTAAAAAAACTTCACCCATCACTATTAGTGTTCAGTACTTTGATAAAGGTTGTCTCCAAAGCATCTTTGAGAATTAACTTAGTGGCTGAAATTGAGCAGCTCGGAGTCAAATCACGGCCTATCGTTAGATTCCCCAAAGTTGCCTGTTTCTGTTCTTTTATTTTTTCAGAAAGATGTGCAAGGATTATGAGAATTTATAGCTTCTTTCTTAGGTCTAACATAGTGATCTAACAAACTTAATCAGTGCTCAAGTATGAGTTTATGACATCTTGTTTAAATTTTCAGACATTGTCCTCTGATGACCTTCGTGATCCTGAAATATCTGCTCGCATAGCAGCAAAACTGAGGGAATTTCATAATCTTGATATGCCTGGTTCAAGGAATGTAGCTCTATGGGACAGATTGAGGTATTGATCTGCTAATGAAACCCAAAGGTTTTAAAGAATGAAAATTTCTTTCATACCATGCTTCTTGCTTTCGAGCCCTACTGAAAAATGTAATGACACTCCTTGCTTTTCAAGAAACTGGACAGGGAAGGCCAGAACTTTGTGGTCCCCAGAGCATGCAAAGGAATTTCTCTTGGATACTCTGGAAGAGGAAATCGACATACTAGAAAAGGAGTTATCGCGTGACTCCCAAGAGGTTAGGTTCTGTCACAATGATCTGCAGTATGGGAATGTTATGATTGATGAGAAGACAAGAACCATCACTCTAATTGTAAGTGTTCTGCTCTCTCACTCTAATTTCTGTAAGTTAAAGACTTTTAGCTCAGCCATAATTTCTTCTTTTGGTTGGCAAAGAATCATTGGAGTGCTTCAAATCCTTAAAAACCATTATGGTTGGAATTAACACTCCACCTATGTCCAAAGAAGGTTGAAATTTTCCATAATACCTTTTTCTTGCGGTTTTTGATAGTTGCCACATCTAAATCTTACCAAGGGTATGGAACATCGTCGAGTTTATGAGCAATTTCTAGAAAGCATTCTCTTATATATAGATTTTTAAAAAGGAAAAGGATGTCCCTTTCTGGGGACATGCTACTCTTGTTCTTACTTTCATAGGTTGAAGCTGAAAAGCATCCCAAGAAATTTGAGATTCTTATGTTTATGTTTCTGATGATAAGCCAAAGTATCACTTCTGAATTGCTCTCTGGTTCAATCTTCCCACGAATCAGTCTGAGCCAACATTGTTTGTCGAACTTTTCTAGCTTCCTTCCATATCGTGGCACTTGAATATGTCTGCAGAAAGGTGCTTTCAAAAGTCTCTAAAATATTGATTCTTATTTCTGCAGGATTATGAATATGCCAGTTACAATCCTGTGGCCTATGACCTTGCAAATCACTTCTGTGAAATGGCAGCAAATTATCACACTGACACCCCCCATATTTTGAACTATAGTGTATACCCAGGTAAGAAACTTTTGCTGCACTGGTGTTTATGCATCTCATTTACCCTGCCCCATGCTTATGATTCCTAGATTGCAAGATGCATAACGGGAATTGATCAGTTCTCTCCTCTGTTTCGAATTTGACAGATTTGGAGGAGCGCCAAAGGTTCATCCAGTCATATATTAGTTCAACAGGTTAGTCCTATTGATTTGTGCTCATTTGGATTTACATGCTCAAAGAGGACTTGTTATGTCTTGGCACTTTCGTTGGTACAATTTAAAATTGATTAAAACTTCATTAATCAACAAAGTTGGTCAGATGGTTAGAAATTTCCTTGGCATGTGCCTAACCCGCAACTGACTGATATGGGTGGGGGAGCGGGCAGATATCCAGTGTCTGCTAATTCCTTATCCAACTGTAAGCATTATGTCTGGCTTTACAAAATTGATTGTGATTGAAAACAACCCATGAAAGAGAGAGAAAATTTCCTTGTGGGCTGAGTCAGTCTTATTATGCAGATATTTCGATGTCATGAGGAGCAATTGAGGGCGACTATTTTCTCTTTGTTTTTCGGGCGAGCTGTGAGCATAAGAAGATAATTACAATAACTTAAAAGGGCTTGTGACGGGCCAAGCTCGATTAGTTAACGAGCTTTTGTACAGGCTCAAGAGGAATCACTTGCTCACTTGGTAGGATTCATAAAGACGGTTGAGCCGAGCTTGTTGAGTAAAAGATCGCTCAAGTCGACTCACGTTCATAAACGAGCTAACTTGAGCTACGTTCGTTTGTCAAACAAGCTCCAGGAGATGAGTATTAAGTATTTGACAGCTCCATTTGCGTACGCAGGCAATCAACCAAGTGATAGCGAAGTACAGCAACTAGTCAGCGATGTAGAGAAGTACACGCTTGCAAACCATCTATTCTGGGGATTATGGGGAGTAATCTCGGTAATCATTCCCGCATTTTCCTTCTCTTACAGTTAGTACCACCGGTAGGATCAAGTTTGATGTAGACTAATCTTTCATCCACCCTGCAGGCTTACGTGAATAAGATTGACTTCGACTACTTGGAGTACGCGAGGCAGAGGTTTCAACAGTACTGGCTGAGAAAGGCCCAACTCTTGGAAACCGGCGGACACTCCCCCATCGGACGTGTTAATGGTTTGGCGGAAGTTCAGTAGATGAAGTTCCTTATTTGTTTGTCGTGCTGTATTGTTGAAGTTCATGCAGAAGCGTCGCTACCGGGGTACTGACGTGAGAGAGTCTCCGGGGGGCTCGAGCCACGTTGTAGCAAGTACCAATACAAAGATATGAAATGATAGGACGCGAGTAGTTGTAGAGATTGGGGGGGTGGTCCATTTCCTATTCCTTCATGTCTACTTTTATAATTAGTTTGACAATAAGACCAAAGGCTCTTCTCAACAATAATGAATGGTATGATGGCAATAATGTTCTTTTTTCTGTGGTCAACAACGAATTCGAAGACTACAGAGAGGCTCTGATTTGAGACCCATCATTATCTGCTTAAAGGATAAGTTGTCCTCTCCTTAAAATATCTCTAGTGGCAAAGTGTCAACATCGATGACTATTGTGTACTTTTAAAATAATGAGATAATTAAAGCAATGTTCTTGAGGTTACGGTAAAATTACAGGCGTGTCCATTAGTTCAAACAGATTACACTTATGTCCGCTGACTAAACAGAGTTTTAAAAAAATTACACTTTTAAAAAAAATATTTTTATTCCCCTAAATTTTGAAGGGTTTTTTTTTTTTTTTTTTTTCAAATGCCATTATTTCGCCTCTTCACTTCTTTCTCTTCCTTTTGGAGAAGACCACCGTAGTATCACCATGCCCACCGCTAGCCACAACCAAATGCTACCACCACTCTAGATTTTCTTCTCCACTGTACCTCGTCTAACATGACCACCCTTAATTCTCTAAAAGTCAAATTTCTAAGCCTGTTTTCCATCACAAATGTTGAGATCATACATGTGAGGCTTCTTTGTATTCAGGATCACTCTGCTGATAGGCCAACCATCTTAGTGGCCATTTAGGCCCTTAATTCTTCACATAATCAAACTTCTAAAACATGACCACTCATATCACTTATATCAACCGATCATTGACCGGCAGATTCCAACAGGAACACATAGCTCCACCACAAAAAAGAAAAGAAAAAGATTAGTGGAACTATGATCCAATTACATCACCACTGGCATCAACTCCACGCCATTCTGTCGCCAATATCATAGTCGAAGCACCGCCGCTATCCTTTCGCAACTGGCATCAACCCCAATTTTGAAAGCGGAGGAAGATTGGTTTTTTTTTTGGGGGGGGGGGGGGGGGGGGGGGGTGAAGAGGGAAAGGAAAGAGAGAAAGGAAAGAGAGTCAACCCCAATTTGGAAATTAGGGTTTGAAATTATGGGGGAAGAGAGGGGGCAGGGCAGGCAGAAGATAGAAAGGGAAGAGAGAGAAAATCAAACCCTAATAAATCAGATTATGTATATTTTATATAGTATATGCATACATATGCGAGGCAATATTGACATTTTAAAAATATGTAATGATGACATTAGCAAAAAAAAGACTTTTTTTACGGATTGATGACGGATGGACACGACAATAATATTTTCAAAGCTTATGGTCACGGTGTGTTAAATTTTGAAACTTAGTGTCTTTGACTATAATTTCACCCTAACCTCAAGAATATTACTGTAATTTCATCTCTTTCTGCAATAAACCATTTTGCAATGTGTGCAAGACAAGTATTTGATGCTGAAGTTCAGTTTCCATATTTACTTCGCAGATCATCTTCTCCTTTATTGGATGTGAAGTTCTAATATTACCTCATTATTATATACCAAAAGGGTTATGTTGGTAGAAGTTCTTCTAAAATTCACAAAGAAAGTGCGGATAAGGAACGGAGACTGTCTACAATGGAATTTATAGCAGCATGAGAGTCTCTGGTGGCAGCAAACGTCAGATGTTTTGGGGCTTCAGCCCTGTCAAAATAGAAAGCGCCCGATGCCAATTTTTCTTTTGCCTGTAAAGCCAACCAGATGATTGTATCTGCTCCTTCCTCACTCGATCTAAGTTTCCCCGAGAACCTACATTTGCACCCAACAGTAAGAAAGGTCGTATATTTCATTTCTGGCATGTAATGACGTTTTCTAACAAGAGGTAAATATTTAGAACGAAATTGTTATTACGATTGTGAGAAGCTGGGCAAGCTCTTGGCAACTCCAGGAGTCTCTGCCCAACCTGGATGCATCGAGTAGAATCCAATCCCTTTGCTGTTGTAAATTTCAGCCCATTTCTCGGTCAATGCCACCTATAATATAAAATAATCCAGTTCAAAAAGTTTCTTCAAAATCAGTCCCTCCTATATTTTCATTTGCTGCTTTCAGACTAGTAAATGGTCAGCCAAGTACTACTGATAATATTAATATGTTTTTTCTTCACTCAATGGAGCCATTCTCTGGACATGGGAGTAGCTCAAATTGCAACTGATAAAATAAAGGCCCTTCACATAGAACAGAATATATACTTCGCAAAATAGCGAATTAATTATTAACTGAATTATCCAATTCCTAAAAACTTTGTGTTTTTTCCTCTCTCTTTCTCTCGAGTACTAGATATTTCTAGTATAGAAAAATAAAAGGACCAACAGACAGCACACACTTCCTTAAGAGTGTCAGATTTTCTTTTCCAGCATGAGTCTCGATGTATTGCTATCCAAGTAGTGATGTTAACAAAATAATCAGAGCGTTGCCGCAACAATCCTTTAGAAACCCAAAAGGCCTTGCTCCAAGTGTAAATCCTCCCAGCCATCTACCTGGAGTTCTAGTTCTTATTGGGGTTGGCAGTAAGTAGACAACCACCATAAGAAAATTTTCTCAAAGATGGTGATGCATCAGCCCACTTCTGCAGATTATTCTTAGAACCTTATACGATCTCACATTTTTGCTAACTTCACCCCAGACGTGTCTCCCCTCCTTCCCGAGGCTAGTTAGCAACTATGTTAACCCAGCAGCAGTAGTGAATTTTGCAATAAAACCTACATCCTACATTATGAAGCTCATTGCCGCATGTTACCATTGGCATTACAGCAGATGAAAAAGGTCAGGAAGGAGATGAAGAGTGTCAGCTATATTTGACAGGAAGGAAAGGAGAAGGGAGGCTAAAACACCCTTATCTTATATATGAAATGTAGTAGTGGTAGCAACTAGCAACATGTGTAGTCTTTTTCATAAGCTCCTCATTGCAACAGTGGAAGTAACACTTTCCTATTTACATGTGCCTTTCTCTCTTTCTTTCACTACTTACTGGTTAACCAAGTGTTGAATGCAGCCGTTTAGCTGTCATTTCTCTACCTCTTTGTCTTTTCTCTTTCTGTCCATGCGGCCGATGAAATATCTCTTATTTAATGAAATTATTACTCAAGAACTAGCCTTGGGATTCCACCATAAGTTGTTATGCAAAGGACCAAGAGCTGGGAAAAGATCTTTATGTGCACTGATTTTATAGTCGACAAAGTTATCCAGATGTACTTCTTGTTGCAGCTCATTGGCACCTTAAGTACCAGCTTGTGCAATCCGACTTTGTTAGGAAGGCGGCTTGTTAAGCTATATTAGATCATATTCTAGAGCATGCAACCTCTGGTAGTTCACTCTGGAGAAGGAATGTACTTGTACACCGCCATCAGTAGTGTTGCCAATTCAACAAAGCCTTTCTCCTAAATTGGGATGAGGAGTTCAGTCTAAAAATACGCTAAGAAATATAGAACAAAAGTTTCTAAAACATGCGCAGAGATCAATCCACACGTTGTAGAAAGACGATGAAGACATCAATGACCAGATTACTGAAAACTTAACGTACTGCATTTCAAAATTTACTTCAAAAGCGGATATTTCATGATCCTCCTCCCTTTAAGCTCAGTCATAGGCTCATAGCTCAATTTACTTATTGAAGAAAAAGGAACAACCAAATTGACAGCTTTTAGACACAACCAACATAAACTGGTCTTTTGTATCCAAGTTTACCTTAAGAAAATGCACTACAACATTTATGCACTAAAGGCCAACAAGACTGCTGTAAGACTGTACATAAAAGAGCATGCTTCTTTAGACGTCCAAGAATGTAGTGTTCTACAAGCTATCAAGTCTAGTTATTTACCTGAACTCGCTTGTTCCGAGCATACTGCTCCACACCATCAAAATGGCTATCGCTGAACTGCATAAAGAATGTGACCATAATTTCCATCTTTATCCAGTGCAAAGGGAAAACAATATTTGAGATTACTTTTACCTGTAGGTCTTTGGTCAAAGGAGCAGTATACATCCCTCCTGATGAAACTGTGATTACACGAGCATCAGGTGCGGCCTTCTCCAGCAACGGCAACATCAGCTCTGTTGTAGTGTAAGTGCCCAGCACATTTACACCAAAATTCAACTCATATCTAGTCTTACACAAAACCAAAAATACTTTCCATAAATTTAATGTTTAATTGCAGAGATGAAAAGATTAGCTTGCTGGATCTGGTCTTAGACATAGAGTAGACATTACCCTTCTGATGTTGTGGTACGTGTATGCTCCATTACACCAGCGTTGTTAACCTAGATGAATAAGGTTTTTCTTGATCAGGTATTGCATATATGATTCAGGAGTTGCGATGCACAACGAATCAAGGGGAAAAAACTTATACTACACAAAATATGAAAATGGCACCTTTTACACAGCTAAATCTTAAGAAAATATTGAAAATTGAAAAATGCATTCAAAGTATAAAATGAGAGGGCATATACCATACTCCTTTTACTATATAATACGGTCCCATACAATAAGGGTTTCAGGCACATGTGTTTTCTTCTTTTTAAATGATTGTGTGACGATCAAAGGAGGATGGGCAGGTGGGATTACCAGCACGTGGACAGGGACGTCCTTAGAGTAAAATCTCGAAGCAAGTGATTTGATCTCACTGACAGAAGAAAGATCACACACCTGCAGGCTAAAATTACTAATCCACTTAAAAGGAAGAACAAGAGAAAATTTGTAGGCACAGTTGTTCAACTAAGCAATCTTAACCACCCAAAGCTTTTAGTATAAGATGTCATCAAGGTTCTCAGAAAGCTAATACGATGATAAAAGAAAGACCTACTACCTCCAAGTAAACACTTTTGTTGCCGGTCATCGACTGAATTTTAGACAGAGCGGCTTCACCCCTTTCCTTATTTCGGCAGACCAAATAGACAGTCGCTCCACTAGAGAAAAGGAAAAGAACATTTGTAGGTAAAATAAGCATCACTGTGGAACATCAATCCCGATGACTTGATAATGTAACTTTATGGGCAGTATGGGAAGATGAACAAACTTTTAAGACAAAACACAATACCGTGAAGCAAGGCCCTCAGCAGTCGCATAACCGATACCAGAATTGGCTCCTGTTACTACGCAATTCTTCCCTTCTATTCGTGTCTGCATATCTTCAGGTTTGAAATTTTTCGAGTGCTCCCTATCAATTCGAAACAGAATGCACATTGAAGAAACAGTCAAATGTAATTCAGACATAAGAGCAAAATCCCAGACTAAAGCTTCAGCGTGTAAAGCATTCTGAATTGCACACTGCAAAGCCAACATAGCCAAAGCATCCAATTTCTAAAGTACGAACGAACTCTCCTATTTCTTTGTCTATAACCTGATGAATGTAGGGCTTTGGACATCAATTACACAACAAAAACTTAATTAAGCCCAATAGTGAACCCTCCGAAACGCACGCAAAAGATCAGCGCCTCTTCCGAGACAGACACGTGGGTTGCCCCCATTTGTTAATCCAATTACGGCTTTCTTCTCGCTTCCACATACTCATAGGAAGAAGCTTCAAACTACTGAGTATTTATTGATACAAACCATCATCATAACATGTGCATGGCATAATGATAAATATCAGAACAGAACTAAAAACTATCGCGGAACATAGAAATGTAGTACTTCATGCACAGTATGTTGTACTTTTATTGAATTATTACATGAATCCAGAAGTGTGTGCCAGTGTGTGTGAGAGAGAGAGTTAGGAATTGGGGCGCACATGAAAGCAGATTTGGTGAAATTGAGGTAACCATAAAGCCCAAAGGAAGTTGATCTCCATGCCTGCAGTAAATCAACAACAAAAGGCCAACCACAAGAGAAAAGAGGTCAAGAAATTTTACAAAGGAACAGAAAAAAAAAATTGTTGCATGACTTTACCTTGAGGAGAAACATGGTGAGTGCACTAACAGAGACGCGAATGTGGATTTGCAGAGATGTTCGTGGGTGCATCTCCCATGTGTTGGTTCTTCAGTTTGGACCATCTTTTTGGTGCTTTGAAAGAATTTGAAGTACTGGGGGGCCTGTCTTCTTCCACGTACACGTTTGTGCTACCACTCCTTTTCTTCAGCCTTCTTCGATCAAACAGGCCTTTGTTTATGGCCCAAAAATGACTACTATAGGGTTGCTACCCGGCCTATTGAACCTTCAATTGGCTAAAAAGCCTAAAAATGATACCATTTGACACACGGTTGCCCTCGTTGGCGCAACCGTGTGCCACTTGTCTTGCCGCTTGCAAAAAGAGTTCGCCAACCAATTTCAACAGTTCATAACAAACAGTGCATCAACATTAGTGCACAAAGAGTAAATTTTAACACAAAGGCAAAACGGTCCCAAATATTCTCATTATTTCAATAGCATCATTACAACTTACAAAAAGTTTTGTTTGCATCCACAATTTGCAATCTAGCTAGACAGACAAACAAAAATAAAGCAAAGGACTCTCAAGTATGGGAGGCTGACAAATTTGGTATATGGAAATTATTCGGTATGGCCATTAGTTTAGAATTCGAAAATTATTTCGAGAACTTTATCATCGAATCAGAAATAGTTAAGTGGAATAACAAAGTTTGTAGTATAAGTCAAAAATGATTTGGTAATTGATCGTCTAGCTTGCAATAGTTTTAATTATATGAAATATTAAACTTTTGGAATAACAAAAGTATAAGAATTCTTCCGATCTTTTAAGTGATGGCCAAAAGTATAAGAATAATGTGCTTATAATCAAGTGTGCCGATATTAGTATATAGTCTTGCATGGTACTATTTAATAGGAGTGGCACGAAGGAACACAAATGTGCTAGCATTCTGGATGACCTTGGTTCGAACCCGAACCCCATCTTAGGCTTTTTGGTACTAGCTTTTTGCAAGAGAAAGGAAAGAAATTTAGATCGCGATAAATTCGAGATATCAAGATATTCGTAAAATTTGACAAATACTCGCGAGTATTTTAATTAATCGTGTTGAATACGTGAATTAAACTTTTCATGAATTTATCACGATAAATTCGCAAATATCTATCGTCAATTACTCGCAATATTGCAATTATGCTTGAGCAAGCATACATCAATATATTACCTCAAAAAATATGATAGATTTTTATATGTCAGCACTCCTTCTGTCTCTTAAAAACAGAACATGGTGTGAAAATAAAATTTTCTTTAACCATAATAGAGATCGATTGAACTATGAAAGGGCTATAAGTGACTTGAATATACATGATACCCACAGAGGTCACAGGCCCAGCAGCATGTGTACCTCCGTCAGAAAATGTCATGAACAGAAGGATTTGTTTGTGGAATTAACACCCTTGATTGATGTAATTGAAAGAATTCGGTTATGAGCAAGAACTGAAGCAAACTGATGTAACAATCCCTTTAATCAAGACAGCTCTTCAGAAATGCCAAGACCATATTTCTGCAGAAATAAACATTAATGCTAACTGGACTCGGCACAATTATTATCCCACAAACTCATGTAACTTGCTGAATGAATATAACTTCGCATTTACCAACAGAGGACATGTATTCATGTAGTACAAAGATAGGGAACTTAATAAACTCTTCTAGTAATCTAGTAAACGTGACGCCAATGAGATTTCCTTACTGCACAAAAGGAGGGGGGGGCAAAAAAACAGACACCGACTTTCTCTACAAGACTGTAGTGGAAAAATATACAAATGAAAACATTCTCACAACAACCGCAATTTACAACCTCAATCACAGAACTCAAAAAATCAAAAGAATGATGGCGATATAAGCAACATTGGGGGTTCCATGAGTCGTGAATCCCCTCCCTAACAAGTCGTATCCTCGTCAACTTTATACTTTTGCTTAACTGCTCCCAGTCAGGTGCTGCATCAGCGAACAAGTCAAATCCAGAGATGCATATTCAAGCATACTGCAAACAAAGAAAAGAGAACAAAGAAAACACCCTGTTAAGTTGTGTACGTTCGAGCGGAGCAGTTTTAAAGTACGGAAATAGTCCGTGTGTTCTGGCTCTAATGTCCTGCCGACCAAAGATCCCATTATAACTTATCTGTGTTAAAGAGGCAAACCAAAACGAGATCCAAATCAACAGTCACTACATAGTCTAAAATATGAAGAACCCTTCACACCACCTAACCTACATCACTACATGTGTTCTCCAATTGGGCTAAACATTAGGTATCTAAGAGAGATTATCATCAAGACGACTATATAATGCTCTAAAGCTCATTTAAATTCTGGCTTCAAAATCACCCCATATATGGAATAAATAGCTGCCAATGTTTGATTACATATGGGACTATGAGGCTTCGACAATGGTGGCTTCGACAAAACATAAAATCTCTCACATGAGTTTTCAATTACTGCAAAAGCAACAACTTTCACGTAATCGAGACACCACTCAAACACAGGCATCAAACCCTTGGAAGTGTCCAAACCAACTGGATACGTAGTCATGAGAAAGCAAAATTCAACTCCCAATGTCTTGGTCAAACACTTTGGGAATGCTGATCTACAAGATCTTCTCGTTTTTCCCTTTTTCCAGGTGTCTAGTGAATTTCATCAAGCACAGGTTGACATTCGATTGACTTTCTAGCATGGTATTTTACCTTTATTGCCATCAAACTTCATTTAATCCAACTCAATTGCACTCTTTCCATAATTAACCTTAAGGCCTGTTTGTTTCTCGGAAAATGTTCTCCGAAAAACACTTTCAAATGTTTGGTGCACTGAATGACAAAAGTTTTACGCCTAAGCAGAAAATCACGCAGAGATCTCCTTGAAAGCGACTTAGGGATTCCAAGTTGGTAAGTCACTTTCCAAACCGCTTTGATTGCCTACCGCATATGCTCCATCAAACCTATAATAATGAACCAAAATATCGTGAGACTATTTTAAGCCCTCCATCTAGCAGTGAGCTCCCCCCCCCCCCCCCCCCCCCCCCCCCCATCCCCCCTGTATGAGTATGATTGAAGCAGGCTTTTCTGTCTGAGATGATGACAGCCCGTGAATAAGGTGTTGCAGATGTGTGACAAACCCCCTGTATGAGTTTGTTGTGTTTGGATGATAGAGAGTGAAGCAGGCTTTTCTGTAAAAACTGAGATGATGACGGTGGGGAGCTGGGGGCGTGAATAAGGTGTTGCAGATGTGTGACAAACTCACTTCTTGGGTATAGAAATAGCCAACAACAATAGGGGGGGGGCATGGCGGGGTGGATTTGAAGAAGAAAGGGAAATGGGATAAAAAAAAAATGTGATACTGGAGCACTAACTGATCCTGCAACTGTTTAATCGCCAGAACTTGTTTGAACGGCTCAATGGACTTTCTGAAATCTTGTTTGTTAAAAGGGTTTTCTGATAAATGCTTAAAGAGATACTCCCTCCATCCCAAAAATATTGATCAAATTTCCTTTTGTGGCTGTCTAAAAAATGTTGCACTTTTTCTAAATTTGGATTAAAGGTGTGACACTTCCCACTTTTACCCTTGTGCTTGCATATCAAAAGGTCAAATGTCTATTTCTTAATTTACTCCCTCCTTCTCAAACCTCCATTCAATATCCACAGTCTGCTGCCTCCTTCATACACGACGGCCACCACCTCCTGCAAACACCGTTACGGCCGCCTCCTTCAACCGCCATCGCTGCTGTCTCCTTCAACGCCATCACTAAGGCCGCCTTCAAACACCATTGCAGCCACCAACCACCAATGCTGCCGATGAGGATGATAGTGATTTTAAAGGATTGTCACAAGATAGATTTTGTTTTCTTTCTAAAGTTTTCGGACAGTTGTGTTCATTTCTAACTCACAGATCTGTATTAACTAATTTTTAGATTCTGATTTATTGACTAAATCTAGATCCGGTTCAACATTACATCATGAGCTCTTTTCTATATGTTTGAAAATGCAAGATAGGGATAGATAGAGGGGAGGGAGGGAGAGAGAGAGACGTACTCTTCCAGTCAATTTGTTAGTACAAATATATGATATGCAATGATTAAATGGAGAATGACCTAAAAATTGGACACCCATTCTTAAACTTTGTGCCAAGTCAAATGTATGCAATATTTGTGGGATAATGGGAGTGGCATTCCAAAGGGCCTTTTCTGCGAAATAAAAAGATCCTAAGTAACCCTAAGAAGCTTAAAGCGTTCTCTCATCAGTTGTTTGCTCCTAAAATGTTTGTGTATTAACATCACTTGCTCATAATCTGAAGAGAGATATTGTCATGCATGAACGATAAAATGTTAGTAAATCGTCGAGTACTCACCTGCCCTAATCTTAAGCGGCTTCCACCATCAGTTCCCATATCTTCGAAAACTTCAAAAACCTCTTCATGTTCAATTTCTGCATCAGTGAAAGTAAGGGCCTTTTGTAGTTTCCTTGGAGAAAACACCTCAACCTCAACCATATATGAGGCAGTCACAGGTCGATGGTCTGAAAGCCTAAGCTCAGTTCTCCTATAGCTCAGTAGCCTCATTCCCTTCCCAAATGAAAGTATGCGGTCACACCTGGAAGAAAAAATCCAAGTATAAGTAAAATCAACTGATATACAAGGATATATGGGGACTGAATTACATTTAATCACCATCAACCATATAAAATATCAAAAGGGTTGGAAAATCTAGAATAAAGTAGGTTGAAGACAAATCTTGACTGGTTATGATAATGTACTACATGCTGGCCAACCATGGTAGAAGTTCTCATTTATAGATCTATTTTAAGCCCCTTAGGGGTTGTTATGTATTTGCTGGCCACTTAAATAAATATGTACAATTAGTGTTTGCACACCATTCGCCCCTATGTGGATCAACTGGCCATCCTTTGAGTGTCAAGCATGCCCGTTTACATCTTATTACGTAAATATCAAAGGAACAATGAAGCATGGTGTAAATACGAGTGTGAGAGGAACCTTTCGTACTATAAGATAGAATCTGTTTACACTAGTCAGCACTACGAAAAGGGTCAGCCTTTCTCTAGTCCAATACTACATTCTTTAAAATACCTATGCAATTTGATCTTGAAATTGTGAATACATTTGTTAACTTATTGGAAACTTTAAGCAGGCATACATTGACTATGAAAAGTGGAAGAAACCTAGCTACAAGAAACATTGCAACTGTCCCACTACGCACATAGGCTTTGAGACAAAACAAACATACAGCATTACAAGACTTGCATCTAGAATATCTGATTAGAATCATGCCACGTTGTTGAAAAGATGGATGTACTTGGAGACCAAATGAGGAACTTGAAGTGCTCGGTAGATGCCAGAAAAGAACAGAAGTCAGCAAATAAAAACACATCCACGTCATAAGAATGTTGAGCACCAAGGAGCAAATCTCAGAAAAATAACGAGCACACATGATGACATAGAACAAGTTGCAATTGATTATTCGGAGCGTCTGGGTCGCTCCAAGAAAGTGGTCAGGAAACCAGCGTTCACTGTTGGGGACATACATTTGATCTGCAAGGAGTAACAGGTGTGTGCGTAATCAAAACGACTGTTATCAAAGAGCTCCACACCACCCTTAAACTGTTACGACCATTCATAGCTTCATGGAATGCCAAAAGAGACCTTTTAAGCAGCTTTCGGGAAACTTTTCTGGTTGAAGCAAGAAAACTTTCCTTAGTCGACAGTTTTTTGGTCTAGGGTGAATTTCAGTATTTTCTTTTGTTTCTTAGGAGTCTAGAGTATCCAGTTACTACTTATTTGATTTCCATTAGATTAAAGCTTTCTTCTGGTTTTGGTTTCTAGTTTCATGTTCTCGAAGGATCGAGGTTTCTTTTCCTATCTAAAGGGATGTAGCTTTCTGAGCAGAAACATCTTATGATCAATTAAATTGTGTCCATATAGAATTCTTCTTTTTGCTGGTGAATTCCAGATTCCCTTGTGAATTCGGGAAGCCCATGCTGGATTCCAATGTTTAGCCTTTCCTTCATAGATTCGAAGATCAACGGCGCAAGAACGACATCTAGCCCACAATAACTTCTGCTCCAAATCACACATACACAATATGACTTGTTCATACGAGACAAGGAAATAACAAGGTAGCTTGTAGATGGTACTGGAAAAGAAATTGCCATACAGTTCATGGCAAGAGCAAGAAGGAAAGTATATGACTATCACTAGAGCAATTTATCCAAAACAAAAGCAAAACCCAAACAGAATGCATCTATGAGAATGAAGCAACCAAGAAATAAATGCTGACCTAATCTGATTAAACGCATAAAATAAGCAAAACTTTCTAGATGCATACCATGCTGGAGTACGCCTCCCAATCTTTGGATCCTCTCCATAATACTTCTCCGAATTTAACTCATACTTATATGTTGGAGGAAAGGTTAAAGTACCCTCAAACCATCCGTCAAATGCCCGACCTTTTCTAAGTTCTCGTATAAGCTGCCAGAAAGGTAGGTGTACTGGATTAAACAAGAAGAAATTGCATTCAATATCCTTCACAGATATGCCATTTAATAAAAAGACGCAGCAAATGTATCAAATGGCTCAACGATCTCTGTGTTTCCAAGACGCTAGTGATAGTTAATCAATTTACCTACACCAACTAATATACTTAAAGAAAGCGTCTCCATGCTCTGTACTCTGTAATGATGCATTACAAGATGAATCTAAATGACCCAGTAAGGCCTATATGGGGTGCCGGGTGGGTCCTGTGCCTTATAGCAGCCAAAATTCCATCTGCAGACGAACTATACATAGCTATATGGATTTGGAATTGCCGAAGAGTTGACCTCACAAAAGCCTACCAAATTTACAAAAAGGTTTAAAGGAAAGAACTTGGCAGTTCAAATATACAAACAAAAGAAGAACAATTGCTTACTCAGTTGAACCATAAAAAAAATTATGCTAACCTACCTGATCGCGCTCAACCAAACTAGACCAATCCCTTTTGGAGATCAGCTCTCGAGTTTTCTCATATGAAGAATTGATGCGATAATTTAGATCACCTAGCCAAATTACTTTCCTGCAAAGTAATAAACAACTGATAAACTTAATGCAAAAAAAAATTAGAATCAGACTTGGTAAATGACGGAGATTACAAAACACACCTATACAGATCTACTCCTCTTACACAATCAGATTACATATTTTCCTATATCACGTGGTTCGATACAAAAATAGAGTTAAACAACCGTCCTTCACCTGCACCATCATGGGGATCCACCAAAACTTGAGCACTCCTAGTCTATGTTGCATGAACTCTTCAAAAATGCGTGAAGTACCCGTGTTGGACACTCGACACTTAGACGTAGGTATGGGATATGTCTCCAACACATCTCATAGGCTATGCTGCTAAGAACACTATCTTATAGTGTTTCTTTTAATTATTTACTGTTTTAAGATAAGATTAGCATTCAATTAAAATGATGTGCGTCACATAAAATACCGTTTTACCTTAAGAAAAAATACAACATAACAGAAGATACGAATATTTTCCGTGTCTCCACGTCTTAAGTTTTGAAAATTAGACGAATCCAACGATTGGACACATATCCGACCTGGACACCCGTGTCGAGTCTATGCAACATAGCTGCTAGTTAACTCGACTCATCTCAACGAAGCTTACTCCCAAACTAGTTTGGCATCGGCAACATGAATCCTTCTTGTCGTATGCCTAGTTTAGCATTCCTACTTAAGTGGCAGAAAAATGTGTACATATAATTGGAGTACAGAACTAAATAGCTCTTCTAGGTTTTCCAACCAGATCAAATTGCCGTAGGTGGGACAGGGGCCGAGTTGCGGGTAAAGGTAAAGGAATTTCAGATTTGTTCAGAAAAGAGATTAACTGTGGAAAGAACACCACACAACTTAACAAATCATTTCGAGGAAGAAATTAGATGCTAAAGGGTGATTGGATTGAAGTCAAATCTTATTCTTGCCAAAGGTCACTAGTGGTCGAGTAGGCACCAACTATAAAGGGGAGGATTGAGCGATTTATACACGCACTCACCAAAGAAAGCTCATCTGTATGCCTGCATGTGGTTAAGATGCAAGGATGTCCTTACTTACTGAATCAGAACTACAAATCATGATTAAGCCTCAGGTTATCAAAGAATTCGCTACTGTTGCTATACCAGATAACTACCTAATGTAAGAAACTGCCCCAAATTGTAGTCTGCATATCTGTAATAAACTATTTAATCTGTCCCTTATCCTCAGAGATGAAAATCTTAATATGACAGGAGAAAAGGGATATATGTCAATAAATCCAAGATAAAAGATCAATTAGGAGCTCACTCTAGATGCCATACTTTAAATTAATATGTTAGATGCACCATACTCACTCATGGTCGTGGATCCTTTTAGGTAGTCCAATGCCTGAAGGTGACAAGAAACGAGTCCTTCTGTGTATCTCTTGCACATCGGCGTTTCTTTTTATTGCGTCCGCCTCCTTTTCTCCTGATGTTAGGTGAGTGCATATAAAGCAAACGGGTGTCTGATATATAGACATACTGACTGATATAGATCCCTGGAAGATAAAAGAATCATCATGATAACAGGATGCATAACGTTCTTAAGCCAAATGAAATATACCGTGCTATCTACAAATAAAAGGTCAGCCATGTAACCCCCAAAGTCATAACACAGGACCCAGAAAAAGGGTTATTCACCAAAGGCAATAAGAAAGGCTTTTCTGGTACAACTATATACCTCCACCATTATAAGCACAGAAAGCGAGAGAAATAGAAAAGTTGCACAAATGAAAGCATCTCCAGTTCTTCCCCCATCCCACATATATCTTTATAAAGACGTTTCAAAAGGCAGAAAGTAAATTAGAAAAAGTGCAACAATTAAGATCATCAGAAGTCATAAACAACTAAAGTGATTTATAAATGTCATGCCCTAGCAGCACACTGCCATACAACACTAAGGCCCATCTTAAAGAGATAGCTTGTAACATATCCGCAACAAAAACAAAGAGATAAGGCATAAGTACTACTTGAGTGGCCTATTTGAATGAGAAAGTTTTAACGAGTTGCTTTCATCAATTTACTATCAGAGAGAACGGGAGGTCATGTGCAGAACGCTCCTCCCACCATGGGTTATAGAGAGGGTTAGATATGAATAGCTGCTCTCTGGTTTTTTCTTGTACAGGCTCTTTTCGCTCTTAGTAACCGTATCGTTCTGAATGCTTGCCCTTAGTAAATTATGCTAGCAAATGGTAAATTACAATCGGTCAAAACAGGTCTAGCGCTATTTTTCAGTTGTCACCCCATCGGGGATCCTAAGTCTCGAGAAGAGTTGGAGGCACCGGAGCAATCGGCAATTGTAGTTGTTTACAAGCCTATTGAATCACACGTCAATAGAGGAAGGAACTACTAAGTGGATCCATTTGATGATTGAATTCTCTTTTTCCCCTTGTTGATTACCTTTTCAAAACATATGCGCTTGTTCTGCTGATGTTAAGAAAGTAATAAATCGTGGAAAAGTACTCAGTTCACAACGATAAACGATTGAATTGTGATCAATAATTTCATAAACATTTTACACGTAGGAAGGCATATCATGGATGGACAACATGAATAACAAAATATCACTTAGAGGTTTTCAGCAAGGCAACAAGCTACAAACCTTGTTACCTATGAAGCCCATCACACCAACACCAACTGTGGACACACTTAAATTCTGGATATGCTTTCGCAAACTTCTACGAACCCACACAGTCACAAAAATTCCAACCATTTGCTTGCTCACCATTCTCACATAGGGGGATCTTCTTTTCCGGTACAAGACGGATTCAAGGTCAAGTTCTGAGAGTAAAACTGCCTCTGACTGCCCTCTATTGTCGCCATTCAAATATGACTTGAAAGAATTATATGTTCTGAAGGATTTTGAACTTTTGAATGACTTCGCAGGTCTAGAAGAATTAGGTCTATCTAGAACAAATTGACCGAGCAGATCCAAAGGTGGCTCAGGCCAGCTTAAACCAATCCGTTCTGTTACACTAATTGTTTTTGTTAGTTTTCTACTTTTTGCGGATATTGCTGCCTCTGTATTTCCTGAGCAATCCACTGCCCGTAAACAATGCACTCTGTCCAGCCTCTTTGGTGACGAAATGGCAGAACCACCATTATCACTAGCGGCTAAAGCTTCAGCCTCTACAAACGCAACATTACCTGTAATTGGTCCATCCTTGACTTCGTCGAAACCATCTGACTCTTCATTCACTGGATAGATTTCCTCCTCGTCATCACTATCAGTTTCAAGTAAAATCTCTTCTTCTATATCTGGGATATCATCAGATGGCTTAAATCTTGATGGAGAAGGAGGGTCACTGTAGCATTTAAACTTGGTCTTTGCAGGTTGAATTTTATTGAGAGTTTCACGAATGATATTTTCCCATTTTGGAACTGGGCGGTTATCTTCAGCCACAAAAATGTTTCCAGCATTCAACGGTATGATTTCCTGCAAACTGTAAGCGAGTGCAGTAATCACAAAATGATGCTTTTCATGGAAATAACACAAGCAAAATGTGTTTGAATGAGGATCTAAAAGTTTAGGATGAAAAGCACTTGTATGGTAAACACTCCTAATCCCAACAAAAATAACAACAGAGCAAGAGAGAAAAAGTTAACGAAGAGGCAGAAGACGTACCCAATCACATAGATGTCTGCAGGCTTGCTAATATCTAGCCAATCTTCAATATCTAGGTCATCTGGTGGAAGTTTTCCTCCAACATTCCATGTGCCAACAGATGCTCTAGAAACATGAACAACAGGAATAAAAAGGGAATGCATCACGACAGAAACTTGATAAAGGGGTCATGCTTAACTATTCAAAGAAATGAATTACAATGAACATATGCAAGAGGGTGGCCCATACCTAAGCTCCTTTGTATTTATATACTGTGCCCTAAATGTCTCTGAGTTTCTCCTTCTTGACCTCGGAAGAGCTTCTGAGATCAAAAGAAGAAGGGCAAACGTAGTTAATTAAATTAATTCTCTCTCACGCAAAAAATAATTGTACTAACAAAAGTCCTCAAAAAAACCATGCTAGAAATAGAAACACGATTCATTTTCGACATAACGCCATGGACGAAATTGTGAACAAATGGAAATACTACATTAAAAATAAGGGTACTTTTCTTTCCTAGCTACTCAAACATGGGCCATTATGCAACTTGCTTTCTAATGAAAAAATTCACTAGTAAGTTACATTCGCCTGAACATACAACTCACTGAAAATTGGCTTTCTGAGCGTAGATCATGACGAAAAGTACATAACTTCCGAGCAACACTTGCAAGAGTTGATGAGGTCCACGATAATAAGACCATCTCCTGTATGTCTAACTTTACATAATTTCAATCAATCAATCTGAACACTGCTCATTTCTCTAGACAATCATAAAAACAGTCGCTAACCCACACAGTTGAATATGTTTTGTTCTAGTGGTCTATATCCAAGATATTGACATCACCCATTTGTCTGAAAGTTGAAAGTGTAACGTATGCTCTCATATACCTAACTTATGCAGTTCTTCACAATATCAGATTCTTATTTGACGTTCTATTTCCAACAAGCTAACGACGTGTAGCTGTCAAAGCAGCAGCGAATTTCAAAGTTCCAAAAAGTGTATACTACGAAATTTCATTAAAAAGCAAATGAATCTCAAAATCCAGAAATCGATTAATTAATCCCTCCTTTCCAGTCGATTTCTCCCTTAGACTTCTTGCGAACGTAAACACCGAACTCAACTCAAATAGAACCACTATAGTTCAGCAAATCAAGTTAAAGTCAACGTTTACACGTACTAAATTTAGGAAACGGATTCGCTGAAAAAAAATCTGAACGTAAGTAGTAACGTTTAACAGCTCATACTACCATTCGCATCAACGAAAACTTCATCGCCTTTCTTGTCCTTGAACCGCGATTCCCGCGGCCAATCACAAAATTCTGCAACACGAAACAAACAAACAATATCAAAAGAACAGCATAAAATTACACAAACGAAATGATTGACTATTTTTGAAAACCTGTAGAGAGGGTTGACTTGAGTTTTGACCTTCGGCCTCGCAATCGGTGTCGCTGCCGTCATCGTCGGTGTCGGCGCTGAAATCGGTGCCCTTGGCGCTGCTGATGTGGAGCCACTTGCGCACGGCGAGTGTGGGCCAGAAGAGCTGCAGGCACGCGCAACCGAAACAACATATTTCAGCCCAACTCCGCTGCAATTCCTCGTTTCAGGCCCGAATGACAAGAAAAAAGCTCGAGAGAGCGAGAGGGAGGGAGAGCGGCGACGTACCTCACGGTGAGTGGCTGAGCGGTGGTGCTGGCGGCGCAGCATCGCGTCTACTACGGAAATGATCAGAAGACATTAACCGGTGAAAATGGCGGTGGTTGGCGCGCGTTAGTGGAGGAGGAGTAAACTAAGGACCAGCCTCTGATTGGTTGGTCGATAGGCGGACGTGGACTGGTGACATTATTAGTTTTGCATCTCCTCGTGGATTCGACTTTTTAACTAATCCAAGATTTAATTTAATTTAATTAATAAAACCGCTAACAAATACACATGTCTCACTTTTATCATTAAGTAATAAAGATAAAAATAAAGATGATTTTCTTTTCAATGATACGATTACTTTAGTAGGACAATCATAATTAGACATATACGATTACTTTGGACTTCGCCTTGCCAACTAATCATTTTTACTCGCATTTCATTTGTTAAATAAATAGAATTTTTTTATTGTTATCTTGATTATCACAAGATACATGTAATTAATTTGTTGCAATGCGATAATTTAGTATTGCAGAATATAATTAGTGGCATTGTTAACAAGACTTTCCTCGACAAATCTTAAAGTAACATCACTAAATAAAACCACTAAAAATTATTTTACGACTATGAATTGTCGCCGTACCGGTTGTAGCTATTAAGTAGCCAATTTTTTCTTTATTTACTTATCATCCATAACTTTTCTGTGAAACTCGAGTGATACAAAAGTGAAGTGAGATTTCTGTTAGTTAACACTTTCAGTGACAAATTCTTAGCAGCAACATTACTAAAAAAAAATAATGATCATTAATAGTTGTTATACGAGAGGTTGCAACTATCTTTTAACAACCTAGCAGCTAGCAGCCAAAAAAAATTCCGTCTTTATTAATCACGCATGACGTTTCATATATGTTTAATGGTACGTAAAACTAAAACCGACCAAGCGATAGAAAGTAGAATGAGAATATTAGTATCCTACTTGGTAGATTGTTCCTTCTTAAACTACAAAAATCTAATTAAATCGCCCAAATTTGAACAGATCTAGCAAGCTGTCACGAGACACTTTTAATTGGGATACAGCTAGAGTTGTCAAACGGGCCGGGCGCGGGCTGGCCCGACCCGGCCCGGTTCTGGCCCGGGCTGGCCCGGCCCCGTCCGTGAACAGTGGCGGCCCTGCACAAGCGGGCTTGGGGCCTGGGCCTGGACCAGGCCTTCATATTCTGCGAAAAAGCCCGGCCCGGCCCGGCCCGAAAATGGCCCGGTTTTGGCCCGGCCCGGTTTTGGCCCGGACTTGGCCCGGTTCTGGCCCGGGCTTGGCCCGGTTCTGCGGCCCAGTTTTTGGGGCATGAATCCTTGGCATCATGCTTCATGTTTGGGTGTGTCCCACGTTTGAAAAGGTTCTGTCAACTTGCCATTAACATTTCTTGCATTTTCATTTTGGTTACTGTCCTGTTCTTTTTTGTTGAGCCCAAAATGACTTTGAGTCATCTGACTTTCTTGTGTTCATGACTCATGTAGGTGTTGGATCTTGGCTTCTCATTTCTCACGAGAGCCACCAACCCTTCTTTATTAATTTGTGTGCCTATCTGCATATCTCTCTCTCTCCTACTCATACTGAAATTCTTCTTGCTATTTATACCCAAAGCTGTAAATCTTGTTCCTGACCAATTCCGAGATTTTCTGGTGACTTGCTATTTTCATGTTTACTTCAAAATGGGTTCATAAGATTAGTGGATAAGACATCCAATGTTTTTTAGTTTCTTGGGTTGGAGTCCATTTAGGATTCAACCACCTACATTGCCATTCTTTCACTACACCATTTTCCACACAACCCCATATTTCAAGATTTCAACCTCTTTCAGCAGCAAAAGCTTAAGAGCCCAAATTCTACTCAAGAATAAGCCACTGCCGGTTCAAGTCGTGTACCGGTATCTAGCTAACCATATGTTATTACCATCTTTGAATGTTTGCCTTTTTGGTCCCCTGTTTAAACAGTTTCTCTGTTTGGAAATAATCTCACAATGTATATGGCAATATTTCCTTTTGGACTCAACTTTTGGGATTAAGGTATCGATATCTAAGAACGAACAAATAAAAGCATGTAGTCACCAATTCTTGGGATTAAGGTATCGATATGTAAAAGGAAATACTCATGTAGTCACCAATTCTTTTTTTCCAATTCAAGATAAATTCATGAGGAAGTGGTATCTCTAATAAAACAACATTATGAGTAAAGAGGGATAATTATAGCCAATTAAAGAAAGAAATTACACACACACACAAAAAAAAAAATTTTGGGCCCGGGCCCGGCCCAAGCCCGGCCCTAAATATTGGGCCTAGGGCCAAGGCTTGGACTGGGCCTAGCATTTCTCCCCAGCGGCCCGGCCCGGCCCGGCCCGAATTGGCAGCCACTTGGCCCGGCCCCGGCCCGGCCCTGTTTCAAGCCCGATGGGCCCGGGCCGGGCGGCCCAAGCCCGGCCCGTTTGACACCTCTATATACAGCATATAAAAATGGCAAGTCAGTTGCTATCCAATTAAGGGCAGCTGGAGGGATATATGAAGCCAAAGGAGGAAGAGAGAGGTGGGGTCAATAAAGTCACGGCACATGGGCCAGGTATGGAGGGCAACTTGAGATGCGGATGGGTTGTGGTTGCCACTGTAGCCAACAAGTGTGATGTACTTGCCTTTATGAAGGATGAAGGATCTACACTAGTGTCTAGGCTCTTCCGGTCCATATTCTTCCCACTTTTATGCCCCTCTTAGGTCAAGTTCCCACCTTGTATTTGGTAACAAACAAATCGTGGCATTCGTCATTTCATTGTCATGGTCTCATTGCGCGGTTACAGAGTGTAGGAAGAGGGTCCGGGAACATGCAACATTTACTCCCAACTTAGATCCGCTTGGCCTGAACAATTAGGAACAACCATTCGTGCGTACGCAATCGAGATAACGAAAGTTCGAGTTTTTATGTTTATGTAAGATGGCTCCAAAGTGATGGGATTCCTTTCGTTCAGATCCTTTGCAAGAGAGGTATAAATGCATTTATATTTTGAGATTGATATCTATTATGACGGTAACAAATATGGTTATTACGTGTGTCGCAACAACTATAGAAACGAAAAGCACAACTTAAGTTCATAGTCGTCAAAGGTTCAATTTCGACGAGAATTGAAATAGTAATTAGTAAAAATATTAAATGGGCTTAGATATATAGGAATTCTTGCTTAATAAGTATCGTTTTGCAAGTTCTAGAATAAAAATAATTAGTAAAATCAAACTTCATACTTAATAAATAATATGCTAAAATAAAATTTACAGTAGTTTAAATTCAATGAAAAGAAGGAGTGGTTTCTTTCTTCTTTCTTTCTGTAGTGGTGTGTTGAAAAAGATCAAGATACTTTGTGAAAGTAGTTGCCAAATATATTTTGTCGCTATTGATAATAAGCAGAGCGATCGATCTCTTTTCTCTTTTACCGGTAAATATAATTTGCGATAGATTCCAACTAAAGCACTCATCATGCGGTACAGCAAACGATCCATCGTGATCTTTGAAAAAGGCTTGCTGACGGGGGTAATGTTTCTATGATGTTAACACCTCAAAACTCGACGACCATTTTCAAAACTCAAGCTGTGAAGCATTCATTGGCAGCTCTCAGAGAGAAGTCGGATGCAGTTTAGGCCCGTGGGGACCTGGAAAACTCCCACTCCAATCCTAAACACTCATTCTAACGCCACGCTTTTTTTTATTATCCAGAAGAACAATAATGAGCTGACCAAGTTCAAATTCCTCACAATCACAATTTTCTACTATTGTTTAAAAAGAAAGAAAAAATAAATAAACCAGCATTCATCAGCTAAAGAATGAAAATCAAAACTTCAGAATAAGGATTATATATATGTACAATTTTTAGTAACAAAAAAAAAAAATTCAACTGAAATTATTTTACTGCCATTCTCAAAAATTAAAAATATTTTTTCTGTTAGAACGTCCGAATCTACTTTTCCTATCACATCACATGAGAACAAAGGAGGAATTCTTTTGAGGACGAAGAACTAAGCCTACAAGGAGTATATATCTATTTAAGAAGATGTTAGGACAATATACATATATGTGTGTGTGTGTGTGAAGATAAAGAATAAAGAATCCATGAAAAGGTTTGAGTATCCAAAAAGTGGAGATCAGAGAGACATTTTCCTCAGTAGAAGAAGAGACTTCAATGGTGAAAAGTGGATCCATAAAGCGTAGAGGATTTCAATATTTCCTTGCATTTAATAACAATAGGGAGCTCTATTGACATTACTTTCTTATTCTGGGCACCCCTTTATGCATACCCTAATCTGGGAAGGAACGAAAATAGTAATAGAGAAAATGGCACATACCCGAATACCAGATTTGTATTAAAGTGCGCATATATATGTCTTGCGTGTTGTCCTTCAATCAAAAGGGAAGCAGGGACTGTGGTCTCCTCGCAGTCCCAGCCATGGTTTTGCAGAAATGGATCTAAGAAGAGGCTGAGCATGAAGAAGCAGGGTTTGGTCAGATGGATCAGAGAGAACTGGCTAAAGCTGTGAACTATTGATCACTACCGCAAGCAAAGCAAAGCAAAGATCCAAGAAGTATGACATGGTTTATGGCCGCACGTACCTTGTTGGCTTATCCCCGTGCTTCCCTTTACGAATCACGCTTCTCACTCAGCAAGCAAAGATCCAAGAAGTATGACATGGTTTATGGCCGCACGTACCTTGTTGGCTTATCCCCGTGCTTCCCTTTACGAATCACGCTTCTCACTCAGCAAAGGCACTGCCGGAAAAGGGGGACAGTCGTCTGTTTTTTTTTTCTGTATAACAAAAGTGATAGAGATGCAAGGTTGAAGAAGATGGTAGGTATTTTTTTGCCCTTAATTTATAGCTCCTCCTATCAAGCCAAGTTCGGCCACGTGGTCTCGGTCCACTTGTTAGACTTTCTTTATTAAAGCCTAAAAAAAAAATGTCATTGAAGGGTATAAAAAAGCGTCACTTGAAAAGGTTTAACCATGTAAATAGTATAAACAGTAAAAACTAAGGTATTCTTACCTGAATCATGAAAGGGATCTTGTACCTAATACCCTGACTTTTTCAATAAATACGAGTGAGTGTGTTTGAAACTCATTTCAGTTTTTATTTTTTTATCTTAAGAAAATTTAAATTAAAATCCTTTTGAATTTTCTTTTTTACAAAATCGTTGAGATGTTTGATACCAGTTTTGTATAATTTGTTTTTACTTTTATTTATTTTTTTCTCTTTTTCCTCTTTTTTTTTCCTTTAATTTTTCAATACTTGAGAATTTCTTCTGAACTCTTATGTTCAATAACCAGAAGCGTCCACACCACGACCAACATGTTTCGTCTGCCATCGTTCAACTAATGCTATGGCAATAACACAAGCTTGCAAATTAGGACTTTATTGGTTTGAATGGGGTTTGATTGGGTGAACGAGTTTAGTTGACTTGGAATTTACTTGCGCAAATCAAAGATACTAGGGTTAATCGATGGATGAAATCTTGTGGTGGTGTTCGTTGTAGGGACAATGGTGGTCGGCCTGATGGTGATTTGGATATAGAAGAGTGGTGGTGCTGTAGTGGTGACCGATGTTAGAGAGTTTGGTGTTCGGCAGTGTTGGTTAGTGATTGTGGTGGTTATGGTTATGAGTTGTTATGGTTGTCAGCGGTGTTCGTGGGTATTGGCCACTGGTGGTGGTGGCGACAATCTGTGGCTATGGGTGTGTTCATTAGTGGTGATGGCAGATCGACGGTCAGTGGCTGTGGTGGTTGGCAGCATTTGGTATTTGGTGCTCGGGGTGTTGGTCATTGGTCGTGGTGGTGTGGCGGTAAATGGTATGGTGGTTGACAATATTGGTGGTTGGGTATTCTTGGGTAATGGGTGTTGGTGATGAAGATTGAAGGTAAGAAGAGACATAAAATGCTTCCAACAAAAATTGAAAGGTGATCTAAAAAACTAATAATAATAAACCAAAACTGAAAGCTCTAAAATGGAGCTTTTAAAAACAGTGCAATTTTGAAAACTAGTGTATAAAACTAAAGGAAAAAAAAAAACTGCCTATCAACCGTCGATATTTTTTTCAGTATTCAAAATTGAACAAAAAATCAAAAATAAAAAGTATTTCTAACCCTACTTAGTGTGATGTTTTTTTCTTTTCGATATTCATATATACTAGATAAATTATGAATATAAACTGCACTAATTTATAGTTCGTATTCCGTTAAGAAGTAAACTTCTTTCTAGTCCTTTAGTTGTATATTTGACTATTTCTTTCGCATGCAAACTTGTTTTGGTATAAACTGTTGCTATTTAATGTCATGTAATGCGAGGATGTACAATTTGTAAGACTACATATACAATAATGAAAACCAAATGCAAAAACTAATTTGGCATTTGAAACAATTTTTATTTCTAATTTTTTGTTTAGCTCTAAAACTGAAAAAAGAAAATCGACGTTTGGCAGACCTTTTTAATTTTTTTTTATTCCATTCAGTTTCATAAAATGAGGCTATTTTTTATGACTCCAATCTGGAGTTTCCAGTTTTGGTTTTTCTCTTGACATCCACCTTTCAACTTTTGTTATAAGCAAGATCGAATGAAAATTATTTTTGTCAACCTTCTTCTCCATTGACCACCATCATCAACCTGGGTTGCCACCTGTCCCCACAACCATAACCTGGGTCGCCACCATCACCATTGTCGTTATTCCGCTACCACCAGCACCAGTACTACTAGCACTGCTGCCACCATACTAAGCTCATTCTCTTCGTCTTTCCTTTCACCTTCATCATTCAACAAGTATCTTAACTCTTTGATCCGGCACACCACTACAGCTGCAATTACATATGGCCCAAGTTAACTTCGTCGATCTTTGTCCTTCTACTTCATGAAAACTATGATATTCATTTCTTTTGAGCTTTGCTTCAAGTTCTTTGGGGTTCAATTCAAATATAGAAGCTACAATTTTCATGATGAAATTCTGAAATTGCAAAGGCATATATTTGGAATTGGAAAAATTCTGCCCCGTGGTGTTCTGGTTGCTGGTAATGGGCGATGTTGGATGGTAGTGGAGGATTGCTGGGCAACATTAGGTGATGGGGGAGGATTGCTAGAGGATTGCAACCCACTGTTTTTGTAAAAAATAAAAACTAAACTGAGTTTGATTTTTTCTATTTGGAAACTAAAAATCAAAACTGTAAACCTAAAGTAATTTAGAAACGTAGAATTTTTTTCTAAAGGTACTTGGATTTCGAGTTTTCCTATGATTTAGACATTTTTCTTAAAGTACAAAACCTTAAAGTTTTCCTGTAATTTAGACTTTTGAGGTGATTCATAAGATTTCTCTGTGGGGCATTTTTATCATTTGAATAGTATCGTACCTTTTGCTGCTAGCATATCCTAGCTACATACTTTTAAACCGCTCTCGCTACACGGCAACGAGTATTCAACGATCAAAGTTCAATACACCATGCTAGTCGGCCCAAGGCACCCGCTCAAGTCGCTTGCCAAGTCTCTGGCAAAAAACATATTTTTTGAAAGTGTTGAAATCAACGTCACGTGCCGCACCTTAAAAATTCTTATGTGTTGGAATCAACATCACATGCCATGCCTAAAAAATGTTATAAACCGTTCCCCGAAGGGGTCAGCCTTTGGCCTCCTCCTTTTGGCCTTCTCCTCAAGGGGATAAGCCTTCAGTCTTCCCCCATAAGGTCGGACATTGGCCTTCCCCAAAGGGTCAGCCTAAGCTCCCATTTTTTGGGGACTCCTCTCCTCATCCCTTGGGAGCTCCCTTGCTTTACCCTTGGAGACTCATCTCCTCACCTTTTAAGAGCTCCCTTACTTCACTCTTTGGGGGCTTCTCTCCTTACCCCTTGAGGGCTCCCTCTTCTTAAGGGCTCCCTTGCCTCACCCCCATTCTCTCCTCCCCTAGGGACCTTCATGCTCCACTATGCCCGTGGCCGTGCCTATGGCGCAATGATGCCCGATCGCCCCATGCATCGTCTCTGCATCACGTGCCCTCAGACGCCCATCTCTACAATAAAAGTCACCATACCCAAACGTCATCTCCGCTTCACGTGCCCCCGACACGACACCTGTCGATGCGCCTAGGCACCATCTCCATGTAACGTGCCCCAGCACGACTCCCGTCTTCGTAACACTGGTCGTCACGCCTAACTGCTGCCCCCTTTGTCATACATGCCCTTAACACTCATCCCCTTCGCAACGCCCAAGCGTTGTCACTGTGTCACATGCTCCGTACAACACTCATTCATCGTGCCCTCATGCTATCTCCATTGAACGTGCCCCCAGCAATGTACACACCTGTCATGCCCATACCCTACGCCACTTATACATTTGCTCCCCCGACATCCTATCAAACTGTCGTGCTTCCATAATTGGTTTATCGCTTCACCACACCACGTGCACCTTGCATTGGTCGCAGAACATGCTTCGACCCACTTTTCGGAGTGTACAACACCTCTTAGAGTAGGGGACTTATCGAAGACACTACTTAAGAAGTTCCAAGTGCTCTAGCATGAGAACTCCCCTCCTGCCAGGTAGGCGACTCCTCTGGGACACTATCTATGTTTGTCGAGTAGGCGATTCCTCCAGGACACTAACTTGGTGCATTTCGAGTGCTCCGGCACAAGGAATTGTCGTAGGGATAAGCAACTCTCTGGGATACTATCACCCTCAAGGAGCTCCTAGTTCTCTAGTATCCCCTTCCGCCAGCTAGGCAGCTCCTCTGAGATACTATCTCGGTCTGTCAGGTAGGCGACAAATCAAGGTGTTCTGTCCGAGCCAGTCTTTTCAGACAGACAGAGCGAAGTTGTGCAACACAAGGCATGTGAATATGCAATGCGACTATCCGTGGAGCACCGCTATATGTGGGTTCCTCGGTGAGGTGTCACTCCTAGGGAGCGCCACGTGTCACTTGATGACATCACCATCTGAACCCCTATAGATAGGGGACTTGAGAATTCCTTTACAAGACTTCAGAACTCATTTCACTTTTTGTCTCTAGAATTCTAGAGAGAAACATACAAGATTCAAAAGTTAGAACTTGATTCTGGACCTAAGCATTGGACTGTAATTGTCGTCGTGTATTCACCTCGCACCTTTGCCCTCGCAGTACTGCCACTGCTCAGGCTTTGACTGTGAAGCCCTGATCTCTTCCATTGTTTCATCCTTGCTCTGGTCCACATCAACATACTTGACATCTAATTCATATTGCATTCTTCGTGACACCTCTATGTCTACTGTGAACCCACTTCCTTGACATTCCCTTTTTAAAAATGCTCAAATTTTTTTGGCAATATTACAATCATATAGAAATGTACCGTAGAAGAATACTTATCTCGTGCAAGATTCTCTCACGCATAAAGTAAGATCTTAAAAAGCATCTATCTGTCTATATGACAAAAGAAGATAAGAATATGTGCAAGGTGAGCTTATGCCACAAAACCAGCCAATTGGCATGGTATCATTTTCTGGACTACACATTAAAGTTTCCTTTTTTGGTCACGACATGATGAGCAGTACACTGCACCGTCTTCTTTTTGGACGAAGAACATTTCTGGCCCCATTTTTCCACAGATGTGACACACGCACTCACATCATTTTAGCATGGAATTCACTCAATGAGTACCATTCAAAGCCATTATATGGCTCCATGCGTTGCTGGTAATTGTCCTTTTTTGCTTCTTTATGAGGAATTGTTAGCAGTATACATAGGCACCAAGCAAAAGGGATGGCCGGGCAACCTCCCTTAGATCTAGTGTGAGACCAAGTAAGATGAAAGCATTAATGAGGGAAGTTTTTTTGCATCCTTTTAAAATGTATTTTCGATGACAAAAAGCATATAAAGTGGTAACAAGTAGCATTTTCCTTCTTATTATTCTGCTTGAGAAAATAGTTTCTACATATAATTGATAATCGCACTCCATTTTTTAGTGTTCACATTCCACTTTTGCTGTTAAAATTTTTTCAGGGCACTTTTTTGTTGCTTTGGTTACATTTTTAGTTGTGTGGAAACGTGAAGAAGTAGGATGCTATTATTGTTGCCACTAATTATCTTTATGGTGACTTCATAAGAAAAGATAATGAGCACAAAGTTAAACTCAAGCTTATAATAGAAGATGGAATCCGAACCATTCATTTTTACAAACAAAAAAAACCTACCCCACTAAGACAAAGCAACATACTCATAAAACCTCTTACCATGAAACTCATTCTACAATATTGGCAGGTTCTGGATCAATAGCCCTGATCATCTGGAACCGCTAAATATTTACAAAATAACTTTTTTGTTTCCCCTAGTTCTTCCTCCGGTCTCATTAAACTCCTAAATCCAGCAAACCAGAATAGTGAATAATTAAGGCAGACGGTCCAAAACTATCCAATATTTGATCAAAATAACTATGGGCTTCCATCTGTTTGCAATGCGCATGCATCAGCACATGTAGTGGTTATAACTACTCGTTTTGATAAATGTAGCCTATTAAAAACTCTTTTTTGTTTAGTCTATAGGACTAATCGATTTAACGCAAGACACTTTAAATAACCACTACATCGTGACGAATATACTATGATTCCATGATTAACCAATAAAAATGGTTCGAAAGCTCTGTTTTGTCAAAACTCAAACCAATTAGACAGTCTAATCAACACGCAGCAACGTCCATTTTTGCCACTCGCTTTCGGCCTTTAACTGATTAAGTGAATCGGCTAATGATAAGTTTGAACTTCTCTATCACTAGTGAGTTTTTGGTGTTGAAAACTATGACACTTGTTTGATTTAAGTAGTGCGTCTCTGCGTAAATTATATATTATTCAAACGCAAGCCTTGAGACAGACAAGCACTTCAAATCGGACGAGGCAGAACAAATCATGTTATTTTTTACTAGTCCTATTGCCGGAGGATGGCTTCTTTTTACTGAAGTGACATTATTTTGTACCTAATAACTACTCATATATGGGGAACATATCAATTGCCTGTTCGAATTACCCATAATGGCACAACAGACTGAAAAGAACTCGGTTGGTCGCTCTAGTCAAAAGGATAATTATTAGAATGATAATAGTGACAAATCCTGCAAGTCATGGTCCCTTCAAAGGAATATTGGCTCAATTATGCATCACTTTTTTTTTTTTGGTATATAATGTTCCCATGCTCACAGTACAAGATGACTTCAATTGTCAAATCCCAAGACCTGTTGTATGCCATGGTTTTTACGTAAGGTGGCCAAGCTTAAGTGGAACACATAGTTTAACCAAATTTGAGATGGGCAAAATGTCTTTCTCGAGGGTCCCCCCACCCTGTTTTTCCTGTGCGCCCTATTCCTTTAAATCTTATTCACCTACTGTAATATGTGACCTTACAAATTTTGTGACAAATATATTTTTTGCTCATTGTGTTACGTTAGTACGTAAAAGATTAAAATTAAAGATGATTGTTAGAATATAGGTCCAGTATGAAGAGAAGGAAATCGTCTTCCCGATTTTACAGTCACCGGTGGTTTCTTGGGCTCCTGCAAAACTTTTGATTTAAAAAATGAAATGCTTAGGACATCTTTGCAAATTTAGTTTTTTTTTTTTTTTTTTTGAGTATTTTGAATAGGTAATGAATGCTTAGGGGTCTTTTAATTATTTACGAAACTTAGAGACTTTTTAAGGGCTAGCCAAGTTTGTTTTATCGATACATTCAGTTTTGACTTTCAGAGAAATAGAAGAAAGAGAAAACTACGATTTTTGAGGATTGCAATTTTCTACGCACAATTGGTAAGTGATCCTAAACCTTAATCAAAATACAATTTTGATTTTAAGATTTTAATCTCAGTGATTAATTTTATTATTTAGGTGTTGAAGTTTTCAGAAGTTTACGCAACTTTGTGAATCTTTTAGCGTGAATTAAGGTAAGGGTTTCATGTACATATTCGCTTCATTATCGTTATGCCATCAATTGATGTGCATGTTTACTATTTCACATTACCGTCCATTTCCTTTTTTTTTTAACTGTTCGGCTCTTGTTTTTCCTCTCTGTCGGCAACTGTTGCCCAACAATATTGGCAATTGTCAATCATTATCATTACTTAAAGGAATTTACAGCTTCTTTTAGGATAAGACGCCTGTACAACTGCAAAATGTGGTTTTGCCACTTGTCAAATTTCAAGTGGTGCACATATTTTGTTAATTTTTGTCCATATTTCGTTATTTCAAAAATTTGTGATCATATGAACCCAGATTCAAGTGAGTCTACTTCCGTTAAACTCGTTGTTTCATCCTCGTCGATTTGAGTCTAAAATTGGATAATTTCAGAAATCGTTTAGTCATTCTTTTTTAAATTCAAAGTTTTTATACTTTTGTGGCTTCTATTGCTTTGAGATACTTTGATTTCCATCGAACTCTTTGAATTGAACTAATGCTTAGAACATTCACGTACTTAGGTTAACGTCACTACAAGAAACAGGGGCTTTAGCGACCGCATTTTGCGACCGCAAAATATGCGGTCGCTAATATATACTTTAGCGACCGATTTAGCGACTGCTATATTTTGCGGTCGCTAAATTCATGGTCAACGAAAACTTGGTTTTAGCGATCGAATTTTGCGACTGCCGTTGCCGTCGCTAAATTAGCGATTGATTTAGCGACCGAAGTTTGCGGTCGCTAAAGTTTTAGTCAACATTTAGTCTCAAAAAACCCTAAATTGAATTTAGTCTTGAACTTTTGTCACTTCCCAGCTACCGCCAAATACAAACGGGACAAATCTGGGTGAGAGAGAAAGGGAGCGGCGGTGACTGCTCCGAGCGACTGATGCCGTTCCTCGTCGCCTGAAGTCGCCGGCGACTTCAGGCGACGAGGAACGGCATCGGCAGGTTTGTTCTTATTTCGGCGTGTAGGTCTGTTTGTTCTTCTATTGCATCATTTCTGTAGCAAAAGTGTTCCAAACGAGAGGGGTCTGATTGTTTCTTCCATGGTTATTCCATCTCTAATTCTTAGTTGATCCGCAAATCATTAGGATTATGCATTGTTTGTACGCCTTTCATATATAAGGCTTTGTTAAAGCAGCCGGCCCTATATTATTCATACCTATTTTCTGAAAACGGCAGAGAGATAGAGAGTGGAGAGAGAGAGAGTGAATAAAAGATTGTAGGGGAAAGCTCAGGTAAGGTCTTTACTTTTTCTCTAAATCAAATTTATTTTGGGATTGGGTATGTGGGTTACGGCAGTTTGTGTTGGGCGTAATGGGTGTGGGTTGTAATTGTAAACGAGAGAATAAGTTACCATAGACGTTTGAGTTCGGGAGTGAGTGTTTGTTTAATGCTGTATGACCTGTGCATGAGTGAATATGTGTGNTNTGTATGTGCGTGNGTGTTNTGCNGACGTGGTTNTGTGAATGTATATGTATGTGAGTTTNCANGGAAAGAGAGAGAGATGATAGTGGGTTTAGGGGTTGAAAATGGGTTTAGTCTACACTGTGGGTGTGCTTTGTATGGGCGTGTACATGAAAGGAGGCGTGAAACAGGCGCAGCAAGTTTGTGTTTTGTTGGTGGAACAAGTGTGCTAAGTGAGGATCTGTAAGATGGAAGAAGGGCTGAAATGGCCGCCATGGAAGTGGTGATTACAGCATGACTGTGTGTGTAAACTGGGTGTGAAAATGTGTGGCTAGGTGTGTGTAAAAATTGGTATAACAGGTTTGTCCTAAAATGTTTTGTGTATGGTGCCAGCAGGTGCTTATGTATTGTGTGGGTGAAGTGGGTTTAAGCATGAAGAAGGAAGGGAAGGAGCAGCCGAATAGCAGTGAAGTGCTGTGCAAGAGTGTGTGTTTTTGCGAGATACGTGAGTGTATGTGTGTATCTACATGTTTATGCGGCAAGAAGGAGGGCTACCATGAAGTGGGTTTGGGGAAAGTCCATGTGAGTGTGAGAGGAGATGGGTGTGTAGCTGTGTTGTGTGTGTCTTATGTGTGAATATGTTCGTGTGTATAATGGGTATACAGGTGTGAGTTTGTGTGTGTGTTAAGGAAATAAAGGAGGGAGAAGATGTGCAAAGTGTGTGTCTGCGCATGGTGATGCTGCCAAAAGGCAGCTCATTTTGAGCTGGGTGCTCATGTGTGTGTGCGTCTGAATTGAGTGCTCTAGGGTGTGTGTGTGTACGGGGGTGTACTATGAGAGTATGTGTAATGCTTGAGTGGAACAAAGCAAAACAAAAAGAAAAATAAAAGAGAAGAAGGGGAGAGGGAGACCCACTGCCTCACGGCAGTGGGCATGGTGGATGTATTTGTGGATGTGTTGTGGAGGTAATGGGTTGTGTGTGTTACATGAGTGCATATATGTGTGTGTATAGTGTGTGTTATGAGTGGTGTTTCATGTGTGAGCAAGTGATGGTTATGAGATGAAAATGGGGAGCGAGGGGAGCTGCGGGGACAGTAACCATGAGCTGGTGAGTGCGTTTTGGTTTGGAGAGAAAGTAAAGAGAAGAAGACTAAAAGTACCGCGCGTCTAAATTTATTTAGCGTTCAGTGCGACACATGCGTAAACTTGTGGACGCTCCAATGGAAAGGTTCCACCATCAAGTCTAGTCTCAAGAGCTTGAAAGCCACATATGACCGGGCTCAATTAAATATCAGCTTTGAGTCTTTATGTTACGTCTTCTTTTATAGATGAGCTTATTAGGAACGCTCGGGACAAATTCTCCGGTATCATTAGCTTTGAATGATATACTATTACTTTATGTGACTTGAACAAAGGTTAGTGCCAAGTTGGAGTTATGGAGAAGAACCAAGGGCTTTAGGTCAAGCAGGACCGACTTGCTAAGGCAGAGCCATAAGAGTGAAACTTTCAGTAAGACTAGGATGTCTGAGGGTCAAGTAAAAAAGGTCAAGAGGTGCCTAATCTGGTTTTGTTGTCAGAACTAAAGCCGGGTTGGTATAGTTTCATAAAGTTGCAAGCCAACAATGCTATCCTGCTTCTGTGCCTGTGCAACTAACTCTTAACAGTTCAAATACATGTTCACTTTTGTAAATAGCAGAGAATATGGAGAGTTGAGAACTCTCTATGGTCAAAGGAAGTTGATCTTTAATCTCAATTGCTTGTATGTACACAAAGCATGATTGATGGGTTAATGTTTATGTTTAATAAATGTTTATGTTTATGGCAATATAATCAACCCCAAACATTTTATTTATGCATATCATAGTTCTCTCAACTTATAAGAAAATTTGAGTCGACAAATAACCAAGGAAATTCAAAGCAATTGAGTAGGCTGCCAATTTTGGGTTCAAGAATTTCAGCTTAAGAGGTTACGCCGCAAGACCATACCAATAAACACAGAATTACTAGGACTTCAGCAGAAAACAAATATCCACAAATACAAAATTCTTATGTAATTACTGGCAAGCAAATGGAAACTTAGAACTTTCATATAGGTATGCAGGTAGTAAAAACTACTCAAGGAATTGCTCATGGATTATAACTTACACATGCAAAGATTTGATTCAGTTGCTGCTTAAAAAGCACAACTGTCCTATGGCAATATCAATACCACGATCGTAAATGAATTTTCCATCAGCTGCATGTAAACCATGAGTAAATGATGAGAATGACAAAATAAGAAGTGGCGAAGGCCTAGATTTTGTTAAGAATGACCACCTAAACCAACTCTACATGATTATGGCAGCAACTCAACAACTTTGAAGCAGAGTGATGACACATCACAAGTGCAACAAGTTAAAACACCGAAACCTGGACTTATTCTGAGACATCAATACAGAACACTCATTAAGCCGGCACTTCAAGCTAGGATGCACTCTGCAGAAGCGCTATTTTTATTTGGAAGAAAAGGACATTTTGATACCAAAATAATCAGTGTTAAACAAAGACATTGCAATACCAAAATAATCAGTGTTTAACAAAGCCTGTTGGTGTCACTTCAACATGCTAAAGAAGTGAAATAACACACGTGTTCGTTTATTTTGCTTTTGGGAATACTGAGAGTTTAATTCTCTTTTCTTCTTCGGTTTGGAGTATTGATAGCTTAAAGTCTGTTCTTTTGGACCTAAGTGTGCACTTACTGGGAAGAGAATCCAAGGGGTATGCATTTCTTTCTACTACTTACTTTTGATTTTAATGTGGCGGGCAGAGAACATTGTTTTAATTCATTAGGTAAGCATGCAGTATGTGTAAAGCATGCAGTCTATATCTTATGTTTTGCGCTGTAGTTTCTTTGTTCTTATGGATATGTTGGATGCATGCTATGTTTTGCTTTACATGTCTTGTTAGTTGTCTTTAAAATGTCTCGTAATTTCAAGACAACACAGTATTTCAGATGGTTGTTACTAGTGCATGTTCGATTAGCTGTCTTAGGATTTTAAAAGGCATACTTGTTCGTTTGACAGTTTTTAAAAGCATGCCTGTTCATTTGAGAATTGAGATTGTTGAAGGAGGATGGGACCCAATTGGATTGAAATATCGGATACGTGCATTTTGAACAGCTTTTTTCCCATTTGAGCATTGATTATTTGATTTTTAATTTTAGGTTGTTAATTATGCATTGAGCATTTGAGAATTGAGATCGTTGATGGAGGATGGGACCCAATTGGATTGAGGCGATCAGATATGTGATTTAGTTGAATGGTGGGTTGAAATTAGGTTAATGCGCTTATGAAACATGACATGGTGGGTTGAAATTAGGTTAATTAGGTTCATCTTCCATAGAATAATTAGGTTAATAAGAATCATCTTCCATGGGGTAAAATTCTGGTTCCGCCACCGATTAGCCCTAATCAACACTGATTAATCCTGATTAGTGCTAATCAACACTGATTAGCACTGATCAACACCGATTAGGCTAATCAACCCTCATTATCACTAATTAACCCTGAGTAACACTGAGTAACACTCCGGACACGTGTCTGACACCTCTCTGCGGATTGAAAGGTCGGTGTCGGTATCAGACGCAGTGTCCATGTCCGTGCTACCTAGATTAGCAGTAATCAACACTGATTAGGGTAAGTAGCACTGATTAGCCTAATTAACACTAATCAACACCGATTAGTGCTAAATAGCCATAATTATCCCTAATTAACCCTAATTAACAACAATTAGCATTTATTAGCACTATTCGGCCCTGTTTAGCCGTAATTAATACTAAATAGCCCTAATTAGCGCTAATCAACTCTGATTAGCCCTAAGTAACACTGACGGACACTAAAAAACCCTAATTAGCACTAATCACCTCTAATTAGTCCTAATTAACACTGATGGACACTAAAAAGCCCTAATTAGGCATAATTAGCACTAATCAGCCATAATTGGCACTAAATAGCCCTAATTTGCACTAATCAGCGCTGATTATCCATAATTAACAGTGATTGACACTGTTTAGCCCTAATTAGCATCTACGCAGCACCGACACTTTATATGAGTCTAGGTATGGTGTCCGACAACTGCCGACACCCCGACACCTCACCAGCACCTTCGGACACGTGTCCGACACCTCTCTGCGATGCCCCGGTCAATGTCGGTGTCAGACACAGTGTCCGTGTCTGTGCTACCTAGATTAGCACTAATCAACACTGATTATGCTAATCTGCCCTAATTAGCCCTAATTATCGTTGATTAGGGCTATTTGACAATAATTACGCTAATCAGCCCTACTTAACACTGATTACCCCTAATAAGCACTAGTCAACACTAATTAGGCTAATCAGCCCTAATTATCTCTAATTGACCTTGATTAAAAATGATTAGTAATAATCAGCCCTAATTAGCCCTAAGTAACAATGACGGACACTAAATAACCCTAATTAGCAGTAATCAGCTCTAATTAAATACACACATAGCCCTAATTAGGACTAATTTGCACTGATTAGCCCTAAATAACCCTAATTAGCACTAATCAGCCTTACTTAACACTAAATAACCCTAATTAGCACTAATCAGCCTTACCTAACACTAAATAGCCCTAATTAGTACTAATTATCTCTAATTATTCCTAATTAATCCTAATTACCCCTGATTAGGGCTAATTAACACTAATTAGCACCGACACTTTAAATGAGTTGAGGTATGGTGGCCGACACCTCGACACCTCCGGACACGTGTCTGGCACCTCTGCGGTGTCCCGGTCGATGTCGGTGTCGGACACAGTGTCCGTGTCCATGCTACCTAGATTAGCACTAATCAACACTACTTAGCTCTAATATGCCCTAATTAGCCCTAATTATCACTAATAAGCCCTACTTAACACTAAATAGCCCTAATTAGTCCTAATTATCCCTAATTAATCCTGATTACCCCTGATTAGGGCTAATTAACACTGATTAGCACCGACAGTATATGTGAGTCGAGGTATGATGTCCGACACCCCGACACCTCACAGGCACCTCCAGACACGTGTCTGACACGGAGCTTTGTTAGCCGAAATTAGCACTAATGATCCCTAATTATCCTTACTTAACCCTTATTAACACTCATTTGTAAGTGACTACTCAATATAATTTTTTCAAATTGAAAGTTAATTTTGAACTCGACTTGTATAGGTTTAACAGGCAGTGAGAGATATATATCATGTCAGTGGATAGTAGTTGGATGCGAAGGAGGATTGCTCCAAGTGGGATTGGGGTATCAGAAGAGTTTAGACAGGAAGTGAATGGGTTTATTCTATTTGCTTTGAATCAACGAGAGTTTGTGGATGACGGCACGATTAAATGTCCGTGCAATGATTGTCACCTGTTAAGTTGGAAAATCCCCGACGATGTAACTTTTGATCTGTTCCGTAAAGGTTTTATGAGTAACTATACGAATTGGACTCAGCACGGGGAACCAATTCTGAGGGTGCCCACTGAGGTCATCGTTGAGTTCAGACAGTACAGTCTTAGAGATCTGGGATTTTCTCAGTATCAACATATGGTAATGGAAGCTGGGCCTAGTGGGATTAATTGGGATAACTATTTTAACGATGGTAACCCTAATGTGGAAGAAGAGCCAAACCCGAACGCACACAAAATTTTTATAAATTGTTAAAAGACTCTGAGGAGCCAATATGGAATGGAAGTACGAAGCACACCAAGTTATCTGCTGTGACAAGAATGTTACACTTAAAGTATGAGCATGGTCTAAGTGATAGGGGTTTTGATGTGTTTTTTAAGCTTAATAAAGAAATGTTACCAGAGGATGAGAAGTTGCCTGACACGTACTATAGTGCTAAGAAAAAGATGATGAAACTTGGTTTGGGTACCAGAAGATAGATAATAATGATTGTGTCTTATTTTGGAAAGAAAACAATGACTTGAGCAAGTGTCTGTTTTGTGGCCACGCAATGTATAAACTGACCAGTGGGAATAAAAAAAGATAGCATGGAAGATATTGCAGTATTTCCCGCTGACCCCAAGGCTTCAAATGTTGTACTACTCTTCTAAAGCGACAGAGCACAGGAGATGGCATAGCAATGTTCGCAGCAAAGTTCTTGATTTATTGAGACATTCTGCCGATGGAGGCAGGGAAGGAATTTGATTATTGGCACCCTTCTTTTGCTGCAGAAGTTCCAAATGTGGGACTTGGGCTCGTTACCAATGTGTTTAATCCTTTTGGGGACTCTCGCACACCGTACTCTACGTGGCCCGTGATCCTTGTCCCGTATAACCTTCCTCCGGACATGTGTATGAAGCAACAATTCATGTTGTTATCATTACTCATTCTTGGACCTACGAGCCCTGGTAGAAATATAGACGTGTACTTACGGCCGTTGATCGATGAGTTAAAAAATCTATGGGAAGTTGGAGCCCTAGCATTTGATGCATCTCTTAAACAGAACTTCAACTTGAAGGCAGCAGTCATGTGGACTATCAATGACTTCCCTGCATACGGTATGTTGTGTGGGTGGAGTACACACGGTAGGTTGGCATGTCCTTATTGTATGGAAGTGAGTAAGGCTTTCACCTTAAAGCACGGGGGGAAGGCTTCCTTTTGGGGGTGTCACAGACAATTCTTACCGCCTAATCATCCATTTCGAAGGCAAAAAGATAAGTTTGATAAAACTGTGGAGCGTCGCCTTGAAACACATGACAGATTGTCTGGCGAGGAAGTGTATATGTGCGTAAAGGACCTTGACATGGATGCGGTAACATTTGGAAAACTTCCAGGCTTTGGAAAAAAACACAACTGGAAGAAAATGTGCATCTTTTGGGAGCTGCCTTATTGGCCGACCCTCCTTCTGCGCAACAATCTCGATGTTATGCACATTGAGAAAAATATTTTTGAAAATGTGTTTAATACAGTCATGAATGCTAAGGGCAAATCAAAGGATCACTTAAAAGCATGCAGAGATATGTAGGTGATGGGTATATGGCGTGAATTGCATCCACGAATGGTTAATGGTAAGCTGGTTTTGCCCAGAGCAGTATATACATTGGATAAAAAGCAGATACAACAGGTGTGCGAGTGGGTTAAAACTGTTGAAGCTGCCAGATGGCTATGCATCTAATATATCACGTTGTTGCAACCTTGCAGATTGTAGGTTTTATGGTCTAAAAAGTCACGATTGTCATGTATTCATGGAAAGATTTATACTAATTGTCTTTCGTGACCTCTGGCTGAAACCAGTAAATGAAGCATTGACTGAACTTAGTCATTTCTTTCGGGATTTGTGCTCAAAGGTGCTCCAGAGAGTGATGTTAAGATTCTTGAGAAAAACATTGTTGAGATAGTGTGCAAGTTAGAGAAAATCTTTCCCCCGTCCTTCTTTGACTCGATGGAGCATTTGACCATTCACTTAGCATATGAGGCTAGAGTGGGCGAACCTGTGCAGTATCGATGGATGTATCCATTTGAGAGGTGATGTCGCCCATCCATCTTTAAATTGTATTTCATATTTGCACACATGCGTTGATTACTAAAATCAATCCTTATTTCTTACATAGGTATATGTTTGACCTTAAGAAAAAGGTGCGAAACAAAGCCCGAGTTGAAGGTCAATTGCAGAGGCTTACATCCTTGAGGAGCTTACCAACTTTTGTTCCCTTTATTTTGAGACTGATGTTGATACAAAGATGAATCGACTTGGTCGCAATGACAATAGTGTTGACACAGAATTCGATGAGCGTCTTTCCATATTCAAGCATCTTGGTCATGCACTTGGAGAAAGTAGCGGTCGATATCTATTCGAGGAGGAGTACATTGCCACAACATTGTACGCTCTCATGAATTGCACTGAAGTTGCACCATTCATAGTGTAAGTAGTTGCGTACATATCTTCCTTCTCATAGTATTTACTAACATAATATAACGACGATGCCATATAAAATGCAGTGAATACGATGAGGAAGTGTTATTAGCAAACCCTAGGATATCAGATGGACAACTTGAAAAAATACGAAACAACGCGTTCCCTGAGTGGTTCCGACAACGCGTAAGTTCTAAAACCTACAGTTCATTTCTAATATAGATCGCATGTAATAAGCACTATGTGTAAATTGTTTGCTGTTGTAGACCGTCCATGATGGAGTTGATGTCCATCTCAAGTTGCTTGCTGCTGGCCCGAGTAGACTAGTATCGTGTCATAAAGGGTACAGTGTCAACGGCTTTAGGTTTAACACGATAGAAGTTGACTTTACCAAACAAACCCAAAATAGTGGAGTTTTAGTCAAAGGTGACTGTTATAAGGATAGTGAGCATGATTTTTATGGGCAGTTGGAGGAGATTGTTGAACTAGATTATTACGGCAGCGGTAATCGACTAGTAATGTTCAAGTGCAGATGGTTTGACATTACAGCTGGTATCCGAGTTAGTCGACATGGGATTGGAGACATTGATATGAGGTCAAGGCTCGGATCGTACGAACCATTTGTATTTGCAGCTCAAGCAACGCAGGTCTTCCATGCAAAGGGTATGACAAAGAAGGATCCAAATTGGCATACTGTGATCAAGAACAAAAGAGGCTTTGTTGATGATGATGTGTTTGTTGAGATGTACCGAGTGGATGATGCTCCCACAGTGATACCGCTTCAAAAGAATAACGATGTTGTTGATGAGCCTCTTTGCGATTTAGGCCATGCTAGAGAAGAGGTCGATGCTGAAGCCCTCCGTGATGATGATGGTGATGACGATGACGATTCCGAGGAAGACGTTGAAGACGAAGAAGAAGACGATAAAGATGAAGGGACGAAGATGACGAGGAGGAGGAAGACGTTCCGTTGTCTATTAGTGATAGTGATTGACTGTGTAGAGTAAAACAATTCTTGTCAATGTACTTTTAGACATGCCTGTTTATTATTAACATTGAATTAGTTATTAATTGATGGTGGTTGACTATTTAATTTGGGTTGTCTTTTATAGTCGGCAGTGCCACATTGTTAGCATACTAAGTTTTGCATTTAAGTTGTTTATTATTCAGACGAACCACATTGTTATTAATTTTCTTTTGCACTTAAGTTGTTTATTATTCGGGCGAACTACATTGTAGATATGCCGAGATCCAGTGCACCCCGAGGTCGTGGAGGTGGCCGTCGCGGAGCTACTTCGGCAAGGTCAGCCCCCTCCCTAGGATTGGTGATGCGACTATTACTGAGCAGTCGTCATCGTCATTAGTTGCTTTAGACCATGGTGAGACGATATTAGTTTTGTGTCTGATTGAATCAATTACTTGCAATACATATAAATATAAATATAATGATTTCCTTTTTCATCATCTGTAGTGTCTAGTTCATCTGTACCGCGAGGTATCACCCGCGGAATACCTCTTCCAGCCACCCCGAAGCATAGGATTACTGCTCATGTCCGAAACAATTAGTATGTTTTTTATTTTAAAAGCTCAATTATATTGTAATATGCACTTATTTTGGGATTGATGTATCTCTCGGTGATTTCTTGTAATTAGTTTTGTTGAGGATTGTGTTAGGACCAAGATCGGTCCTATTATCAAGGCTCACCTCCCACAGCCTTATGCGACGTGGGGTCATGGACGGAATCAGACAAAGAGCTTGTTTGGGGGAAGTTTTTGGTAAGGAGCGCAGTAATTTTATTGTGCTTTACTTTCGCTGTTTTAGAAGTACATTATCGCTGAATTTTTCTTGCTAACCATGTTTTTCAATTATGTTGAATTATGTTTAGGACTATTTCAAATTTCAGTCGGATAGAGACCGAGAACTCGAGAGGCAGGTGTGGCAGTGGCATTGTGTCGAGAACTACAAGAAATGGATGCTGAAAGCGAGGAGGTGGGTGCTCGCTCGTGCGGGTACGACACATATATCTATGATCGGGGATCACAACCCCGAGTATTTCTCCAGAACCATGTGGGGGCAACTGGTGTGGCATTGGAGTACTCCAGACTGGGCGAAGCTGAGTGAGCGAGGCACGGAGATGACTCACAGCGGGAAGAAGATGAAGCACAGTGCTGGTTCCCGTCCATTTGCCGTGCACGAGCTGAGGTTGATAGAGGAGGACCCTGACAGGAGGCTCCCTACGAGGCTCCGCCATTTTGAGCGCACACCAGAATAGTGATGGGAACTGGGTGTCTGAGAGCGCCGAGCAGTTTGCGGTGAAGCACATAACTCATGTATTACTTTTGTATTCCTATTACATTTTTTGCGATTGCGGCCAATAGAATTTCTCTAACATTTTTGTTATTTTCTTATACAGAGTTTATTTATAGAGAGAGTTCAGGCCAACTCCCAGCCAGACGGTAGCCAGATAGTGGACGAGTTCTCGTTGTGGTTAGACGCTACGGGGGGTCCCAGGAAGGACCGTATACTCGGCCACCCTCGTCAGTCTGCACGAGTGTTGCTACCCGGCAGACCTCAATCGTCAGGCGAGACCAATTGTACCGGTCCTCGGGCAGACGCGACGGAGGAAGAGCGCTTCAACACAATGTTTGATGCGCGCATGCGGATGATGCTCGATGACGCTTATGTAATTATAAAGGGGCCCAAACTACAAGTAATACAAATTTTCTCAAGTACTTATGTACTTTGTGCTCTATATGTGATCTTGATTTGATATATGATGTTGAATCATTTGTATGGCTTCGTGCAGGGTGATACCGATGATCCTAGTGTCGGTGACCCCCGGGGCGATGAAGATGTTGTTGGATCGAACATGCCTTCTTCATCGATGAATGAAGAAGACAATGATGGGGCTGGTTGTTCTGCCGACGAGTGATTTAGATAGGGGTTTGGTTTGATTTATGCAATGAATGTTATTTCTTGTTTTGAATTGATCATCGGTACTTAACTCTATGAATTCTATTATTTTAATGTATATGTTATGGTTTATCTATACTTTGATGAATGCAACAAGTTGTTTGAATTAATGCGGGACATGGGGTTAAAATGGTTTTGAATGAATGCGTTGAAAGCTTTCAGCGCATTCATTCAAAATCGTTACAACTGAGGTTAAATCAGTTTTTGGACCGATTGGATGTGAATTGCTTATGATTGATATTAGTTCTACGACAGATTTTGGACAGGTTATTTGACCTGCATTTTTTTTTTTGGCAAAGCCAGGTTTTGCGACCGTGATGTGCGGTCACTAAATGAAATAAAGCGGTTGCTAATTTTAATATTTTAAAAAATTATAAAATAAAATAATATTTAAAAATATTTAGCGGTCGCTAAATATTTTTAATATATTTCTAAAAAAATAAAATAATATTTTAAAATATTTAGCGACCGCAACTGTCGGTCGCCAATATATAATATAATTTAATAAAAAATATTAAAAAAAGAAACATTTTTAATTAAAAATATTTAGCGACCGCCTTATACGGTCACTAAATCTAGTCAACGTGGTCACTAAATTTAGCGACCGAATTTTAAAAGCGGTCGCTAAAATTTAGCGACCTGGCCTATAGCGACCGTTCTAACGCGATCGCTAAAACCCTTTAGCGACCGCGTTGACACATTTGGCGACCGCCAGACGCGGTAGCTAAAGGCACTGTTTCTTGTAGTGCGTGATGTCATGACATAATACGACAATTGCTAACGGTATGCAAACTTTGAACTTAATATCTTCACGTGCTTAGGTTAATGTACTTTACCATCACATATTACATGATTGTATCGTATTCGATTATTAGTTCAATTATTCAAATATGTTCACTTGACTTTGATTTTGATTTGATCTTTGATGGGTTGGATATTCCGAAGTGTGATTATTTGTGGTGCTATGATTATCTATCGTCTTTACACTTTCATTTTCATATGCTTCGTTTAAACTCAGCTATACGTTATTGGATACCTGCGTTGTATTCTGTGGGGGTGTGTGTGTGTGTTCTTTGCTGGGCTTTGTGCTCAACCCCCCCCCCCCCCCCCCCTTCTCCTCCCATTTCAGGTAATTAAGTTAAGACATCAGTAAAGGAGTTATCTATAAACATGGTCTCGGAGTTGTTATTTAATTTTAGACTCTCATTAGTGACTTGAGAATAAAAACTTGTAATAGTTTGATTAAGTAGCTTTTGGGAACCCCAATGTTTGGGAAGTAACAATGGTTATCAAATTTTCACTGCAATTATTAGACTTTATTAGTGAATGCAATTTCTTTTGATTGTGATATGATTTAGAGCTCTGATTACCTCTATTGAGGTAATGTTTTTGTAAAATATTCGGAGTATATATTTCTTCGAAGCATGAATATTTTGAAATAGTATGTGAAGGTCCGCCTCTGGGTCGGGGGCGTGACAACTACCTCTCTCTCTCTCTCTCCCTTTTGTTTTATTTTTTCCAATTTCGTGTCAGTGCTGCGTTTGTTCGTATCCATGACGAGGACTATGATGGTGGCCGACGGCAGATTGAAAGGTGGATGAAGGCGGTGGTTTAGCAGGCGCATCTCCCCACATCACCAGAGATGTAGATGCATTGATCCCATCGGATCTAATCAGATCTAAGTAGATCTTTGTGTCAATCTACTAGATCTGATAGATTTACTCGCTTTAGATGGCCGATTTGTACCAGCACATGAATGGAGGGGCTTCTAAGGGCCAGATGTTTCAACATCGACGATGGCCAGAATCTGATCGGCAGTGGCCAGATTCGTTGCTAACTGTGGGGTTGTTTGTTTGATACTTCTATCTTTTTCGTTTTTTTGTAATGGGTGAAACTTGATGTCCGCCAGGGCTTCCGGTTGTCCTCCTCATTGTAATATTGTGTTGTATTTTTACGTGTTTTGTTGTATGTGGTGTTAAAATTGTAACCTGTAGGCCTTGGCATGTTACAGAAAGTTTAGTTGAAGTGTAAGATATGCTATGTTTCAGTCTAATTGTAATTTGTATTGGGTCTATAGGGTAGTTGTTAATCTGTAGTGTTAATTGTAGCAATTGATGTTACCTTTTATGTCAGAAGAATTAATTGATGCTTTAGCTGGGATGACTTGTAAAACTTTTTATATATGAAATATTTCTCCGCTTAACCAAAAAAAAAATGGAATGTTCAATCCACACCCATTCACACGTTAAATTGTTGCTAAGGGGTATATTATTTTCACAAACTAAATGCATATCTTTCTCTAATTACTTGTTCATCAGCAACTTCCAACGAGCGAACTCTTACATCAGCATCACATAGCTCCCACTACACGATGTTCTATTTGCTATTAGACAAACGACACGTTAACTTACTAATTTTCAGTATGTTCCCATTTTGCTCCTTTACATCCATGGCTATCGTCTATCCACCCTCCAGTACTGCTTCTCATCTCCATTTAGCGAGCTTATCAAAATTGGAATATGTACTCTTTAGTGGACAACCCTATCTATGCAACATTGTTTATTCTTTGGCATGATAGGATTATCAATCCATTGTCCTAGTATATTGGTGGCCGCAACCTCCCACACTAAAGCTATTGTTCCCGTACAACATGACATGCGTAGTCGTCCCCACTTAAGTCGATCCATGGTCCACAACTATTGGCAACCATCCATACCACACCACTTTAATTAATTTTGATGGGGTCTCTGTTGGGAACCCCGGCCTTGCTAGGATTGGGGGTGTTCTTCGTAATCACCTCGGTCATGTCATTTATGGTTTCTCTGAGCACATCAACATTACCACTGACGTCGTGGTTGAACTTCTTGCCTTTCAACGTGCACTTAGGTGACCCTAATTTACATCTACATCATCTTGTTATTGAATTTGATGCTCTTATTGCTTTAGACAAAAAATAAAAAATCAACGCTACATAATTCTAATGGCGGCAACCAATATTTTTCACCCTTTAAGCGCGACTGCCTGAGCCTCGCTAGATCGCACCCCACATTTAGCTCACCGGTTGTTACCGTAAGGCTAACTTGGTTTGCAACCAAGTTAGCCAAAACGGCTAGTTTAGATCATTAGCATAACTATATCTTTTGTACACCAGATCGACGTACTTCTCATATGTAGATATAGTTGTATGTATTTTTTATGTAATGTAAATATCTTTAGCTTTTGACCAAAAACAAAAGACAACTCAGCCATCACCATTATTCAATTCTGTGTTTTATTTTTATTTTTTTTTTGTAATAAGAAAATTGCATTGATAAAATAAGAGACCACATAGGAGAAAGTAGTACGGCCTTAGGGCCTTACAGATAAAAGCCCAACAGCAAATAAAGCATTATAATAGATATACTGCTAGATAGTACCAAAAGGAGCGGTAAGTCTACAACCTACTATATACTTACTATAGACTCCATCAAATCTGAAAATCCTTAGCTGCTCAGGTTCTCACGTACCCAATCTTGGTAGACGAATATGCGAGCTTGACAGGAAAAAAGAGTTAATGATTGTGCTTCCTTCAGGATGTGTGGGCCAGTCCTGTTGATACTATACTGATGGAATTGGGTCAAAAGATGGCAAAAGTCATAGATAATAGGTGCCACCGTATCCAGTATGTCTTCAGATCCGACATCTAATGTAAGAGGAATTGAGATGTAATTAGTACCTGAATATGTAAGAAATTATGTTTCAATGCCCAATACGACATAAGTAGCAAGCAATGTGACAAAGCAGTATAGTTATCAGACGAAGAAATGGAAAAGCCGTCGTTCAACAACGTTTATTATTTGTGTAGCATACTAAACCAATGCCAGCCCGTAATCTTCGCTGATCAAAACAGGCATGTATGACCATTTTAACAGTGACTGGTTCTATGCAGGGACAAGGTATTTGGCTAGAATGCAAAGAGATTGGCCCGGGGAAGGGGGGTGAGGGAACGAATAGCCACATTTTCCGGTGAGCAGTTAGGTTGTGAAAGTTTTCGAGGTGAAGTGGGTAATCTATGAAAGTATTGGGAGATGTTGTTAGTTAATTGACAGATTTGGCATATCACAGCCACAGGTTGAAAGAGAATTTGCCTAAAAATAAAGTTATTTTTATGGTTCTAGATAGATCGGATGGTGACAAAAAATATAAGACGGTGCGCCAGTTGTAGAGAAGTAAGATAGCGGGTTGAGCCAATCAATGAGCCATTCTTTGAAAGTTCTATCAACATCGGTGGTCTTTATACCAAGAGGTATGCCAAACCAAATAGGTTTAATCATGGGGCAGGTTAGAAAAGCATGGTGTGTGTCCTCGAGTAGGGTATGACAAAGGGGACATTGGTTGGAAGGAATGATCTGGCACTGATAGAGAGTGGTAACTAGTGGTAAACGGTCCCATAAGATTTTCCAGATTAAGAAATTAAATTTGAGCGGTAAGTTTAGTCTCCAAAGCTTCCTCCAGATGTCATTTGGATAATTCGGAGGTCTTGAGGGATGTTTAGTTTATCGTCTAAGGGTGTAGTCTTGTTGGCGGTACACCATATGGTAAGCAGATGGAACTGTGAAATTTCCATCCTTGGTGTACCCCCAAACTTGTTGATTCTCAAAGTCATTGTTGCCACATGGATAGCCTTAGTTTTGTGTCCGCTTCAGCAGAAAATAATTGATCAATCTTCCGGTTATCCCAAGTGCCATTTTAAAGAAGACCGTTGACTAGTTGAGGCTGGTGTTCAGTTGATGTGGGATGTTGGTTTGGAATCCTAGTTCCGTCCGGCACCCACCGGTTGTTCCAGATATTGATTTCCTGCCATTTCCCACTTGCTAGTGTATGCCTTTTGGAGGGTTTGTCTTCCAAGAATGATGCCTGACCTGACCCTCGAGAAGTTACCAGTAGCAGGGGAGTGGAGGAAATCTTGTTGTATACAGTACTTACCTTGGAATACTTGGGCGATAAGGGAATTTGGTGAGACCCAAATACGCCATGCATTCTTTGTAAGTAATGTAGTATTCAAAAGTCTCGTGGATTTTAAAGCTAGACCCTCAGTTTCGCGTGGCCCATATAAGGCGTGCCAGTTGATCCAATATACGCCCCGATAGTTTTCATTACCAGACCACCAGAAATTGCTTAACAATGTATCAACTTGGCGAAAAACCTGTATTGGAAAGATACATACATGTATATCGTAGATGAGCAATGAATTTAACACTGACTTGATAAGGGTAGCCCATACAGCTTTATTTAGAAGTACTCCCTTCCAGGTAGCACACCGATCCCGGATGCGGTCAACAAGTTCCTGGAAAGTGCTTTCTTGTGAGTAAAGAGATCCAAGGTTCCTCCCAAGTATTTGCCAAATTCACAGGTCACTGTGAAGCCCAGTTTCCAACGAATATAGACATGAGTGGATAAAGAAGTATTTGGGCTCAGAGTAATAGAGGATTTTTTAATTTGACTTGTTGTCCCGAGTCCTGACAGTAGCGGTGTAAAATACTCTTAATTGATAATATGGCTTGTGTGCTGGTCTGAGTGAAGATCATAGCATCATCTACAAAGAAGAGGTGATTGATCGGTGGGCTCCGTTTCCCTGCCTTAATTCCAGGTACCAGCTGCAAATCTTGAACATGTATTAGTGCAAAGGAAAGAGCTTTTGCACAAAGAATAAACAGATACAGGGATATAAGGTCCCCCTGTTGGAGACCACACCTAGGTTGAAAGCGTGGTGAAAGAGAGCCATTGATAAGGATTTTATAAGAGACTGTAGATACACAGCACATAATGAGCTGTGTAAGGTGTTGAGGAAAGTTCATCTTCCGTAAGACAGCCTCGAGAAATTTCCAACAAACTCTGTCATAGGCCTTATTCATGTCCATTTTGATAACTCCTAGGCCATCTTTGACCTTTTTTGTGCCCCGAATTTTGTGTGTCAGTTCCTGGGCAATAAGGATGTTATTCACAATATTTCGATTAGCAACAAAGGCATTCTGGTACGGGGAGATGAGGTCATTGAGCACTCCATTTAATCTGTTGGATAAAGTCTTCGAGATAACCTTATATATGGTATTACAGAGGCTGATAGGCCGAGGGGTTCGAGGTTCTTTGCACTTGGGAATAAGCACGATGAATGCTTTATTTGTTATGTTGAGCATGTGACCTGATCGGAGGAAAGAGAGAACAGCAGCAATAATCGAGCGTTCCATAAATTCCTAGCACTGTTGATATACAATGGTAGGAATACCACATGTTCCCGGGGCTTTATGGGGTTTAATTTGAAAAGGGGCTACGCGGATTTCTTTGGGTGTAAATGGTCGGTCAAGGAAACTTCTTTGGGTGTCAGATAAACGTCGGGTAATTCCATGGACCAGAGACTCCGAGTCGTTTAAATCCATTATATATGTTGGCAGATCGAAAATTGATTTGAAGTGGTTAAGAAGACATTGGACAATGTCAGGCTCAGAGGTATGGGTAAAATTGTTTTCATCCATAATGGTCGAGATGCGATTGCGATTGCGGCGTAGAAGCGTTGATGTGTGAAAAAAACTTGTTATTGCGGTCCCCTAGTTGCAGCCATTTGAGTTTAGTTTTTTTAGCCCAGAAGAGTTCCTCACAATCCATCAGCCATCCTGGCCTGCGTCGAGCTTGTTGTTCCAAGTGTTATGCTTCCAGATGGGGGAGACGAGACTGGTAATGTTGTACCATGGCTATGGTATCATTAATTTGGGTTTCCAAATAACCAAAAGCACTACTTATTCTAAATAGCCAGATCCTTCATCATGACTGAGCCCCAAGTGGCTACCCTAAATAACGAAGAGCCTTGGACTGGAGTTTGCCAAGCTTTAAGTATGATCATTTTACACATTGGATGCTTAAACCACATGGCTTCGAATCGTTTAGGGCGGTAACCTGATAGGGGAGCCGATTTCAAGGTAAGTAGGATGGGGGCATGATCAGATGCTTGAATCCCCAGGTTGGTTATTGTAACGGTGGGGAACAAGGTGATCCAAGCTAGATTCGCAAATCCACGGTCGATACGCTCATAAGTATATCCCATATCCTGTCTATTATTTGTACAAGTAAATGCGGGTCCCACCCTTTTAAATCAATCAATTGATGGAGCTGTAGGAAGTTAGCTAGGAACCCATGGCCAGGATTGGAGTGTGAATGAGGACCACTTTTGTCTGCTGGCATTAATACTTGGTTGAAATTGCCTATTAATAGTAAGGGGGAGTTATAGACTGTGAGGGCAGTCGAGATATGGTCCCAAGTGGTCTTCCGTTTGGCCAGGTTGGGATGCCCGTAGATAAAACCAGAGATCCAAGACTCCCCACTACCCAGATTGAATAATACCAAAATACAATTCTTGTCTTTGTGCAAAACGGAACCGTAAGGTCATCAATCCATCCAACCAAAAGGCCGCCTTTATTACTTCACTCTCCACTAGGGTCAACCCCCGTAGAAGAGGTGAAACCTAATTTTAGGAACTTTTGCGTAACGAGATGAACTTCGATTTTGGTCTCTTGAAGAAAGATGCATTAGGCTTATATAGCCAGATCAACTTGAATGTTGTACAAACTGATATGGCGTGACAAAGCCCACGACAATTCCAGCAAGGTTGAATCATTGATCGTGAAGGGGTTGTTGCGGTACAACACCCGAAAACCATTGCAAAGGGTACACAGCATCAGCGTGGTTTCTGAAAGGATTGTTGCGCTGCGAACAATTCGGTTTCCTCTTACAACAAGGTAAGACTTCCAGTCCTATGTGTAAATAGTCAATCATCTCATGGTTCAGAATGTCACTAAAGCTATAGGCCAGCCAGTAATAGCTCCATGCCTTTTTAGCCAAGGTGACAGGCTCTGGTGATATAGAACTTGAGGGTCCATTCGATCATAGCCAAGCTGTGACGTCCATGGAGGAGGCGAGTTTGTACACGGTTGTTCAGGAGCGGCATAAGGGGTGTCACCAGTTTTAGCACGTTTTTAGTGTGGTGGGAAAGTTTCAAACTCCGCCATGAGTTCATAATATAAACGCTTGTCTTTGTTAACCATATTCATATGGATTAGCATATAAGATGAATGTAACCATGCAGAGTCATAGGTAGATCGAGTAGTAATTGTTGAATAAAAATCGAAGAAGGAACCTGGTGGAGGAGATGATGGCGTAGAGATAATTGCTCGATGCTTTTTTCCACTTAGAATGCCGTCAGATATTTCAGCAACCATAGAGCTTCGTTTACTGTGGGTAGTAGGACCAGACGGTACATCACTGGGTGCATGGTCTTGAGGAGACATCATTTGCATCTGTTGACTCTGAAGATCAACTGATATAGGATCACCCATGACGCATCCTCCGATTCATAATCTAGGGTAGAGAAGCGAGTTCCTGCTGTAAGTCGATTGCCGTTAGCCACAACAATAGCTTGCGGAAGCATGGGATTAACATATTCCTGCAAGGGAATTTCATATACACAAGGTGCCATTTTAACATTAGGGGGTGAGTAAATTGCAAATATGAAGTCCCTACGAATTTTTTCGAGATCAAAGTGTATAATTTCCATCATTTTAGACTCAGATATGCCGGCCAAAAAGTTGCGGTGCCCAGCAGTTGGTGGGGCCGTACCATACGGCAAAAGAGGATCCAAAGGAGAGATGGGCACAACGTCCTGAGGAGACGGGAATGAGATCATTTCGTTGATCATTATCTCAGCCGCAGCATGCACCTGGAAAGGAGGGACATAGCTGGAGGCAATTTCTTCTTCAAACTTTCATGGCTGAGGTAGCAGATCTGATGGAGGCCCAGAGAGGGCTAAAGCAGGTGGTGGATCAAGTTAAAAGTGTGGGATCAAGAGCAACTATCTTCCAAATTCAGATGGGCCCATTAAAACATCAGTCATAGTTATGTTGAGAATAGGGAAATTAGGTCCATGTCCAAAGGCTGTGGCCCAAGTGGAGTGTTCAAGTGGTGGAGGCAGGCCCACCAATGGGCCCTTTTCGATTGAAGCCCTATCCAATTCCAGAGGAGGTCCAGTAGGAGAAGGCCTAAGAGATATTGGGGGGATATGAGAATGAGAAGATCTCTCACAGATTTGCAACTCAATGGCAAATATGGCAAGTGTATTGTTTGGGGGAGACGTGGCAATTGTAGAAGGAACTTATGGTGCAAGTGGATTAGGAAAATATAAGGGAGGATTTGTTCCCCCGATTTGAATATCCCATGGCAATGATGTTGTCGGTGCGTGAGTTAGTTGGGTTTCACTCTCCATTATCGGTGGTGCGAGGACGGCCAGAATATTCTCGGAATCCGAGCTGGCCGACGAGTATCCATCTGCGGGATAGCCGGCAGTACTCTGTTCATCAAAGTCTTCAGACGAAACATCCTCTGACGTTGCTTCCTCCGGTGCCAGAGCCACGAGCCAATCTTTAATTTCCTCCACCATAGGTTGACCCAGATCACTCATGACAATATCAATTGCATTATCAAGCTCCATTCCATTTGCTAACGGCACCTCAGGTAGAATCTCCACCTCCTGTGGAAGAAACATCTATATCGCATCGTTTGGGTTTACATCAGCCTCCATAAGAACAACTGAGCTTGCCATAGAACTAGATTCCTCTGATGCATTATCGGCTGATTCCACATCTGACTGGAAGGACTCAGTAGCCGTTGCAAAGAAGATGTCACCACTAGAAGCCGCGGAGTGTGCAAGGGAAAAAGCATCATAGAAGTGATTCAAATGTAAGCCTGCATGGTCCATGGAGATCGAAATTCTAAATGTCCTATTCCAGTTAGAATTCGATAAGTCATGTAAGGATACGGGAACATAGATTGGCCGTGCAAGTGGTAAACAGGATGTAATCCCGCATTTCGGCGAGCCAGTAATGCTACCACTTCAAATAAATCAACATGGCATGAAATGTTATCATGGCCAATTCGTCCACAGCGGAAACAAGCTTTGAAAACTCTTTCATAGCTGCACCAAAGCATGACCCATCTCATGTTGTCAAGGAGTGAGATAAATACGGCTGGGAGAAGGGGAAGATCCACAGGAACTCTCACCTTGATACAGAAGTAATCGGTGTTCGTCACGCGCGTTTCAGACCAATCAATTGCAAGGAGTGTGCCAGCCACTTCACCAATCATTTCCGCAATCGAATAAATGTAGCAATCACTCGATACGTTATTGACCCTCATTTATAGGTCACAGTTGGAAATTTAACATTTGACAGAGGAATAAATGACGTGCGGGAACCAAGGTTGGAATACGAGGAGAGCGCCAAAGAAATTCCACGGCCCATTATTGCAAACGAGCGTGGCTTCAGCCGAAGTTGAGAAAGTAAAGAGAAAAACATTGGGTAATTTTTGGACGCGGATAGGGCCTTGCAAGAGCCAACATTCGTTGACCCTGCTTCGGGTTTTCCGTTCTAAAAATGTTTGATTATCAATGAATTTACCTATCAAGACTCGGTATTTGCCCACAAGCCTGTTGTGGACAAGGGTGGGGTTGAGTGGAAGCATGACGGTGCGTAAATCCAAATGTTCATCCGCGACAAGATTCCCGTCAAAGTGGAAAGAGTCGGCCATTAGAGACAGGAAAGCAGCAATAAAGGCAAACAGGTACGAGGTGGTGATCCAAGGAAGCAAAAGCTATGGGAGGTCAAGCAGAGTGAAGTATTTGGTGAAAAAAGGGAAGCAAAGAACGCATGTGAAGGGTTAGTCTGAAAGGGAAAGTGTGGCAGGAGATGAAAAGTAGGGAAAAGGAGTCTAACAAGACGAGAGAAAATCTGACACACAGTGCTTCACCCTTTTTCATGGCTGGATGTCAAGTCTGTGTTTTAAACTAGTACTATGGAGAAACACAGGCCGCTATAGAAGAGAAACACAAGTTATTTAGCTGCTCCGGAAGAATCCACTAAAAGTTTGAACTAAATGGGTAAAAAGGGCCTAAAATTGTCTTTCTATCACCAATTTCACCTTCCTTTTTATATAAGTTAGGCGCCTGGCTAACTGTTGGTAACAACCAAATATATCACGTATGAATTCATCAGGTTGGCAAAACTTTGACTTGACAAAAATTACAACCAAAGAAAAGTTGTGAAGAAGCATCCCCGTGAACACAAGTTTCTGTGAGATATTAGTGATGTCCTGCAATGATAGCTTCAAACATGAAAACCAAACCTGGACATAAGGCACGTCTTGCCATAAAAAGTTCCTTTTATCAAAATTGCTCTTCCCAGTACCCTCTTTGGAAACACGAAATGCTACATACATGCTATGCTATCACCCATATCTTATGTGAGGAAATCACGTCAACTCTTCAGGCAGCACTTTTGAACATGATACGATACCTGATGAGTTATACGAGTTCTCCCAATTCCCCCCATCGAAATACTTGATCATGACATGGGAAAGTGTTCCCGAGTCTACACACCGGAAGGTAATGGCTATTCCATCTGGATTGGAGCGTGGAATGTAGAAGGAGGTTATGCCACAAACTCTGCAAAATGTGTGCTTTGCTGTGTGTGTGCCAAAGATATAAGTTGTGAGGTACTGCTTTGAATCTCCCAAGAGCTCAAATCTTTCAGAAGGGACAATGAAGTGAGTGTTTCCTCTCATGGAGCAGTCAGAGCAGTTGCATTGCCAGGCTACAACACTGGGTGGTGCTCGAACTCGCCAGCGTACACTTCTGCAGTGACATCCACCATTATGTACGACCATCTCAGAATCCATTTTACAAAGTTTAGATCTCTTCAGTTGTGCTTCTATCTGTTAAGGAGAGACGTTAACAATTACTCTACTAATCATGCTATATTGATCATTCAGTCACTATTTTATTAACTTTTAAAATGCATATTGGTTCAAGCATTTTAAATTTTTTTACCGAAGCTTGTCTAAAACTGTCATCTTTTCATAAGTTATCCCTCAGTTTCAGAAACAAAGTAAAGCAATGTTTTAACTGTCCTTCAAAATGTAGAAAATGCCAAAACCTGTTGTTCGCATATTGATGCTACATAGCTTGCTTTGAACTTTGCTCTCAATGGATTTTTTTTTAAGAAAGGAAAAAATAAGGATTGCTCTTAAGCTTGTTCTTCATTTGCCTAATTAAGAGGGCATATGTTGCAGCAAACCAAATATGAAATCAAGAACAATAACATAATCACAGAGAGATAACATAATCACAAAGACAGGGCAAGAAGACCCGGACCCCTTTTCGTAGCAACAACAAGATAAGGTATTGAAAACTAGCATTGAACAATCAAGAATCATGACCTACTCAAATCTTATCATGTCTCTGAGAAGAGGAGTAAAAGGATGTGAACAAGTAAATCTTCTCGAACCAATTCTAACGTTGGACTATTTAGGACCTCCAACAGATTAGACCCAAGTGCATAAAAATAGCGAATGTTGTGGATGGCCAATTCCCCAAACAACAATCACAGATGTGCCGAAGTTTATGAATTCCGAGCTAAAGACACAATTTATCTATTCACCATTCTGGCACATGTAGACCAAATGAATCTGAGCATAGATTAGTTGAAGTTACCTATGATAGCAGACACCTCCTTTAGTCAATGCCCGAGATAATGAGTCTGACCATCTTACAAATACCACCATCACCTTTACCAAACGCCACTACCGCAGCCTGCCACCTACATTACAGCACCCATCACCAACGACCACTGCAGACCACACTTCCTTCACGCAATAGCTCATGCACGTGCACGCACACGCACACGCAGAGAGAAATTGCTACCTAACTGCGACGATCACCCATATCTGCCAACTCCACGCTGCCACAACCAAGATCCATCACTGCATGCCTCTGCCCATCACTATCGCAACCCAGACATACAGCCCTTATCTCTCCCCCTTCCGGTTGTGACAAAATTGGTGGGGAGGACCACAAAAGGGATGGGGCATGTATTCTCCGACGGAGAGGAGCATGGTCACAAATATGTGGTGGCGGGTTGGTGGTGGTATTTATGACATTGAGCGGTGCGATTACAAGTTTAGGACTTTGTGTTGTAAATGCCTCCTTAAAAGATGACATAAAAAATGGACACAACACCTTATCAGGCCATTTTACTGCCAAAGGCAGCAATATAGTTTGCTGCCGAATTTTTCCCATATACGAAAGCTTGAAAAACTTCTCTGTTTATATCCTTCATTCACACACGTAGGTTATACGCATTAACATAAGAAAATAATAGGACCGTATCTTTTCATGTCCCAGAAAGCATTAAAAGTTTAAAACATACTTTGTTAAAGATTAATCAAAGCTAACAACTAACTTTATACAAAAGACTTGTAATTTTTATTTACTCACAAAATTGCAATCATATTCATGGCACATGGCTATTCCTACCAATAAGCAGAAATTACTAGGTAAGATATCATTTGGCTGATAAGACTTATAGCGACGGTTTTTTTTGAGAAGAAACAAAACAAGCTGACCAAGTTCAAAGTTCTCACAATCACAATTTGCTAGATTATTTACAAAAACAAAAAACAGCGTTTATCAGCAAACGTTTTAAAAAAAAAAATTCCCTTTATCAGCACAGAATATATTGCTAAAAACAAGAACTAATAGCATTTAACCGGATACGAATTTCGTATTGAAGAGTGCAAGTCGCGTGTATTGTCCTTCAATTCAAAGGAAAACAAAGATTGAGGTCTCTTGCCAACCATGGTTTTGCAGAAAATGGATCTAATTATAAGAGGTTAAGCAGAAGCAGAGTTTGGTCAAATGAGAGAGAACCAGCTAAAGCTATGAACTACCAGTACCACAAGCAGAGCAAAGATCCAAGAAGTATAACATGGTTTATGGCCGTACCTTGTTAGCTTACCCACTTGCTTCCCTTCACGCTTCTCAGCAGAGACTAAGAAGACAAAGGTTTCTTTGTTGGGCACCGCCGGAGAAGGTGGACAGTCTTTTCCCTCGGATGCTACGCCAGAAGAGATTACCAGGTTGGAGAAGATGGTATTTTTTTCCCTTAATTTATAGCCCGTCTTATCAAAGCTTTTTTTTTTTGTTAGACCAGCCGGTTTGTGGACACCACATTGGAAGCCAACTAATCCGGCTTCGAGCCGGGCAGGACTACATGGGCGGCAAAGCTCTCTCTACCAAGTTTTAACGCATCTGCATTCCCAGGGTTCGAACACAAGACCTCTGATTAAGTTAGAACAACCCCTTACCAGCTGACATACGCGCTTTGTAGTATCAAAGCCTAGTTCGCCGGCTCTACGCTGTTCATCCTATTTCTTAGATAAAATGTAATGATATAAACATACTGATATAATTTTTTATTTTTATTTTTTTGATAACATATAAACATACTGATATTACTTGCACTCCACCTTTTTTCGTTAAGAATTAATAATTTCATCGAATGACATTCAAAAAAATTTATTGACGATTAGAAAAGTATAAACAGTGTAAAGTAATTAAAGTGCACTTACCAATTTCTTATAAAAATTTCAAAAAATGTAGTGTAAGTTCACTGGTATGCAAGACGGTTGCACCTTGACTTTCTGAATAAATTAGTGTGATGTTTTTTTCAATATTCACATAAACTAGATAAATCAGGAGTACAAAATGCAGTTATTGTAGTTGGTATTTCATGAAGAAGTATACTTCTCTCTTGTCCTTGTATTTGATGTAAACCTTTGTTACTTAATGCCAAATAACTATACATAGCAAAGACAAAAAGAAAAGATTAAAGGGCAAAAGTAATTTAAAACTTCAAACTTTTTTCTTGAGGTACTTGGAAAAAAAAGGAAAGTCTAAAATCCCACTCTATTTGGAACCAATTCTTTCAAATTTTGGATTTTAAAATGAGGCTTGGTTTTGAAATTCAATTCAATTTCTTCTGTTTGGAATAAAAGGGAATTCAAATCACATGATTCTTATTTCGTGTTTGGAAAACAAAGAAAATAGAAAGATAACAAATTTTTAAACAATTATATACTTGACTTTCAATATGGGGAAAAAAAACTATGGTACATAGTTTCACATATACTAGTTGCAACACATGGTAGTGGTAGTGTGCAAATAGTCACGATTTAAGTGGTGGTGTGGTGGCACTGGCTTCAGAAGTGGTGGGCTGGTCAATTGTAATGGTGGGGAGGGGGGGAGATGAGATGTAACTAGTGGTAGTGGTGGTGACAATAGTGACAGTGGTGGCATCAATGACGGTGGTGGTTATGATGGTGTGGCATCAGTAGTGATGCTGTCAAGTGGCATCAGCTGCACCGTACATCAGTAGAGGTGGTGGTGGAGGTGGATATGGTGAGGCGGTTTAGTGATGGTACCAGTGGTAGTGGTGCTAGTGGTACCAGGGTGGCACTAGTGGTAATGTTGGTGAAGAAGTTATGGTGATGCAAGCATCGACGATGGTAGTGGTGGTGTTGTGTCGTGGGCAATGATGGTGGTCTGACGGCGGCGGTAGTGGGGCGATCCAGTGATTGTAACAATGATAGTGGTGGTAGCGGTATCTAGGCAATAATAGTTGTATGTTAGTGAAAGTAGTCATGGTGGCGGCAACAAAAATGGTGACGGTGGTGGTGGTGGTAGTGATGACAATCATGTTGATCGCGACACGGTTGATACGATGCCACAAGTGTTAACAGTAATGACAATGACGGTGGTGGTGGTGGTGGTAGTAGTAGTAGTGGTGTGACGGCGGCAACGACAATGACGTTCTTTTGATGGTCATAATGATCGTGGTGGTTATCCAACACCCTTGACCTCCGGTCGTGGTGACTGTGTTGGTGGTGGTCATTGCCCACATGTCTGTTGTGGAAAAGGGTGGTGTTGAGTGGAAGCATTATGGTGCGTAAATCCAAATGTTCCTCCGCGACAAGATTCCCGTCAAAGTGGAAATGGTCAGCCATTAGAGACAGGAAAGCAACAATAAAGGCAGACAGGTACAAGGTGGTGATCCAAGGAAGTAAAAGCCATGGGAGGTCAAGCGGAGTGAAGTATTTGGTGAAAAAAGGGAAGCAGAGAACGCAAGTGAAGGGTTAGTCTGAAAAGGTTATTTACCTGAAAGGGAAAGTGTGGCAGGATATGAACAGGGAAGTAGGGAAAAGGAGTCTAACAAGACGAGAGAGAATCTGACACACATTGTGCTTCTTCTTTTTCATGGCTGGATGTCAAGTCTGTTTTAAACTAGTACTATAGAGAAACACAAGCCGCTATAGAAGAGAAACACAAATTATTTAGCTGCTCCGGAAGAATCCACTAAAAGTTTGAACTAAATGGGTAAAAAGGGCCTAAAATTGTCTTTTTACCACCAATTTCACCTTCCTTTGTTATATAAGTTAGGCGCCTGGCTAACTGTTGGTAATAACCAAATATATCCCAAATATATCAAGTATGAATTCATCAGGTTGGCAAAACTTTGACTTGACAAAAATTACAACCAAAGAAAAGCTGTGAAGAAGCATCCCCGTGAACACAAGTTTCTGGGAGATGTTAGTGATGTCCTGCAATGATAGCTTCAAACATGAAAACCAAACCTGGACATAAGGCACGTCTTGCCATCAAAAGTTCCTTTTATCAAAATTGCTCTTCCTAGTACCCTCTTTGGAAACACGAAATGCTACATACATGCTCTGCTATCACCCATATCTTATGTGAGGAAATCACGTCAACTCTTCAGGCAGCACTTTTGAACATGATACGTAACCTGATGAGTTATACTAGTTCTCCCAATTCCTCCCATCAAAATACTTGATCATGACATGGGAAAGTGTTCCCGAGTCTACACACTGGAAGACAACGGCTATTCCATCTGGATTGGATCGTGGAATGTAGAAGGAGGTTATGCCACAAACTCTGCAAAATGTGTGCTTTGCTGTGTGTGTGCCAAAGGTATAAGTTGTGAGGTACTGCTTTGAATCTCCCAAGAGCTCAAATCTTTCAGAAGGGACAACGAAGTTAGTGTTTCCTCTCATGGAGCAGTCAGAGCAGTTGCATTGCCAGGCTACAACACTGGGTGGTGCTCGAACTCGCCAGCGTACACTTCTGCAGTGACATCCACCATTATGTACTACCATCTCAGAATCCATTTTACAAAGTTTAGATCTCTTCAGTTGTGCTTCTATCTGTTAAGGAGAGACATTAGCAATTGCTCTACTAATCATGCTATATTGATCATTCAATCACTATTCTATTAACTTTTAAAATGCATATTGGTTCAAGCATTTTAAAAATTCTTACCGAAGCTTATCTAAAACTTTCATCTTTCCATAAATTACCCCTCAGTTTCATAAACAAAGTAAAAGCAATGTTTTAACTGTGCTTCAAAATGTAGAAAACGCCAAAACCTGTTGTTCGCATATTGATGCTACATAGCTTGCTTTGAACTTTGCTCTCAATGGATTTTTTTTAAGGAAGGAAAAAAATAAGGATTGCTCTTAAGCTTGTTCTTCATTGCCTAATTAAGAGGCCATATGTTGCAGCAAAACAAATATGAAATCAAGAACAATAACATAATCACAGAGAGATAACATAATCACAAAGACAGGGCAAGAAGACCCGTACCCTTTTCGCAGCAACATCACTGTACAAGATAAGGTATTGCAAAACTGGCATTAAACAATCAAGAATCATGACCTACTCAAATCTTAATCATGTCTCTGAGAAGAGGAGTAAAAGGATGTTAACAAGTAAATCTTCTCAAACCAATTCTAACATTGGACTATTTAGGACCTCCAACAGATTAGACCCAAGTGCAGAAAAATAGCGCACATAGTTTATGAATTCCGAGCTAAAGACACAATTTATCTATTCACCATTCTGGCACACGAAGACCAAATGAATCTGAGCATAAATTAGTTGAAGGTACCTATGATAGCAGACACCTCCTTTAGTCAACGCCCGAGATAATGAGTCTGACCATCTTACAAATACCACCATCACCTTTACTAAACGCCACTACCGCAGCCTGCCACCTTCAGTACAGCACCCATCACCAATCACCACTGCAGACCACAGCCACCCCGACTTCCTTCATGCAATAGCGCACGCAGAGAGAAATTGCTACCTAACTGCGATGATCACCCATATCTGCCACCTCCACGCCGTCACGACCAAGATCCGTCACTGCATGCCTCTGCCCGTCACTATCGCAACCCAGACCTACAGCCCTTATCTCTCCCCCTTCCGGTTGTGACAAAATTGGTGGGGAGGACCACAAAAAGGATGGGGCATGTATTCTCCGACGGAGAGGAGCATGGTCACGAATATGTGGTGGCGGGTTGGTGGTGGTATTTATGAAATTGAGGGGTGTGATTACAAGTTTAGGACTGTGTTGTAAATGCCTCCTTAAAAGATGACATAAAAAATGGACACATAACACCTTATCAGGCCATTTTACTGCCAAAGGCAGCAATGTAGTTTGCTGCCGAATTTTTCCCAGAAAAGAAAGCTTGAAAAACTTCTCTGGTTATATCCTTCATTCACACGCATAGGTTATATGCATTAACATAAGAAAATTATAGGACAGTACCTTTTTATGTCCCAGAAAGCATTAAAATTTTAGAACAGACTTTGTTAAAAATTAATCAAAGCTAACAACTAATTTTATACAAAAGACTTGTAATTTTTATTTACACACAAAATTGCAATCACATTCATGGCACGTGGCTATTCCTACCAATAAGTAGAAATTACTAGAGAAGATATCATTTACGTTTGTAATTAGGATGGCCCAATATTCAGGTCAACATAGAATATTCAAGAATAACCGAATGGAAAAATCTGAATTCAATAATTCATTTTTCTACTCGGTTTTCGGTTTTGAAAGTCGGACATTTTGGGTTTTCAGCTTGGTTTTCAGGTTGAGATTTTTCAGTTCAGGTTCAACCCAAAAAATCAATCTTTATGTATTTTCAAGATATGCTAAACACTAATACCCGGTTACTTACCAAAATAACGTCACTTTTTGCTGACGGGAGAATTTGTCTGATAAGACTTATAGCGACGATTTTTTTCATTTTTCAGAAGAAACAAAACAAGCTGACCAAGTTCAAAGTTCTCACAATCACAATTTGCTAGATGATTATTTATAAAAAGAAAAAACAGCGTTTATCAGCAAACACGAAAATTTCACCTTATCAGCACAGAATCTATTGCTAAAAATAACAACTAATAGCATTTAACCGGATACGAACTTCGTATTGAAGCGTGCAAGTCTTGTGTATTGTCCTTCAATTCAAAGGAAAACAAGGATGGAGGTCTCATGCCAACCATGGTTTTGCAGAAATGGATCTAATAAGCAGGGTATAATTGGTCAAATGAGAGAGAACAAAGCTATGAACTATTGAACTACCACAAGCAAAGCAAAGATCCAAGCAGTATAACATGGTTTATGGCCGTACCTTGTTAGCTTGTCCACTTGCTTCCCTTCACGCTTCTCAGCAGAGACTAAGAAGCCAAAGGTTTCTTCGTTGGGCACCGCCGGAGAAGGTGTACAGTCTTTTCCCTCGGATGATACGCCAGAAGAAGAGATTACAAGGTTGGCCAAGATGGGTATTTTTTTCCTTAATTTATAGCCCGTCTTATCAAAGCCTAGTTCGGCTCTACCCTGTTCATCCTATTTCTTAGACACAATGTAATGATATAAACATATTGATATTACTTGTACTTCACCTTTTTCGTTAATAATTACTGTAATAATTTCATTGAATGACATTAAATAGTAGGGAATGACCCCCTCTACTTTACACGTTGTGTGATTTGCCCCCCTCCACTTTAAACTTAAGCACTAAATTCCCTCACAGTTTAAGAAAATAGGCACATTTAACGGAAAACATCCGAACTAGCTGTGTTTTTTGGAGGGAACCATATGGTGCCCAAAACCTGATTTTTTAGGACCAAAATGCCCAGTTTTCCTGTCTGTCTCTTTTTCTGTCTCTCTCTTTCTCCCTTCCCCTGTTTTCCTCTCATCTCCTCCCCGTCTTCTCTGTCACTGCAACTGGTTGGCGGTAAATAGCAACCTCCTGCCGCAACAGCAACACACCCACCGTCACCCATCAACGCCCCAACCTTCCATTGTAGGCAACCACAAGCCACCATAGACCACCAATCGCAGCCACCGCGCACTGGCATAAACAGCCATTCACATGTCGCAACCTCCTGCCGCAACAGCAACACACCCATCGTCACCCATCAACGCCGCAACCTCCCACCGCAACAACATCACACTCACCGACCCACCGTAGATCACCAACAACAGCACACTCACTGTTCCACCTTCCACCGTCACAAGCCAGCGCAGCTACCATCGCAGCCCCAACCTTCCACTGTAGACCAACCTTCCATCACTGGCCACCATAGACCACCATCTTCGCGACTGTTCGTCAAAATTCGGCCACCGTCACAAGCCACCGCATCCTCCATCACACCCACCATCTCTAGCACACACAACCACCACCATCACACTGTCAAAATCCGGCCACCGTCACAAGCCGCTGTAACCAATCGCCGACAATAGCCTGGATTTTAAAAATTGAAAAGCAAATTTTTGATTTTGAATTGGATTTTTGTATGTTGTTGTCTTCACTGAATTTCTCAAATTAGGGATCTTCGGCTTGGGATTCTTGTTTCAAACTAATTATGCCAGACTCGTGAAGGGAAATGGGTGGCCTCGATGGTTGTGTATGGTATCGGCGGTGGAATGGAGGGTCGTCGGCAATGGAGGCTGGCTGGTGTTGCGACACATATCTGATATGTGTTGGGGAGAGAGAGAAAAAGAGTCATTAGATTGGTGGAGAAAACAGAAAAAGAAGAACTTCTTGAGATCAGAGTCGAGGTACTCGAAGATGAGGTAGAGGAGGGGCTTGCCGTTCTTCTTGTCGTCGACGTGCTCAACGCAGAGGAGGCGGACGACGTAGAGGGAGTGGGACATCATCTGGAGGAGCGAGACCTCTCAGAGGGCGGTGGGAGGGACGCCTTCCTCGTCCATCTCGAGGCGCGTCTTCTTGAGGGCGACCAGTTGGCCGGTGGCCTTGTACACCTTCCCGTATGTGCCCTCACCTACCTTTTCCAGCTTCTCGTACTTGTCCTCCATTTCTCTCTCTGAACCTTCTTTGGTCTTTGGGGGAATTTGTACTGATAATCTTCAACCCTTGAAATTGATTTGGAATGGGATGTATAAAGAAGAGCCTTGAACAAACGCAAGATGAAGAAGAACAGGCGTAAGATGAAGAAGATGAAGGGGTTATCTCTGGTTTTGAGAGAGAAGGCAGAGATTGCTGGGTTTGGGCAGTTTTCTGGAAAAATTAAGGGTTATATGGGAAGGATAAAAAAGACATTTGACAAATATCTGTTATGGTCAGTTAACTGTGCCTATTTTCTTAAACTGTGAGGGGGTTAAGTGCTTAAGTTTGAAGTGGAGGGGGTCAAAACGCACAACGTGTAAAGTAAAGGGGGTCATTCTCTACTTTCCCCTAAATAGTATGGTTCAAAAAATTTATCGACGGCGAGAAAAAGTATAAATAGTGTAAAGCAAAGTGCTCTTACCAAGTTCTCATAAAAATTTCAAAAAATGTAATTACGTTTCACAGGTACGTAGGGCGGTGGCGCCTTGATTTTTTAAATAAATTATACTCTGTTTGGAACCAATTCTTTCATAAATTTGATTTCATGGGAATTGAATTTCAATTCATTTTCTTTTGTTTAGAACAAAAGAGAATTCAAATCACGTAACTCTTATTTTGTGTTTGAAAAACAAAGAAAATGGGAAAGATAATAAAATTTTAGACAATTATATCATTGACTTTCGATCAATATGAAAAAAAATTACGATAAGTGGTTTCACATATGCGGCACATGGTGGTGGTGGTGTGCAAATAGTCCCGGGTGGCGGCACTGACTTCGGAAATGGTGGGGTGGTCAATCGTAACGATGGTAGTGGTGGTGGTGAGATGTAACGAGTGGTAGTTAACGGTGAGCACGGTTCCGTTGGTTCAGTTTGGAGGCTAAATACCAAACCTGGCAAACGGGTAAATCCGTCGGGTACGGGTAAAACCCGGTTGGGTCCGGGTAAAAACGGGCCGGGTATATTTTACCCGATTTTTTCCGGGTATGCTTTTTGACAATCTGTACCCTACCCTTGCGGGTAGGGTATTACCCGCGGGTATTTTCCAATTTCTAACTAATTGTTTTTTTTTCAATAAACATATTTTAATTACCTACTAATTACTTATTTAGGCATATTTTAACATCCAGCAATCCAGGTTACGATAACAACTTCAAAATTCCAAATTACTAACATCACACATTCTCAGTTTCTCCATCAAAATTTAGTACACAACATCAAAACCGCTTATTCAACAATCACAACAAATATCACAAGAACAAGAACTCTGAAAATTAAGATAGAACTTCTCAATTTAACAAAATAAAAAACATATTTACAAGAGAACAGTGAAGATCTTCTCAAGAAGATCTTGTCGGCGACTGAGTAATCGACGAAGCGAACGAGATCTGGCCACGGTCGCGGTCAAGAGTAACGATCGGCGATGGTGTGCCTCTGCCGTAGATCTTCTCAAGAACAAGATCTGGTCGCGCCGGAGTAATCATCGACGGAGCAAACAAGATCTGGTTGCTGTCGCCGTCAAGAGCGACGATCGGCGACGGTGTGGCCGTGGTGCCTCTGCCGTCGATTACTTTCTCGAATGATGACCACGGCGACGGAGAGACGACGGGACTGGCGTAGAAGTTACGGTAGTGTGGTCGTGATCGGAGACGGAGAGAGTGGATCCATGACAGTTAGGAGTGAGGAGAGTAGAGCGGCTGGTGTTTTTGGTTGGAGTGAGAGTGAGAGAGAGGGAGGCGACAGAAGTGGAGAAGAAAAGAGAAGGCTTGTCTTATATACCAATAACCGGGTAACCCGTCAACCGACCCGGACCGACCCAAAAAATACGATTCGGTTTGGGTACGGCTCTAATTTCCACGGGTATTATATATCTGTACCCGTACCCGGGATTTTTGACCGGGTACGGATCGACCCGCGGGTACGGACACAAAATTGCCAGGTCTACTAAATACCAAACCGAATCGACCAACCTCGGTTTGGAAGGAAGAAAAAAAAATTGAACCATGGTTGAACGTTTTAGTTTCTGCGGGTTGAACGGATTGGTTTAGACGGTTTAATCAGTTTAGGTCAAACTCAATTTTTGGCAAGTTTAAGCCCAAAAATTAATAATTTATACATGTTAATAAGCTCCAAAAACTAAAATTTTTATCATAATTAATAACACCTAGTGAGATGTAGGCGACGAGTGAAAAATATGTGTTACGTCAAGGGATTTAGGGGTTATCCCATTTTTATATGAGTGGTTAGATAACTAGGGTTAGTAAAAAATAACTAGGATTATGTAAAAATATAGATATGTAATATTATATACGGTTGGTTTGGTTTATGCGGTTTCAAAAAAATTCGAATCGAACTGAATGTACGGTTTGAAAAAAAGACCAAATCGATTGATTTTTAGATCGGTTTGAAAATAGACAGATTGGTTGGTTCATTTTTACAGTTAGATCGATTTTAACGATTTAAATGCTCACCCTTAGTGGTAGTGACGGTGACAATAATGACCGTGGTGACATAAACAACGGTGGCAATTGTGGTGGTGTGGCGTCAATAGTGATGTTTCCAATAGCATCGGCGGCAGTGTACATTAGTAGCGGTGATGGTGGAGGCGGTTTAGTGATGGTACTAGTGGTAGTGGTGCTAGTGGTACCAGGACAGCACTAGTGGTAATGTTGGTGAAGAAGTTATGGCGACGCCATAACTTCTTCACCAGAAAGAAATGTACATAAATTTTCGCATGCTATGAATTTGGCGCTAAAATGTGCGCGAATATACATTTCATATGACGCATTCGGAAAAATAACGTGTCTCGTTGTTCGCCGAAATACATAAGAATGGGATAATTAGCGCGCCTCATGTGCAATGAGCGGAAAAAAAGTGAGAAAAAAATTTACAAGATTTTTCGAGCGTTATGAATTGGCCCCTAAAGTGTGCCCGAATAGGCCCTTCATAGGAAAACCGAAAAAATAACGTGTCTCGTTTTTCGCCGAAATACATAAGAATGGGATAACTAGCGCGCCTCATGTGCAATGAGCGGAAAAATCGCGACAAAAAAATTTACAAGATTTTTCGAGCGTTATGAATTTGCCCCTAAAGTGTGCCCGAATAGGCCCTTCATAGGAAAACCGAAAAAATAACGTGTCTCGTTTTTCGCCGAAATACATAAGAATGGGATAACTAGCGCGCCTCATGTGCAATGAGCGGAAAAATCGCGACAAAAAAATTTACAAGATTTTTCGAGCGTTATGAATTTGCCCCTAAAGTGTGCCCGAATAGGCCCTTCATAGGAAAACCGAAAAAATAACGTGTCTCGTTTTTCGCCGAAATACATAAGAATGGGATAACTAGCGCGCCTCATGTGCAATGAGCGGAAAAATCGCGACAAAAAAATTTATAAGATTTTTCGAAAGTTATGAAGTGGCCACTAAAGCGTGACTAAAGTGCAATGAACAAAACAAATTAAAAGATTTTTCAGGAACCTATGAATTGGGCGCTAAAGCGTGCGCGAATATGCCATTCAAAAATTTTCAATAATCCACAAACCAAATCACAAATTAAAGATTCAACAAATCAAATCACAAATTTAAACATTAAAAAAGTTATTCGTTATACAACTGAAACATTAACCCTAACACTCTTCCTCCTCATCGTCCTCCTCGACCATACTTCCAGGTTCCATACCTAACACTTTGTAATGGTTTCTCTTGTCATGATCAGTCATCTTATTACACAACGCACACTTTCGCAATTTTTTTTGACCCGTTGCTTTTTCAATCGGATTCTTCATGCGGATTTCTCGTTTTCGCCCTTTTGTTTGAGAAATAATGGGATCAAAAATGTGGTCCTCCTCACCTTGCATGCTAGTGCCGTCAATGATTGGCTGTTTGGCTCGATTGAATCTACCGGCTGGAGTCGGCCGAGGGTCCCGACTTTCTGGTAATGCCATCCTAAACTGTGCATGCTTAGCATGATCCCGTGCGGCTGCTTCAACTTGATAAGTGTACCCATCAAATGTTGACGCTGCATCCATCGATAAACCGTGCATGATGTTACAAAGATGATTATATCGCAGCGCCTCAGATTCCCTGAAATCAACTGAAACACTGGGCACGTAAGGAATGTGACCGTGGACTCTATTGGCTTCCTTCGTCCACCGTTCCAAGATATACTGTGGAGGGATTTGAGTTGCATTCTTGGCGCTCAAAACCCTCAACGCATGTCGACAAAGTATACCTTTATGCTCAAAGAGTTGACAGTTGCAATTTACCAACCCGGTGTCCATACATTTAGCTACGGTAAAATGTCTTCTGTTCCTCGGAGCCGACGAAGAGCACGGATTGGCATAATTCGTCACATTTGTCAAAGCATAAACCTTGAGATCTCTGGTGGAAAACTCGTGCAACTTTGTCATGCCATATTGATTCGACTTTAATAGTTCCTCTTGAAACTGTCGAAACATTTCCTTCGTATAGACTTGAGCCGCATGAGCCTCCAATGGTGAACGAAGTAGTATGGATCTTTCTTTGTAAACTGTAGCCGCGTCGGCTTCTCTCTCACGGTACAATTGCCTCTCAAGGGCTTTCTGCATCTCTAGTACAAACTCCGCTATACTTGAAGACTGACCTACGTACCCATCGAAGAATGAATTCATAGCTTCGCTTCTCGATGTCGTAGTCATTCCGGCAGCAAAAAACTTCTTGGTGTAGGCACCGACCCACTGTGTCTTGATCTCATACAACGATTTTAACCATCCATGATTGTGCAAACCGTAGTCATCCATTAACGCGGCCCACCTCTCCTCGAACACGTCTACCGTCAACGATTTCTTCACGCATGTATTAAAGTCAGTCTTGAATTCCGGATGCTTTGCATATACATTGTGAAGCCGTTCGGGATATTTGTTGCTTATGTGCCACGTGCACAGGCCATGGTGAGTATCTGGAAGGACCTTAGCGATTGCATTATTCATTGCCAGATCTTGGTCGGTGATGATGGTCTTTGGAGGAATATGATACATGGCTTGAAGCCACGTTTCAAATAACCACGTAAATGACTCCTCCGTCTCATCCCTAAGCAGGGCAAAGCCAAATGAGATTGACTGATAGTGGTGGTTCACCCCGGTGAACGGAGCAAAAGGCATAGAGTACTTATTGGTGCGGTATGTGGTGTCAAACGTCACAACATCCCCAAAATTTTGGTAAGCAGCTCTAGAACGGGGGTCCACCCAAAATATAGTACTAATGCGGCCCTCATCATCCACTTGGAGACTGTAGAAAAATCCAGAATTCTCACTCTGAAGGCACCTGAAGATATCAAGTGTAGCTTGAGAATCGATCTGACCGAAAGACTCTCTCCTCTGAGCACGGAGTTGATTTCGAAGGTCAACGTCGTTGAAAGTCAACTTGTCAATCCCCCCAGCCTGGCTTGAGAAAACCCCCATCATCTTAGAAGGTGATATTTTAGCGTCGGCCATTGTTGAAATCAGTTGTCTGTGTGCCGCGCTTATTTGTCGGTGTTGATGAATTTGACCAATCATACTTGGGGTGCAAAACTGATGATTATGGCTCAACTCCACAGCCGTCAAAACCCAATGGTTTTCATTTTTCCGGTGTACTGCATACACATGGGCTTTGCAGCCGGTACCCGGAAATGTGTCCCGTTTTCTTTGTCTTGTTGTCCCTTCGTCACTGATCTGAACGACGGGGGGTACATACGGTGCTCCTCTATGACACTCAAATAACCTTGCACCAATTTGATCGGTATTCACCCGTTTTCTAGTCGTCTTAGTTCTAATACCGAAACCCATCGATTTCGAATATGCTCTGTAGTATGCTTCGACTTCGTCCAGTGTTTGGAAAATTTGACCCAAGTAAGGTGGATCAGAACCTTCACAAAAAATATTTCCTCCAGTTGCATCCATATTTATACTGAAATCTAAAAAATAAAAACCAATACGATTATCAACAAGTCATAGAATTAAATAAAAGAAGAATAAAAATTATTTAAACGTAATTGCTTAAGCTGATTTGTATAATGTAAAATTATCAAAATAGCCCCCGACGGGGGCAAATTAGCAAAATGCCCCCGGGGAGTTCATTATCACCCTAACGTCCCAAATCAGCTTGAAAACAACCTTTTAGGTGCTTTGCTTACATTTCTGGACTAAGAAGTCCTTTAAAAGACTAAAAGATGAAAAATTACAAAAATACCCCCCTCGGGGCTGCGAATTAACGAAAAATGCCCCATGGCATCAAAAAATCGTTCCGAGTGCTTTGAAACGGCATTTTAAGCTTCCTGAATTCATCCGGGACAAAATAAGTTTTCGGGTGTCTGACACCCTTTGCTGAACTAAAAGTTATTTTAAGGTATGGCCCTTTAAGCTGGATCATTCCTAACAAAATAGCCCCCGATGAGCGGCAAATTACCGAAATGCCCCAGGGGGTAACCAACATATCTGGATGTTTAACCTAGCTTACCAACACATTAGCAATAGTCATTATTTAAATGTATTAAAACAAATCCTCACTTCCCACCACTCCGAACGGTTAATTACGCCAGTTCTCACTGAATGTAGCGCCAACGTGGTTATATAGCAATATACCCCCCGACGGCCCCTACACCCCCAAGACCTCAAAACCGCTTTGAAGTCAAGTTTTTAAATGTATTACGTCAATTATATACCCAATATATCAGGAAAAATTTTAAAGCGGGAAAGTTACCAAAACACCCGCTACTTGTGCAAAATACCTCCTGGCAGTCATCGCCGGTGCGTCACAAGTTCCTGAATTCACCCGGGGCAATAAAAGTTTTCGGGTGTCTGACACCCTTTGCCGAACTAAAAGTTATTTTAAGGCATGTATCATGAGGCTGGATCCTTCCTAGCAAAATAGTCACCGATGAGCGGCAAATTACCGAAATGCCCCCGGGGGTTCACTATCACCCCAACGCCCCCGAACCAGCTTGAAAACAACATTTCAGCTTCTGTGATTACATTCCTGGACTAAAACTGTGTAATTAAAAACTTGGGGTTCACTATCACCCCAACTGATTACATTTCAGTTTCGGTAATTTGCCACCCCTCGCGGGGTGGCAAATTACCGAAATGCCCCTGGCATCAGGAAAAATCTCAAAGGTGCCTCGAAATTCTACTTTACGCTTCGTGAGTTCATCATTGGCCTAAAAAGTACTTTACGGATTTTTCGCGCAAAAATCGCGAACCGGTGTCCGGGGCGGGCGCTGAAAGGGCCGTTCGGGCAAAAAAAGCAAACGGCTCCGGAATGGCGCGAAATCCTGGGGAATGGAACTTCCCAACATCCTAGGGTGCTCGTAAAAGTTTCGCGCGAAATCGCGCTAGCTTGGTATTTTAAATTAGACTGCGAAGGTACACGGTTCCCCGTATCAGTTAGCCCCTCTACAGCGCTTGGAAAAATCTGAAATTTTTACCTGATACAGATGCTTTCAGAATAACTAGGGTCTCTTTTTTGCACTTTGGCCAAATCACGCTCTAGATATTTTTTATAAATCCGTGAAAAAGCTGTCTAATTAAAGGGCGGGCGCTGAAAGGGCCGTTCGGGCAAAAAAAAAAGCAAACGGCTCCGGAATGGCGCGAAATCCTGGGGAATGGAACTTCCCAACATCCTAGGGTGCTCGTAAAAGTTTCGCGCGAAATCGCGCTAGCTTGGTATTTTAAATTAGACTGCGAAGGTACACGGTTCCCCGTATCAGTTAGCCCCTCTACAGCGCTTGGAAAAATCTGAAATTTTTACCTGATACAGATGCTTTCAGAATAACTAGGGTCTCTTTTTTGCACTTTGGCCAAATCACGCTCTAGCTATTTTTTATAAATCCGTGAAAAAGCTGTCTAATTAAAGGGCAGGCGCTGAAAGGGCCGTTCGGGCAAAAAAATAGCAAACGGCTCCGGAATGGCGCGAAATCCTGGGGAATGGAACTTCCCAACATCCTAGGGTACTCGTAAAAGTTTCGCGCGAAATCGCGCTAGCTTGGTATTTTAAATTAGACTGCGAAGGTACACGGTTCCCCGTATCAGTTAGCCCCTCTACAGCGCTTGGAAAAATCTGAAATTTTTACCTGATACAGATGCTTTCAGAATAACTAGGGTCTCTTTTTTGTACTTTGGCCAAATCACGCTCTAGCTATTTTTTATAAATCCGTGAAAAAGCTGTCTAATTAAAGGGCGGGCGCTGAAAGGGCCGTTCGGGCAAAAAAATAGCAAACGGCTCCGGAATGGCGCGAAATCCTGGGGAATGGAACTTCCCAACATCCTAGGGTGCTCGTAAAAGTTTCGCGCGAAATCGCGCTAGCTTGGTATTTTAAATTAGACTGCGAAGGTACACGGTTCCCCGTATCAGTTAGCCCCTCTACAGCGCTTGGAAAAATCTGAAATTTTTACCTGATACAGATGCTTTCAGAATAACTAGGGTCTCTTTTTTGCACTTTGGCCAAATCACGCTCTAGCTATTTTTTATAAATCCGTGAAAAAGCTGTCTAATTAAAGGGCGGGCGCTGAAAGGGCCGTTCGGGCAAAAAAATAGCAAACGGCTCCGGAATGGCGCGAAATCCTGGGGAATGGAACTTCCCAACATCCTAGGGTACTCGTAAAAGTTTCGCGCGAAATCGCGCTAGCTTGGTATTTTAAATTAGACTGCGAAGGTACACGGTTCCCCGTATCAGTTAGCCCCTCTACAGCGCTTGGAAAAATCTGAAATTTTTACCTGATACAGATGCTTTCAGAATAACTAGGGTCTCTTTTTTGTACTTTGGCCAAATCACGCTCTAGCTATTTTTTATAAATCCGTGAAAAAGCTGTCTAATTAAAGGGCGGGCGCTGAAAGGGCCGTTCGGGCAAAAAAATAGCAAACGGCTCCGGAATGGCGCGAAATCCTGGGGAATGGAACTTCCCAACATCCTAGGGTGCTCGTAAAAGTTTCGCGCGAAATCGCGCTAGCTTGGTATTTTAAATTAGACTGCGAAGGTACACGGTTCCCCGTATCAGTTAGCCCCTCTACAGCGCTTGGAAAACCCTGAAATTTTTACCTGATACAGATTCTTTCAGAATAACTAGGGTCTCTTTTTTGCACTTTGGCCAAATCACGCTCTAGCTATTTTTTATAAATCCGTGAAAAAGCTGTCTAATTAAAGGGCGGGCGCTGAAAGGGCCGTTCGGGCAAAAAAATAGCAAACGGCTCCGAAATGGCGCGAAATCCTGGGGAATGGAACTTCCCAACATCCTAGGGTACTCGTAAAAGTTTCGCGCGAAATCGCGCTAGCTTGGTATTTTAAATTAGACTGCGAAGGTACACGGTTCCCCGTATCAGTTAGCCCCTCTACAGCGCTTGGAAAAATCTGAAATTTTTACCTGATACAGATGCTTTCAGAATAACTAGGGTCTCTTTTTTGTACTTTGGCCAAATCACGCTCTAGCTATTTTTTATAAATCCGTGAAAAAGCTGTCTAATTAAAGGGCGGGCGCTGAAAGGGCCGTTCGGGCAAAAAAATAGCAAACGGCTCCGGAATGGCGCGAAATCCTGGGGAATGGAACTTCCCAACATCCTAGGGTGCTCGTAAAAGTTTCGCGCGAAATCGCGCTAGCTTGGTATTTTAAATTAGATTGCGAAGGTACACGGTTCCCCGTATCAGTTAGCCCCTCTACAGCGCTTGGAAAAATCTGAAATTTTTACCTGATACAGATGCTTTCAGAATATCTAGGGTCTCTTTTTTGCACTTTGGCCAAATCACGCTCTAGCTATTTTTTATAAATCCGTGAAAAAGCTGTCTAATTAAAGGGCGGGCGCTGAAAGGGCCGTTCGGGCAAAAAAAAGCAAACGGCTCCGGAATGGCGCGAAATCCTGGGGAATGGAACTTCCCAACATCCTAGGGTGCTCGTAAAAGTTTCGCGCGAAATCGCGCTAGCTTGGTATTTTAAATTAGACTGCGAAGGTACACGGTTCCCCGTATCAGTTAGCCCCTCTACAGCGCTTGGAAAAATCTGAAATTTTTACCTGATACAGATGCTTTCAGAATAACTAGGGTCTCTTTTTTGCACTTTGGCCAAATCACGCTCTAGCTATTTTTTATAAATCCGTGAAAAAGCTGTCTAATTAAAGGGCGGGCGCTGAAAGGGCCGTTCGGGCAAAAAAATAGCAAACGGCTCCGGAATGGCGCGAAATCCTGGGGAATGGAACTTCCCAACATCCTAGGGTACTCGTAAAAGTTTCGCGCGAAATCGCGCTAGCTTGGTATTTTAAATTAGACTGCGAAGGTACACGGTTCCCCGTATCAGTTAGCCCCTCTACAGCGCTTGGAAAAATCTGAAATTTTTACCTGATACAGATGCTTTCAGAATAACTAGGGTCTCTTTTTTGCACTTTGGCAAAATCTCGCTCTAGCTATTTTTTATAAATCCGTGAAAAAGCTGTCTATAAATGTAATGTAATACGCTATTTTGAATCGCTATAAATGTAATACGCTAAGTGTAATACGCTGACTTGATGTATAAGGAAATTCAAAATACTTACTTGTTGTGACTTGATGTATTTGAAGAAAAATCTACCGATCTTCTAGCGATTATTCACCGATCTTCTTCTAGCGCTAAAATTTTTTGGTTTGTGGAGAAAAAATTCGGAGCAGAGCAGAAATGTGGAGAAGAATGGTTGGGGGAGGGGATTATAAATAGAGAAGAAAAAGGAAGAGAGAAGAAAAAGAGGGTTCGTGTCTGCAGAAATCACCCGTGAGTGGTGGCAGAAAAAACGTGTCTCTGCAAAAAAGGACAGTCACGGGGAGCAAGGACAGACTCACGGGGAGCCAACAGGCGCGTGGGGGGAGGGGCGCCACGTGGCAGAAGGAGAGGGCTTCACGCGGGGACCCTTCACGCGGTTGGGCCACGTGGCAGGAGCGGGGGAGGCCACGTGGCACCGCCACCGTAGCAACAGGCACAATTTCCCGCGTTTGGCCACGTGGCAGGCGCGTGGTGGCCACGTGGCAGGCGCGTGGAGGCCACGCGGCAACAACCGGCGTCCTTTCACGCGGTTGGGCCACGTGGCAGACGCTGAAGAGGCCACGTGGCAACAACCGGCGTCCCTTCACGCGGTTGGGCCACGTGGCAGGCGCGGATGAGGCCACGTGGCACCGCCCAGGCGCACCTTCCCGCGTTTGGCCACGTGGCAGGCGCGTGGTGGCCACGTGGCAGGCGCGTGTAGGCCACGCGGCAACAACCGGCGTCCTTTCACGCGGTTGGGCCACGTGGCAGGCGCGGATGATGCCACGTGGCAGCCTTGGCTCGAATTTTTTTTTTTTTTTTTTTTCAGCCAATCAAAAAATTTGAAAAGTTTTGTGTGGGAGCCACCCAAAATTAAAGCCACCAACCGCTTGTTTTAGATGCGGTTGGTTGTTTAAAAAATTATTAAAAAAAAAAGGGGTTACCAACCGCTTCTAAGAGAAGCGGTTGGGTGGAGTGGTTTTTTATGGTGGGGCCATGTCAAAAAAATAATCATACCCAACCGCTGCTCTTACATGCGGTTGGGCTTTTTGTGGTGGGGCCCACGAGAAAATGACACAGTAGCCAACCGCTTGTCTTACAAGCGGTTGGGTGGAGAAAATTTTTTTCTCCACCGGTGGGTGTGGATCGGGCCCCATATATATATATATATATATATATATTTCTAAGACTTCTGATAAACTTATGTAGAAAGAGCCTCTTGAGATTTTGTTCATTACTTCGAGGTAAAAATTTATTTTGAGTATCAAATTGAGGTTTGTAGTAGGAATCTTACGGATTTTTCCTATTATGAGAACCCTAATTATAACTTTGGGTATATTGATTTTTAGGGATTTTGATATAATTAATTTTAGAAGATTAAAGTTTTGAGTTGAATTGCACGATCAAAGGTAAGAGTTTATTTTTAAAAGCTGATTCAACGTTAGACTAATCATTCGTGTAAGAATTTACTTTTACAATTTGAATCAGCATGGGCCGGATTATTAGCATTTGATTAAAATGTTCATCATTATTTTTGTTAGTCGATTTACGCACGTCGGTCAGAATTCCTCACTGTTAGCCTCGGTTTTCGTGTCGGTACCGTTGCATAAATCTGTCCGACCACCTTGTTTAGACTGCCGACATGTCAGTCGGCTGATTGAATTTTCTTCCTTTCCGTTTCAAATAATTGCCAAGGTTCTGTTCCATGTCATGTCAGATTGGTATTCGTGCCATTTGACTTTCTTGTATCTTTATGTGCCTTTACTTTTTCTTGTACTTATGTTAACCCACCGTCACAGATTCTCCCAGTTGAACCTACTCATATTTTCACCTTTCCATGTTACAGCGGCTTAAATTTTGTCGAGTCCGTCGTTCCGTTCTCTTTGATTTGAGTCCATCCAATATGTGGTTAGTTCTGAAGTCATTTGAAATGTCGCTCGTGAATTAATTTTAAATATATATTTATCTTTGCACCGTACGTAATTTAGAAAAGACATTCATTAGCTTGCATTGTCTAGACAATTTGTTTGTATCGCGATAAATTATTGGATCTAAGTGTTATTAGTTCTTTGAGCCATATCATAGTATATGTGACTTTATTATTTCTGACTTACTCACGTGAATTGGAACGCGAACTAACTCAGTGGGATGAGTTAAAGATTGCGATCTTATTTTTTTGAACCTTTACTCATGTATCAGTGATGGCATGCGAGACCTTATTTCTGAATGGCTCCTCTAGTGTCTGTCTCTGTACTAAAACGTATTTTGCAAATTTGAAATCCTGTTCCGTATATGTTATGTTAGAATTATGTATATCCGTAATTTCGTTTTCTTAGATATTTTTATATTCCTTTTGATTGGTCCGTTGAGCAACCTTATTGGGCATTTGACTCACTCCCTTATTATTTTCGTTTCCGATGATCAGTACGTGAGATTTAATTACAGGGTTAGCTGTGTGACCAAGAGCTAGCGGCTTATATCTCAAAGTCAGTATTAGCATTGTTAGGTGTAATAATTAAGACAAGTTGAATTTGTTTAGATTTTAGTTTGAAAAATTCTGACTTTGTTTATTTGATATTAATGCTCCGAAAATTCGGGACGTAACAGTTGAAACTATCATAATTTCCTTAACTATGTCGGGACTTTGTTGTTAGATGGGTGTAGCTAGTTGGAGTTTTGGTTTCTTAGAGTTTTAATTTTGAAATATGTCAGTTAGCTAAAAAGTCTCGTAAATGAGTTTTGACAAAACCAAACGTATTATCTTTTATTAAGTGAAGAGAACAAAAACACAGAAAACATGAGAGAGAGAAAGAGAGAGTGAGAGAGAGAGAGAGAGAGAGAGAGAGATTCTTAGTAGCCAATAGAAAAAGTTTTTACAAGTCGTTGCCAGACTTTGGTGCACATTCAAAGCGTAAACTTTTTCTAGTACAATGACTTCTTTTTGGACCATTGTTACTTTCTCAAAATGATAATATAATATTATGAAAAGACTAGCCTTCCTATGCAAGATGGCTTTTGTAAAGCAACATGTTTGAGGTGATTTTATTTCGTAAGTGTGTCACACTTACTTAACGTTAGAGTTTGCCTGTCAATAACTCTACACTGACAAAGTAAACGATTATCGACAAAGTGCATCAGAGTGGTATAGGTGACCTATAAATTGCCCGTTCGCAATTTTCTAGGCTACTGTAGAACTTTTTATGTCGAAAACGGAATGTTCAATTTTTCGCACCGGTCCAGACAATAAAAAATGTCGCTGAAGGGCTATTGCTTTTGTCACAAGTAATTTTTTTGGAAGGAGGTGTAACCAATCAGACCTTGTTTAGAATGGGCCGGAAGTGTTACATTACACATCATCCGAGTCCAATTGTGCCGGTTCCGAGCCCCATATACCCAAAACCCCCCATTAACATGAAATTGGGCCTCAAAATGTAAACGCCCTGAAAGTGAAACTGGAACAAGCTCATTCCAAAGGAGAACTTCTTAACACAACGCCTCAAAATCAGACTCCCTTCATGTCATTGATTTTTTTTTTTTTTACTTTTTTAAAAAGATGAATACACATAAATATTGAATTTACTCGTTGCTTTTGTCAAAAGTATTTTATAATTTGTTATTACGGAGTACTATTTAAGTTCAATTCAATTTTTACATGTTGAAAAACCTAGCATAAGTTTTGCGAAAAGTGAAAACGAAAATAATTAATGGAAAGAAAGAGTATTTATCAGCAGCAATATTACTTTCCGCAGTTTTAATCATTAGTGACACCCGTGGGTCACAACTGAGTAACATTGGCTCCGGAAAATACTTTGGTGCAAAAAAAACTAATCTATGACAATACTGTAAGACCATTAGATGAACAGTTGAATAGCAGCTGTAGTCTCGAATTTTTAAGTTTTACTGATCTGAAATACTGACTTCTTAAAGATGCAATTCGACGAAAAACAAATATGACCGCTTTCTAACAAGCGCCACAGTTCAATATGTATAAGAAATCCAAATGGGTGGGGGAGATGGCAAGGGGCCTCGAGGAGTGACCTCAATGTCCCGAGTTCGATTCTCCATACCGACGTATTATATATATGAATTGCAGTTCTAACAAATTTTTCTATTGTGAAAATTCAAAAAAAAAAAAAATATGTATAAGAAAGTCAATAATTGAGATCCTTTTAGTTTTTCTTTTTTGTGGGTCTCAACAGGTCTGCGTGACAAAACCAGAGCACAACCCTCCCTGGCTGTCTAAGCACAGCATGGCTGCATGGATCAACCCGCTCATCCAGACATAATGGTTTTTACAAATGGCAAACTGAGTGGGTGGATTGGGTTTGGGTGTGAGTTAAATGAGTTGGTTATAAATGGATGACTTAACCATTTAGACCCATTTAATTGCGAGTTAATTGGGTCATGTATTAAATGGGTTGATTTCACCCATTAAGCAAAACATGACCCATTAAAGTCAAGTTCATATGCTCGACCTTTTCCTCATCTTCATCAATCACCACCACAGACCAACAATCGTTGCAACACCACCCCCACCATAATCGCAACCACAGCAGCAACGCTGCACTGCTACCATCATCCCGTCATCAATATCCACCATTCCAAACACCACCATAGCCCCGCCGCCAGACGAGAACCAAGCAGTCATGCCACATTGCCACCAGATCCTAATTTCCACATCCACCACTTTGAACGGCTCCCCACAAACCAGAACATCCACATCCACCACCACATCCTCGCCCAGCTGCTACTGCACCATTACGTCAACAACCACCACCGCCACCACTCTCAACGCCACCACCCCTGGCTCTATTTGAGCCACTCGTCAGTAGTTTGGAGATCATCATTTCCCTCAAAACCCAGATCTACAGTAAATCTGAGCCTAGATGGCTCTAAATCAAGAATCTCACTCAAGCTTTTTGCCGATTTTTTTTGTAAATAACATGTTTGAAGCTTTTGGAGCAAGGACGGTGCTTAATCGTTGGTGGTGTACCGTTTCTTGCGGTGGTGACAGGTGACTAGGACGGCATAGTGTTCAAGACTCCGGCACGTGATGACGGTAGCGCCGGCTAGTCGTGAGTGGTGACAACCGATCTGTTGTTGACTCCTTAGATATTGCCAGAGAGTTTTCCCCATAGTTAATTATAACCGGTTTTATGGGCACCCACTTAAAACCCATATAAATCAGTGGGTTATTGGGTTATGAAAGCAGTTGATACGTTAAGACTGAATGGGTTTGAGAGGCATTTAAATGGATGATTTTGGGCGAGTTAATGAGTTTGGGTCGTAAAACGGCACCCTTAATGGTTTTGAATAAAATTTGCACCAGTTACAATGCTTCTTCAGACTGCACATTTTCTCTGCAGGCCTCCTCACACAGCCCAAAGTTGCACCCATTTGACAATTCCAATTCCCAATCAAATTCCTCCTAATTTATTACCTGCACATTGTGACCTGAACACCAAATCACCAGGAGTACTAATGACCAGGGTCTTTAATTATCTGCCATGATCTGGCATTTTGTAGCGGCAGGTGATGCCCACAAGCTGGTACGTGATTAGATGAACAAACAAGAGTGTGTTGAAAAGAAAAATGCCAATCCATATATAGTAGTATCATTTATAGAGAAATGCTATTTCTATTCTTCTTTTGTCGTTAAAAATATATTTTTCGTGACAATTACGTGAAAAATTAGAAATTAACCGCTTCATGTTTGCATTTCAGATCTAGTATCTCGAGCTAAAAGGTCTGATCACAAAATCAACTAGCTGTTGTTCTATATTCCAGTTAATAAAAATCATGAAAGAAAGTATTACAATCAAATTATAAACGTAAAATCACTAAACAAATAAAGCTAAAATTAAGAAACTATAAGAAAATTATTAGTCTTATCCAGTTGTAGAGCCAGAAATCATAATTAAGGTTGGTAACGAATATCAAAGAATAAAACTTAAAAATTGATATGTCAGCTCGATCTTTGTTAGTCCACTTCTACTTTTATTGTTAAAGTGGCTATATATGGACATCTGTAAGGCATTTAGAGTTGCAAGTGGAGATTTTTTTTTTTTTTTTTTTTTTGGTGCATGCAAGTGGAGCTAGTAATCACTTCCCTTGTTTGAACTATACTTTGCCACTAAAATTGACTAGATAGCGGCACTTTCAAGGCTTTTAGTGTAGAAAGTAGAGCTTAGAATGGTGAAAGTGAAGCTCATATATTGCGTTTTTTTTTTTGTTGTGTAAGTTTTAACATGTAAAATAACCAAATAGACATCTCTTTTAGATGAATACTTTCGCTTATACGACTTAAAATTCCTAAGATATAGCAAAAAAAATAGGACATGCACAAATTGTAAAGCATACTTTAAAGTAACAAAAGAGAAGATTAAGTAACATACACAAACACAAAGGTAGCGTTTCTCAGGGGTTTTTATTTATTTATTTTTTTAGTTTTTCTCCAGTTCTGTAAACTGGAGAAAAAAAAACCCGTTTGACAGATAATTTTCATTTTTTTCCCTTCACTTTTGAAAACCAAATTTTAAAACAGAGCTATTTTTGAAAACTCAATTTTGAAGTTTTTTGGGTTTTCAGTTTTAAGATCCAACCTTCACACTCTGTTAGAAGCAAAAAAAAGAGCCAATTTTAACAAAATCCATTTCTTTAGGTGGTCACCCACCATCAGCCCCACCACACAAACACACAACACCACCGCCGATTGTTAGCACCACCATGTGCCACCATCTCCCCTCCCCACCCCACCACACGAATACATAGCACCACCGTCGGCTGTTACCATCATATTCTCCCCTCCAGCCCTACCCCACACACGAGCACCACCACCGGCAGCTATAACCACTGGCACCACCCACCGTCGCCGCCTAAATATCTAGGCCACCACTGTCGATTCTTCTTGTTCATGACCATAAATTCCTCCCGCTACCACCACGATGATTATCCGTCAAATTCCTTGCCCAGTGCCAGTTTACCACCATCGGATCTAGGGTTTAAAGGGTCAACAATGGTGCTTCTGACTACGGAGGCGAAGTTGTCATCGACGGCAGTGGAGGTCCTTGCCCAGCGCTAGTTTACCACCATCAAATATGGGGTTTAAATGGTCAATAGTGGTGCTCTAACTATGGAGGCCAAGTCGTCGTCGACGGTGGCGGAGGCCAAGTCGTCGTCGACGGTGGTGGAGGCCAAGTCATCGGAGGCGGCGATGGTAGTCAAGTAATCGGCGATGGGTGGTGGTGAAGGTTTGTGGGGCGACTTCGGGTGGTGGTGGAGGAATGTTGGGCTGTGGAGGCCTAGCTAACAGAGAGAATAGAAAAAAAAGAAACAAAAATACAAGGAACAAAAACAAACAAAAAAGGCAACACTTCAATCAAACATCACACTGTTTTTGTAAAAAATAAAAACTAAACTGATTTTGATATAATTTTTTTTAAAAAAAATAAAAAATTAAAACCGTAAATGATTTCAAACAGATGCAAAGGAAGTAGATGCAGTGGCGGAGCACAAGCATGACCGGGGGGGGCCATGGCACCCCCCCCCACCCCCCACCCCACCCCACCCCCACCCACCAAAGTTTCAGATTTTTTTTTTGTTGTTTTAAATAATGGGTAATTATGTTTAAAATATTTACTAAAATGCCACAATATTATAAATGAATGTATTAGAGTTTTAATTTTGTTATATTTTTACTTTTTGTGACACCGACCGTCGTAGTCTTTATTTTTCTCGTTCTTTTGTCTATCTTCATTATTTCAAATTCTAAATCTCCAGATCATAAAGAAAATACTAATAGATCATGGTTAGTTATTTTTTTTTTCATTTTTTAGTTTAAATTCTTATAATATGTTATACGTGACTATTGTAATCATACAATTGGTAATCGAACCGGTGATACATATATACAATAAGAGTTATGTTTCTTTTATGCAAGATTAGTAGTTTGTTGTACGTTGACTAACTTTATCAGGTTAAATAAATCACTACGAATAGTGATATAATATGATTATTAGTCAAATTGAGCAATTTATTTTGCATTTAACATATTCAATCGTGACGCGAATTCTTTTATGTTGGCCATCAAAATTTTTTTAAGACTTTTTTGCACACCCCGGTTGAACTTCCTGGATCCGCCCCTGAGTAGATGGTTTGTTTTCTACAGAGCTATGCATAGATGGGTAGTTGATCATTGCCCAGGCCAAATGTGCGTAACCTTTTTCTAAGTACAATTCAACAGCATCATATGGGAAATCCAGCCTTTGCGGCATGCACGGTTGGCTGCTTACGTTAAACAAGGCCTGCACTCTTTGTTTTCCAGGACACAGTCAAGTGACATGCAACCCCAAAGGAAAGACTCTACCTACCCTATGTAGCTCGGTTCATAAAGCATCTCATCAGAGTTCACAAATTGCATGAACATCAGAGCTATATATTCTAGGTTGCCTTATAAAGTATTCCAACCACTTTTTAGCTATGAAATTAAAACATATTCTTTTTTGTACATAAGATTTTTCGGCATAATTAAAATAAATAAAGCGGAATAAGTAGTTTAGACCGTTAGAAACATCATCGGTAAGTAACGAAAACTTTTTAAATCAACTACGGAATGGGCATTAATCACATCACACGCCCTCATAAGCATGGAGGCCACGCCACTTCCTACGCGGCTGATCATCTTCGCCAGGTGGTCTGCAAAGCAGTTAGCTTCCCTCCAATATTGTAATTCAATTCCCTATATATGCTTGCTATCCTCTTGATTCATCAATTGGCCATTAATGGAGTTTGTCACTGTCAACCACAATCCTCCATCAACTTTCAATGCCCCCAAAACAAACCCCCAACCCCCACCCCAACCCATGCATTCTCTGAACATGCATATAAACCCCCAACCCCCTTGTCCCAAAAACAAGCACTTGAAAAGCTCTACTGATCATTAACATGGTGGAACAACGGTCGATGAACACCCAGAAACTCCAAATCGCCTTCTTAGCCCTCTTATCCTTCATCGCCCTCCTCCACACCACCTTATCTTACACCACCCTCCCCACCGCCCACCTCCCGCTCAACCTGTCCTGCGCCTTCTGCGCGCTCCTCTCCCTCCTCTACCACCTCCACACCCGTCCCCGCCCCACCCTCCTACTAGACTACTCCTGCTACAAACCACCACCCCACCACCAGTGCACGCTAGCCGCCGCAGAGTCCTTCATCCGCCGCGGTGCGCACTTCGCCCCCGAATCCATCGACTTCATGCGCAACATCTACCTCAAGTCCGGCTTGGGCAACCAGACATACGCACCCCCGTTCATCTTCCACGAAGACCCCATTCCCACTCTGAGCTCCGCCATGCAAGAATCCCAACAAGGAATCTTCTCTTCCATCGATTCTCTCTTGTCCAAAACCCGAACCGACCCGAACCAAATCGACATTTTGATCGTTACGTCCGGAAGCTTTTCACCTTCTCCTTCTCTCTCCTCTTTGATTGTGAACCGGTACAAGCTAAAACCTGACGTGAAAACGTACAATCTAAGCGGCATGGGCTGTAGCTCCGGTGTTATCTCCATTGACTTGGCTGCTAACGTGCTCCGCACGTGTAAAAAGGTCCGGCGGTACGCTCTTGTTGTCATCACAGAGAGTATCACCTTGAACTGGTACCCCGGTGACAACCGTCCCATGCTCGTGAGCAACTGTTTGTTCCGTGTCGGTTGCGCCGCCGCGATACTTACCAACGACCCGAGTCGCCGCCGAGTTGCCAAGATGGAGCTGGTTCACTGGCTGAGGACTCACCACGGTGCAGATGACAGCGCTTACCGTGCCGCATTTCAGGAGGAAGACGATGAGGGTCATACTGGGATTTCACTCACCAAGGACCTGATAAGGGTTGCTGGCTTGAACCTGCGCGAGCACATGAGGGTTCTCGCACCCCGAGTCTTGCCACTGAGTCAACTCGCGAGTTACGTTTACTCGGCAGCAAAGGCGGCGGTGTCGCGTGGAGAGTCGAAGCCGGTGGTGCCGGAATTTACGACGGCGTTCGAGCACATGTGCATACACACGGGTGGGAAGGCCGTGATTGCGCAAGTGGGGCGAGTCCTGCAACTCGGGGAGGAAGTGACTGAGCCGGCTCGGATGAGCCTGAACCGGTTTGGGAACACTTCAAGCAGTCTGGTGTTTTATGAGTTGGCTTATTTTGAGGCTAAAGGGAGGGTCAAGAGAGGGGACAAAATGTGGATGATTGCATTTGGGACTGGGTTTAAGGTTGGAAGCCTGGTCTGGAAATGGCTTAGGGATTCTAGCCTGGAGAGTGACAATCCATGGGCAGATTGCATTGACAGATATCCATTGAAGACTTGGTAGATTTGTTCACCCTTTCCTTTTAAATTTTGTGGGTGAACTGGTTGTTGAAAACAAGGCAAATAGTGAATGGAAAGTATCGTGGGATATTTAAGAGTTTGTCACAGTTTGTTTGATTTGGTCGTAGACGGTTGGGACTAAATACACTTTTGTTCTTGGTCGGTTTTTTCCATTTTGTTCTTAGAAGAGACATTTATGACACCTTCAAGACCTTTAATCAGAAAAGGAGAGACTTGGTCAAATTATTTGCGTTTTTTATTGTGTGGCATGTGAGAAATTAAAACGTCCGTTATCATTTAGTTTATTTGATTGTATATAAATTCACACTTTTTAATTAAATTTGTGCAAGTTTGTTGCTAAAAGAGACATTAATTAGTGACACTTTGAAATACTTTAATGACCGAATGATGTGAGTTTAGTAATAAAGAGTATGAATTTAGCATCACTCCCAATAGGGGTATCTATTGATTAATCTGCTTAACGGTGAGCAAAAAGAAATTAGGTAAATACTAGGCTAAATGACATTCAACCCCTTTAAGGTTTACCCGTTGTGAGAAACTAGAGCATGGGCTTCTATATCAAGTACTTAGTCCTATTAGGTTCTATATATAACATAGTTGAAAATGATGGATGAAAATTAGTGCATGACTTGCACCTGCCAATTTAAGTGTCTATCACAAAAACAATTCAAATTCAAAAGATATTCCACATGTCAAACCTCAATTTTATTGGATACCTGGAAAGCTAAAAATAGGTCGAGAGTATTATGGTGCCATCTTCTTTAAAAAGTTTTAGTAAACCTATCTCTACTCTTCGAAAGTGGGTAATTGGACAGTATTGCATCCAAGTTAGCATACTTTTTGGATGGGAAATGTTTGCTATTTTTTAAAGACCAAAATTCCCTTTTTATTTAATGCACATACACACGCGGCCACACGCGCAGCGGTAGCAACACCCCCCCTACCCACGCCTCCCCATCCCGATCACCTACCACCATACACATACACACTGCACGAACACACACACACACATTTTATACACATACACGAACACACATTTCACACACACACACACACACACACACACACACACACACACACACACTAAACACATAAAAACAGACACACCCACACTCGCGCGCTGTTTTTTAAATCACACACTTGTACGTGTGCGCGCGTACATACATACACACACTGCACATACACACACTAATGGGGATGTGAGGTCTGGGTGGGGGTGTCTGCCTGTAGGTGTGAGGTGGGGTGGGGGGAGGGGGCGACCATGTCTGTTTTGGAGATACGGGAGTGGGGTTATGGTGGTGGCGATACTGAAAACGTTTGGGACTTTGATTTTGGTCACATTATAATGCTACAACTATGAGGCATCGTAACTCAACATCACCATTCAAAGTTCTCAAGATCATGCAATATCATCGATCGTGATTTAGCGTGTGGTTTTTTATGGCATATTAGGAGTGCCTTCCCCTTGTGGAACTCAAACAAACGCGTCGATCTCTCCACCGAGATTGTCAAGTATCCCCGACATATAGCCATGTTCGCGGAAGTAAAACAAATACTCAAACAAACCACCAAACACCATCTTAAAGGCGTCTGACATGTCTAACACTTTGTTATTCTGTCCAGAATTTATGGCACTTATGTTGCTCTTGGACCCAAACATGTTGTTTTCCTATTAGGGTCTAAAATTAGGCGATGAACTGTGGAGTGCACGAAAACTTCCCCGAAAACGCGTTTGTGAGTGTACATGCCCATCAAAAGTTCTTGAACTTGTGGACTGATCAAATATAGCCATTCAGAAATCAAGATGTTGTGCCAACATCTTCTTACTTTCCATGTTCTTGCTTCCTCACATTAACAAAAAAGAGATCTGATCCGTTGCTTGCGCATGTAACTTCAGTTAAGTTGTCAGTGCTATCTGGCCGTTTATACGCGATCTATGGACGTCCAATTTTTTTTCCTAACATTTTTTAAGTCTGTTTGCTACATAATATAGTGGAGGATATTTTTCACGAATATACCCCTCAATTCTCAATTGAAAATGTTATACTATATTGTCTCGATCTTTTCTAAATATCATCCGTTATATAATGTAGCAGACGATATTTAGAAAAGAGCGAGACAATTTGCAAAGCACCCTCATCTTTTTTCTTAATTTCTCTCTCTTTAGGAAAAACCCACTCTCTTTTTCATCTCTCTCTCCCCTCTCTAAACTACAAGTTCCTCCGTCTCTATCTCCCCAACCTCCATATCCATCATCATCATTAACACCTTTTGAGAGAGAGTGACAAGGTTGATAGCACAGCTGCAATAGCCTCGGCACTGCAGCCGCAGCCTCGGCATTGCTGCTGCTTCCTCAGCATACTGGGAACCGTTGCCGCCGCTAAGAACAAAAGATAGCCAAACAAGATCGCCGATCACCTCTTTTTTCATTAAATTTTTCTCCAGATTTTGTTCTAATTTGATTGGACTTAGAGATTCACGTCTGTTCAGATTCGTGATTTCTCTTGCATCGAGGTTTGGGGGTGGCAGAGGATCACATGGTGGTTGGGGGAGGCAGAGGTTTGGATGGTGGTGGTGATGGATTCAGCGGTTGTGACAGAGTGGTGATGGTTGTGGGTGTCAGTGATGCTGTCTGGGATGAACGATTATTTGTTTCTTGGTTGTGGTGGAGTGGCACAGTGGTTTTGTCGTGGCCGTGGTTCTTCCGTTTCACGCCGCCACCTCCAGTTTGGGTTTGTTTTCGATTTGGTTTGATCGGGTCTACTTTCATTTTTGTTTGATCTCCTCCCAATTTTATGTTTTTTATCAGCTCAATAACAATATATATATATATATATATATATATATATATATATATATATATATATATATTAATCGTAGGACTGTATGGTTATTGGATGAAACTAGGAGAGCATTTTATAGTTATTTGATGAAACTGGAAGAGCACTTAACAGAACAAATAACAAACATCAAAGCACAAAGACAAGCAACAAACATCAAAGCACAGAGAAAACATAGAAAATTGATTTGGATCATCCGCTACATTATGTAGCGAATGAACATTGATAATCAGCATAGAGGGGCAATATGGTAAAAAGCACCGTCAACTGCATTATTTAGCGGATGCCTAAATTTTTTTAAAACAAATTAGATGAGGACTGCCTGGAGATTGAGCAACTTATAGAAGTTGCATGCACGAGAAACAGATCGGGACCCAACAAAAAAAGGATTGAAACTTACATAGTTATTATCTTTCACATCGAATTATGTAACCTATTTATGTGACTTTACTATATATCTTTTTGCACTAACATTTTCTCACATGAAGCATACAAGATTGTTACTGTCCGTGGTACTATCTGAAAAAAGAATGAAACAGTTTCAATCACTAACGGAAACCTGTTTCAGTTAGAACTAATAATTATCCAATTATTTACTATCAAATGACATAATACGGTCGTCAAAATCCCCGTACACATAGACGTGGACGTTGTCAATTTCTCCACTTTTATAATGGTTAAAAGATATTTAACTCCTGATCACAACATCAATATGTTGCTTTCGTCACCTGCTCTTCGATCCGGCGTCAGGTATCTAAGAGAGCAAGATATCTGTGTGGAGATGTTAAAAAGAGAAACCATCAATTAGTAATTTGTATCGACTTAGGGGATTGTAACAAACAATAGTAATATGGTCAAAACCATCAATTACTATCACGAGGTGGAAACTTAAATACTTACGCTTTTTCACATCGAATTATGTAATCTCTTTATGTAACTTTACTATATATCTTTTTGCACTAACCTTTTCTTACATCAAGCATACAAGATTGTTACGGTCGGTGGTACTATCTGAAAAAAGAAAGAAACAATTTCAATTTCTAAAGGAAACATGATTCGGTTAACTGATAATCATCCAACTATTTACTATTGAATGACATAATATGGTGGTCAAAATCCCCAGAGACGTGGACATTGTCAGTTTCTCCACTTTTATAATGGTTAAAAGATAGTTAACTCCTGATCACAATATTAATATGTTGCTTTCGTCGTCTGTTCCTCGATCTAGTATCGGGTATCTCACAGAGCAAGATATATGTGTGGAGATGTAAAAAAGAGAAACCATTAATTAGTAGTTTGTATCAACTTAGGGGATGTTAACAAGCAATAGTAATGTGGTGAAAACATCAATTACTATCACGAGGTTAATGTCTGAAGACTTGATGCACATTACTACTGCTTGTTAACATCCTTTAACTGATAACAGGCACATATGTGCATAACGAATGTTAATAGGTAGTGATATAACTCAAATATAAACTCCAAATAATTGGGGGACACCCGACAATCCTAATCAAACTGGAAAATTGATAATTATCTTATTATGATTCTAAAAGAGTCCTTAAAGACCGTGACATGATCCTCAAGGATCCTAACGCGATCCTAACACATCTGGCCCACGGCCCAATCCTACTAAGAGTCTTCTCCTACAGCTATATAAAGGGGCTACCTCCAGGTACGCAGACAAGGACACACACAAAGACATAGTCTTTCATGCTTTTTCAGAGTTACTATCCTGTAACTACGCTCTGACTTAAGTATCAGAGAGTTCTCCGCCGGGAAACCCCCCCTCCTCACCCGGTGGTCACTCGTCTTGCAGGTTATCGGTTCAAGCTAGGATTGTGGAGCATATTTTTAGCAGCAACAGGATGACGCCATCCGTGGGACCGCCAGCTTAGCCGATTGACGAAACCCAATCACATCAAAAAAATACTATGATCGTTCGTCTTGGAAACTGCCGCTGGCAACCAACCAACGACACCGCCACCTTGTATCTCCAAATTCAACTGCCGGCAAACAATTCGGTAACCACAAAGAAGGAAACTCGGCACCACTTCGCCCTCATGGTCAAAACCCTAAACAACAAGGGTGCCACTAGGCTCGTGCCCGCACAACCATGATAAAGCCACCGGAGTCACTGGCATCACAATGGGCCGCCGCGAAACAATTGCCACTAGGAAGAAGAAAAAAACACATATTCATCCATCGGAATCGCACAACAATCGCCAACAGAGTCGCGGGCACCACAAACTGCCGACCACTGCCGCGAAGCTGCCGAAGCAGCAACAACATCCCAAAAAAAAGAGGAGAGAGAAATAAAAGATGAAGAAGCTAGGTAGCGACAGCGGCCGTGGGTCAGAACCCTAGCGCCGCCACTGTGACATGTTCTTTAGCAAGGCACCGGAGCCGTGCATAGTCAGGCACCCACCGTGGGCCTTCGACAGTCACCACATACCCTTCTTTACCACCGACAATGGCTAACGACGACGAGTACGCGGTATCCACTGCCCAAGCGCCATCCAGCTCCCGATCCGCACCATCGCGGCCATAGGAAAAGCACTGCTGTTGTCCGCCACCGTCGTCGAGTCCTTCCTCTGCCATGACGATGTCACTTCACTGACATCATGGCTGCAAAGACTTTGACACCATAATAAGCAGCAGCGCGCCACCGTCACTGTCGCCCTACCTTAGCGCCGCTTCACTGCAGTGCAGCCAGCCAATCGCCCTTCAGTTTAGATCCAACTGCCTGCCATGTCATCGTCTAGTTCAAATCTGGCCCACCGTAACCAACGGCGTTGGCATCTTTGTCCAAACCCGTGTCCTAACAACCGGCTCAGCCTCTGGTCCTGATCTAACCGCCGACCGTCGTCAGGGATACTTTTGTCCTCGCCCACGTCTCTGCCACCGTTCACTACAAGAAAATTAGAATTTTGCGACGGACTTTTAGCGACGTAAGTAATTCCGTCGCTAAAACGTCTTTCAGCGACGGATAAACCCGTTTGTAAAATGTCCGTCGTTAAAACATTATAAGCGACAGAAAGTTACCGTCGCTAAAAAGTCCGTCGTTAAATATATCTTTTGTCGACGGGCTTTTAGTGACGGTGTCATTCCGTCGCTTAAAGTCCTTACATAAATGCGTCTTTTTTTCACTCTCCCCGTTTCTCTCTGTCTCTCACTCTCACCCACTCACCGGCGATATTGGCGTTCTCCCTCTCCGACGACCCACCTCCGGCGACATCACCGCCCCCCTCCCCCGACGTCGTGCCCCTCCATATCCGCGTGCCACCAACGCTGCGCCACCAATTCCCTCCACTGCCGCGCCACCAAGGCCCTTCATTTCCGCCGCGCCACCAACACTTCCGCCGCCGCACCCTCTCTCTGTATGTCCATTTGCCCTAATTTGCTTTAATTCATGTTTAAGCGCCATTTGTCCTAATTTTCTTCAGTTCTGATTTATGTCAATTTGCCCTAATTGGAACTTGCCCTAATTTGTTTATGGAATTATGATATGTTTCTTATAATTTCAATTATTTTTAATTGCAATTGATTTTGTAACTGATGGAATTAGGTTGTTTAATTGCTGATGGAATTGAGGGAAAAGGGGTGTGAATTGAGGGAAAAGGGGTTTGTATTGAGTGTTTGTGTGTGTGTTTTAGGAGTGTACATGGTGTGTGTGCAAGTACGTGTGTGTGGCAGTAGCAGCAGTGGTGATGTGTGGTGTGTAGTGTGCTGCAGCAGTGGTTTTGGCATGTGTTTTAAAGGCTGCAGTGCGGGGGGGGGGAGATGGGGGTGGGTTATGGTGTGTGTTTTACAGGCTACAATAAGGGCCAGAGGTGTATGTCTTAGGGACTACCGCATGTGTGTATGGGTGTGCAAACAGTGTGGATGAGTGTGTATTTGTGCAGCTGTTTTGAGTGTATGTGGGTGTAATGAGTGCTTGTCTGTGTGAGTTTAGTGAGTGAGTGAATGGAGGGAAATAGGTGTAGCTTATGACGTGCCGGGTGTGATTGCTGTGAGGTATGGAGTGGAAACAAATTCTATACCTCATTGACAATAACATCGACCTTAATGGGGGAAAATAGACTCACCACGAGAACAAAAGTAAGTCACTATCTTATAGTGAATATGAAACCGACCCCAAACCTAGAATCCACAGATGCGTTTCACTATTTTTCAAGCACATGGAAGAGCGAGCACCTCTGAAGCACGGACACCCCTCCTAGGGGGGGGGTTTTGGTGTCCTAAACGGACGGACACCCCGACACCCTCCGGACACCGCCAATCGGTGTCCGATATTTTTTTTTTAATTTTTCGACACCGTGTCGGACACTTCATCGAGGAGTGTCGGACACGGTGATGTGCAGTGTCCGACCGTTTGGGGCTACTTTGGAATTTTTGGAACTAATTTCGGGGGTCAATCGGTATTAAATGTAAGAAGTGGGGTTTTTTTTAAGAGAAATTGATTGTGCCCTAAATCCCTAATCTGAAAAAACAAACATTTGCGAATCTCACCTTACGGCCGAGAGCTTGGAAGCACCTCACGGAAGCCATTATCGACTTGTAGCTGTCGCCGGAGCTGTTCGCGACCATTCCGAAGCCGACGATTCCAAAGCTTTTACCCGCTGGAGCATAGCACTAGTTTATGGGGGGGTTAGAAGCTTTCATTTTATTGACATAATATTCCTGCGACACCACCCCACTTGATAGATCACAACAAATCCTAACTATATACTACACCACAACGGCCATAGCTAAGCTCCTTAGTGTCAGCACAAGGCAGGATTGGTCTTCACGCTCTCCAAGGGAATAACAAACCAGAACAATTAAAAAAGTTTTAGCGACAAAGCTTTGTTACTACTTTTGCTTTTGTTGCAACACTAACAAGACAAGCCACAAATCATTTGCACCAACATATTTTTTTCCATTCACAAGGATTCGAGTAGTATTTTTTTTAGTTCTAGAATATCAAATTAGCTGTAACTACCCCAAGTTAGCCCTAATTAGCAAATCTTTGAACTTTGGTGGTTTTTTTTTTTGTCTTCGTTGAGATCCAGTGATTGGATTTGCACTAGGTTAGGTTTCATTCAGTGATTGGTTTGAGATTTTTGGGGTGTTATTTGTAATATGTGAGTGACGTTCAACAATATAGGTGGCTATTTGGGTGGTGAAATGATGATGTGCGTAGTTGAGATTTTTGTGGTAGTCATTTTAGCTACAACTCACTGTGGATCTGTTTTTTTAGCATCACTTTAACATAATTTGATAGATTTAATTCAGCTATGAAATTGATGCTCGTCGATTGAATAATCATCGATTGGTTTTTCATGTTAAAGTAGGTTAAATGGCTTCTGCTTCGGTGAACAGGGACGTTTCAGTCAGCAGACACTTCTTCAAGGTCATGATGCCTGGTTTTCATACAGAACTTGTATGTCATCCCGCTTTTTCTGTGTTTTCGTGTGTGTTAAAAGTTTTATCTTTGGTTAAAAACTTACATGTCTTACTGTATTATGAATATGTTAGGCCATACCGGTAGCATTTTGGAGATTGCTTACCACATTGAGATTTGAAGCAACTTTAACCAGCCGCAAGGGGTCATGGCTTGTTAAATTGAAGAAGAAGATTGGCCAAGAGGTTCTTTGCTTCGAGGAGGGTTGGAACGAATTCGTGCAACAATATGACCTCCATCTAGGAGACTTTGTAATCTTTCAACACATGGGGCAAATGCGTTTTCAAGTGCTGGTGTTTGATCAAAGCACTTGTGAAAAACCTTTCCCCCAATGTTGAACTCTGAGGCGTAATTAGACAATATTTTAAATTAATCGCATCGGATATGTACATTTTGAACAATTTTGTGAACATTGACTATTTGTTTGATAATTTTAGGTTGTTAATTGTGATTATTGATCGATGATTTTAGATTGTTAATCGTGCATTTGATATATTGAGATTGTTGACGGAGGATGGGACCCAATTGGTTTAAATTTTTTATTAGAGGTTTGGGCATTAAAAAATTAAAAAAAATTTAAAAATGACTTAACTTTTAGCGACGGATTAATTCCGTCGCTAAAAATTTTATCCCGTCGCTAATTTCGTAAAAAAGAAAATAAATTAAAGTACGTAAAATAGAATTAGCGACGGATATTCCGTCGCTAATTTAGAAATAAATCCGTCGCCAAACGTTCTATATTAGACGATGGATTTTATAATTCCGTCGCAAAACTTTTAGTAACGAACTTTTATACGAGGGACTTTTAGCGATGGTAGTTCCGTCGCTAAAACTTTTAGCCACGGAATTTAGGCTTTTAGCGACGGATTTTCCCGTCGCTAAAGGCCTTATTCCTTGTAGTGGTTGACCGTGATGTCCCTCACTATTGTGGCTACCACCAATCATTCCAGTCAACGCCACCCCGATTGTCGCCGTCTTAACGTCGTGACCAATGGCTGCTGGATCCTTCGTTGCGCCCCCTCGATGGTGTGCCGCCGCCTCACTTGTCAGATGGTTGCTCTACGGGAAAAGAGACAGTTTTATTAAGGTGCACTCTTTCTTTTTTAAAAGAATTATGCACTCACCCTTTAATTATGCACATTCATATTTTAGACTTACCGGGTCTTCATTATTTGACATATCTTATGTTCTTTAAAAGCATTAGCTTTTTTCCCTATGAAAAATGCGTATATATATTTAAGACCCAAGGGTTTCATTTATTCCACACACATTTTGAAGCATTAAATTTTTAACCTGTCATTTAGGTTTAAGACCACAGAGTGTCTTTTATTTAAAATATGTCGCACAATCGTTAGAAACGGCGTGTATTTCATCCCATATTTGTAGCTAAAAAATTAAACGACTAAGCCTTTACAACGTATGATATTTCATCGCATGTTTGTCGCTGAAAAATTAAGCGACTACGATTCTAGGCGCTAGCAAGCCTCCTAAAGGTTGCTTCTCCTACTCGCTCGTTATATTACCTAACATTATCTAGTTGTGCCAATTAGCGCAAGCACATAACAAGTCGGGGGTTTCCGACTGCTATGACGTTTTAAGCTCAAACACCCGTCATTTAACCGGCAAGACCCTAATGGGGTCATGGTGTCTGAACACCGCTCTTATTTCTATGTTAAAAATATAGTTACATTTTTATATGCTTTATTGCTTCAAATGTTGTTTTTTCAGTCACGTTTTTTTCTTGTTGCAAGGGATTAAATTGCACTTGCAAGTATCAACACTAACGTATAAATTGCTTTATAATGTGATGTACAAATTCACAGCACCCTGCGACTAGAAGTCACGCCTAGGATTTTTGATGTAGCATCCTGCCGTCTTGGCATTATATATCGTCTAGTGGTATATTAGGTCATACAATGGCCTCTATATGTGACATATTCATATCTCTGCTCGTTGAGGAGGTAGTCCTACAATGATGGAGGCACGCATGCTGTCACCGCATCTAGTGAATCAGAACTCATCGCCAGTCTCTGTTGATGGCATCGCTCATATGCCTGGTATAACTGCAAGCTCAAGCTCATGCAACCAACAAACTGAATCTAGTTGCTTCTTAGGATATCGATAAATCGCAGCAACTACTTTATTAATCACCCAGTGACATCCGGCTCGGACAGACTTAGCGTCCTCTATCTCTATTGATCATTAGTGACATCTTTCTCAGACGGACTCTGTGTCCTCTAGCTTTATATGCTCGTCCAGTCGAGCAAGTGGATTATGGTCTTTTATATTGTTCCTACCGGTCTTCTTGCGACCGTGCCCTACATATAGGCTGAAAAAGCCGTCTTTATATATCATCGCCTTCTCAAAGGCGAGGGGCTTTATATCTTATGATATCAACAATATTACGGGCTCAATGCCATCTTAGACCGGGGGTCTAAGACGGCAACAAGTACTTTTACTTTCGCCATCCGCCCTCAAGGGTATTTATATGAGCTTTGCACTCCATCCACCTTCAAGGGCGCGTACGAGAACTCTGAGTTCCATCCAGGCCCCCAGGGCATTTACATGAGCTCTGTGCTCTATTAGCCCTCAAGGGCACGTACGAGAACTCTAAGTTCCATCAAACCCTCAAGGGCATTCATATGAGCTTTGTGCTTCATCTGCCCTCAAGGGCGCGTACGAGAACTCTGAGTTCCATCCAGCCCCCCAGGGCATTTACATAAGCTCTGTGCTCCATTAGCCCTCAAGGGCGCGTACGAGAACCTACGTTTCGTCAAAGCCCTGAGGGTATTTACATAAGCTCTGTGCTCCATCAGCCCTCAAGGTCGCTTACCAAAACTCTATGTTCCAGTAGCCCCCAAGGGCGGTCCTTCAGGGACGAACACTCTCAAGGGTGACATGATAAAGCTCAAGTTTTATCTGAACGGTTTAGCTACAGTTCTAACCCGTGAAACGACTAAGCGCTCTGTAGGACTTCATCACCCCACCATTCTTTGTCAATTCAAAACCCAGCCAAGCGTGAGTGCGATGTTTTTTTGCTAGCTCTTAGCTGATGATAAGAGTTTGCGTCAAAGTAAAACGCAAGCATGATGTGGTCAGCTCAAGCTAAAGAACACATACTTGCACAAAACAAATACCCTCCAAAGGAGAGGTAAAAACTACATTGTCAAGTGAAACCCCTCAAGGGGACATTCAAACACTTAGGCAAATGTGTACAGGCACATGCAACAACTTGCATGCACAACTTTGTGTCCTCTCCCTAAAGAGGCTACCATGGGGCACAGCCTCTAAAGGATCTCGAGATCCCAGAATTCGTCTTTCCAAAGACGATTCCGAATAACCTACTTGGGCCAAATTGTAAGACCTAGCTCTCATGAGCTAGAGTTCTAACGCCCTACTTGGATAGTTCCATAGCTTAAGCTCCCAAGAGCTTAGGTTCGAGCACATGGAGTAGAGAAATATTATTTACCCCTATAAGCGGATAAAGAATCCCATGCGTGTCTCAAGACACTTGGTATAACTTTCTCACCCAATAATGTGTGTGTGTGTGTGGTGGGGGGGGGGGGGGCTTATGATATAACTCAAATATAAACTTCCAATAATTGGGCCCGTCAATCCCAGTCAAATTGGGAGATTGATAATTATCTTATTAGAATTCTAAAAGTGTCATCAAATATCGTGACGTGATCTTCAAGGATTCTAACACATCTGGCCCACAGCCCAGTCCTCCTAGAGGTCTTCTCCTATAGCTATATAAATGGGGATATCTCCAGGTACGCAGACAAGGACACACACAAAGACACAGTCTTTCATGTTTTTTCAGAGTTACTATCATGTAGCTGCGCTCTGACTTAAGCATAAGAGAGTTCTCCGTCAGAAACCCCACCTAGCGGTAGAGTTGTCAAACGGGCCGGGCGGCCCGCGGGCTGGCCCGACCCGGCCCGGTTTCGGCCCGGGCTGGCCCGGCCCCGTGGATGAACAGTAACGGCCCGCACACATAGGGCCTGGGGCCTGGGCCTGGACCAGGCCTGAAAATTCTGGAAAACGGCCCGGCCCGGCCCGGCCCGGTTTTGGCCCGGGTTTGGCCCGGCCCGGTTTCGGCCCGGTTTCGGCCCGGGCTTGGCCCGGTTACCTGGCCCGGTCTGCGGCCCGGTTTTTGGCCCGGTTTTGGCCCCACCATTTTTTGAATCTTTTGCTTTTCCCCCCTTTCTTCTCCCCCTTTTCCAAACTTCCACTTTTACCCCCCCAACAGCTATATAACGGCTAGTTTGGAGGGTATTTTAGTCTAACCTATATTTTCCAACTCCTTTACACTCTTACCCTCCCCAACAACTATAAACGGATAGTTTGTAGGGGTATTTTGGTCTTTTGTGAAGTTTCTAAAATCTATAAATTCACACCATTTCTCTCCAATTTTTCACACCAATCTTCTTACTCTCTTCTTACTCTCACAACAAGCTTTGCTACTAGTTTCCTCTCCAATTACTAGTCTTGCTAATTACTACTAGTATTTAGTAATTAATACTCTTGTTTATTAATTACTAGTCTTGCTAAATTCTTTTTAATTACTCTTACTCTCTAATATTTGTTACTCGTTCATTCTTTTAATTACTACTAGTATTTACTAATTAGTACTCTTGTTTATTAATTACTAGTCTTGTTAAATTCTTGTTAATTACTAACTCTCTAATATTTGTTACTCGTTCATTCTTTTAATTGTTATTTCTTATTACTACTCTTATACTTGTGTATTTAGTTACTCTTACAAAGTTTAGCGTGAAATATGTCTGGATTATTGAACAAAATGAGGCGTGCAACGTCATCACGAAATAAATCATCATCATCGCAAGCACCACCACCAGCACAAGCGCCAGCGCCACGGCCATCAGAAACACCAATCCAAGCACCAACACAACCATTCGTTCGTGGACGAATGAGTACAGGCTCTATGATAGATACCCAAGCCAATTGGGAGTTCAATCAAAACATTCCAGATTTTGAATACACGCCTGATGAAGACCCCCCGCATTATAGTCAAGGACGCAGCTCGGTTGGCGAAGCTACTACTCAGTGGCATAATCTCAACCCTATGCCTGGTCATGATGAAGAAGGGCCGAGCAATGCCTCCGATAACGTGCCAGAAGTCCAGAAGGGGAAAAAGAAGAAAGCCGAGTGTTGGAATCATTTCGACGTAATTACGGTGGACGACACCCGAAAAGCTCGATGTAAGTACTGTCTTAAATTATTTTCGACCGGTAGTGGTAATGGACATCTTAACAGGCATTACCCTGGGTGTGCACCTCGACAAGGCCACGTCGAACCTACCCAAACGCAGTTATCTTTTGACGGTAAGTTATTTGTTTATAATCAGCGAGAGCAAAGAGACGGTCTCGCTGAATTTGTTATTCACGATGAACAAGCCTTTTCTTTTGCCGATAATCCTAAGCACTCTAGATATATGAACACCTACGTTCAACCTTTGTACAAAAAGGTTCATAGAAACACAACGAGGTCCGATGCACTCCGACAGTACAAGGCTGCCAAAGCACGCCTTATCGATTATTTCGATAAATTTGACGGTAAAGTTAGTCTTACTTCTGATATTTGGCAATCTCCTTATACTTTTGTTAGTTATTCTTGTGTGACCGCTCATTGGATTGATGCAGATTGGGTTATGCACAAGAGAATCATCGCTTTCGAGCACTTCCCTTATCCGCACGATGGAATGAACATTGCTACTCTTATATTAAAAGCATGCAACACATTTAAAATTAAGGATAAGATTATGAGTGTTAGTTTTGATAATGCTTCTAATAATAAAGCTGCTGTTGCAGCTTTAAAGGAGACGCTTCAACCTGTACTTGATGGTGAATTATTTCATGTTCGTTGTGTTTGTCACATTATTAACTTAATTGTTCAAGATGGTTTAGCTGCTGCAGGAGATATTCTGCTCAAAATGAGGGGTATGACAGCGTATGTTAATGGCTCGAGTTTGAGAACACAACAATTTAAAACGTTGTGTGTTCAATATAATATGCCTCGCAGGAGAGCAGTTACAGATGTGGTCCACAGGTGGAACTCTACATACCACATGCTTTTACACATTCTGGCATACCGAGAAGTCTACACGCATTTTCTACTAACCCAGTTCCCAGCCGGCTTGCCAACTCAAGAGGAATGGCAGATGGCCACATACCTAGCTGAATTTTTGGAGGTATTCTACACGTCTACCAATTTATTGTCTGGTACGTACTATCCCACCTCTCCTCTCGCTGTAATAGAAATTCTGAAGATGGCTACAATGTTAACAAAATGGAGATATATAGGACCCTTTAGGGAAATAGTACAAGTGATGGATCAAAAATTTAATAAATATTGGAGGAAACTGCCTGCTATTTTTACTGTGGCTACTTGTTTAGATCCTAGGTTAAAGTTGCATGGCGTGAACGGCTCGATACAAGAGATATCGAAATTAATGCGCTACACAGCAGAGGACACAACCTTGCTCACAGCAAAAGTGAGCAAGAGGTTTGAGGACTTGTTCAACCTCTATCGTAATTCTGCTGACGTGCGCGGGCGAGCTACATCATCATCCACTGCTGAGAGGTATTATGCGCCATACCTTCAAGGCTTTGAACATCTAGTAGCAAGACAACTACCAGGTGAAGGTACTTCTAATTCGGGAGGTTCGTATAATTTTTCCTCTTTTAATGAGATTGGTGTATATGCAAATACTGATCATTATTCTGATTTATCAAGGCAAGAACAGATTAATTTTAATTTGTTAAATTTTTGGAAACAAAATCAAAACATGTATAAAACTTTATCCCAAATTGCACGGGATGTACTGCCAGTGCAAGCCTCCACGGTTGCTTCAGAGTCGGCATTTTCAGCAAGCGGGAGGGTTTTGGATGACAGGAGGAGTCGTCTTAACCCCGAGTCGCTCGAGCTATGTGTATGTTGGAAGGATTATCTTGATGCGAAATACCGCGAGCAAGATAAACCGATTGATGATAGGAAGAGCAGTGACTCGGATATTGAAGTACTTCCGGATGATTAGGTAATTTGTTTTTATTTTCCTCTTTTGATCCTTTTGGTTGACGTTGCAGATTTCTTGATCTTTGATTGCTGATATTTTGGATAGACATGCATTATTATTTTGATTGTTAGAGTTTTAAGAATAAATTTTTTCACAAAATATACTTTTTTCCATATATATAAAATAATTTTTTACACGCAAGATATATATTTTTTTGTATATATAAAAAAATAGGTAACTTCGCCTGTTTGTTTACAAGCAGCCGGTCCAAGCCCGGATAAAGTAGGAGGGCCTATGAACACATTTATTATAATGAACACCTTTAGCCAGAGACTTCTAAGATTTAATGGTGGCAATCTCAAATGTTGTTGAAATAACTTTTAGAAAATATGTGTTTAGAGATAACAAATCTGCGAAATATACATGTTCACGATGAGAGATCATCATCAACGATATTCTCGCAAACATTCTTACATTAGCCCTTGGGCTCAGAAACTGTACATTTGGAATAAAGAAATTGCAGGGTTATTAGGCTTTATCAAGAAGTTTGTTAGGTAAGATATTCCTAACTTGCTGATCTTGGCCATTCCATTGTGCCTTTGTAAGTTTCTTCCACTTAAAGAACCCTAGAAACTGAGTATTTGCTAACAAGAAACATCAGCAAAGCTTGCCCTCATCACTTTCTCATTTTTGAGAACATTAGGTTGATTAATTTGAAGTTGGTTTACTATTAAAACATTTTGTGAAAGTTGCGCATGTTAAATAAGATTTAATCAAAGTTTCAACAGTTCAGACCGGTCATTTAAGTAATATGCATCTAAAACTCCCTATCTTTAAAATTGAATAACATGAAAAAAAAAAAAAAAAGGGCCCGGGCCCGGCCCAAGCCCGGCCCTAAATATTGGGCTTAGGGCCTGGGCCTGGACCAGGCCTAGGATTTCCTTCGCCAGGCCCGGCCCGGCCCGGCCCGTTTCCCCCGCTCTTGGCCCGGCCCCGGCCCGGCCCGTTAGCAGGCCCGATGGGCTTGGGCTGGGCCGGCCCAAGCCCGGCCCTTTGACACCTCTACCTGGTGGTCACTCGTCTTACAGGTTATTAGTTCAGACTAGGGTTCAAGAGCATACTCGGATCATATTTTTAGCCGCAACATGTAGTAGTAATGTGTATCAAGTCTTCATTCAAGTAATCTCATAATAGATGTAGACATTTAGACTAATATTGTTGCCATAGGAGCACCTATATCGTAGACATTCCCAAAGTTCTCCTTTTTACTTAGGCATTTAGATAGCCCTCAATAGCAGCTGCCTTTAAGACTAGTATGGCACATGAAACATGAAGCGAGCATGCACAAGCAAATCACAAAACAAGATGCACCTTTCATTTTGTTGAACTTTTATTTTCACTACAAATTTTGAACTCTTTCTTGTGATATGGAAATATATTACAAAAGATTAAAGAACTCTAATATAGACACTACACATTACATCTTATGTGCATCTTATAGAATACTTTCTTCACTTTTATTACTGCAATGCCAAGCTTGTAGTGTTTGGTCAGAAGTATATATTATTTGTGACACATCATAAATCTCTTAAGTGGACACTTATATGATAAATAAATAAAAAGTACGATAAATACTGAAAAATATTTTTAGTAATGGACATTAGCAATTCAAATTTGAAGTTAGACCATATTTTGTACAATATACTCTTCGTGCTTGAAGTCTTTGATTAGCAGTTCATATTTGATTTACTTATCATACTTTAGTTAAAATTGTCCGTACTATTTAAGGGTGTGTTTTATAATGCAATTAAACACTTAAAACTTAAAATTTTCAATGAATTAAAGTAGGTACGTTTGATAACGGTTAAGGTTATACCACTTAAAAAATTTAGTTGCTGTAAAAAATAGATTAAAATTTTAAGTCAGGTAGAGTTACTTACTACTTATCACTAAATTGAAAGTAATTGAACAAAATTTCACATAAAAAGAATAATTACTACCATGATGCCGCTAGACCTGACAAATGGATATACTTGCTGGGTACGCGTAAAATCCGATCGGGTCCGGATAAAAACGGGTCAGGTAAATTTTACCCGATTTTTCCCAGGTAGACTTTTCCTGAATTCGTACCCTACCCAGGCGGGTAGGGACCCGCAAGTAAAACATTAAATTTTACAATTTTTTTGAAACAAATATTCATTTCTTCTTAAATGTTTTCTTCTCCTTTCTTTCTTCTTTTATTAAACAAAATCAAATCTTCAACATTGCTAATTACTACAATAATCAATCTCCATTATGATCTATTACACAACAAACATAAAATCAAGATCAGGAATCATGAATCATGAATATACAAAATAGGACTAGAAAAAAAATTCAAGATCAGTAGATCTAGTGGCGACAATCAACCATAGTACGATATTGCCAATTACAATAGTCGATCTCCATTAACATCTATTACACAACGTCGATAAAATCAAGATCAGGATTCTTAAAGAAACAAAAAAAAACGTAAAAAAAATACAAGGTCACGATTCTTGAGTAAAGAAAATAAAACAAAAAAAATACAAGATCAGTGATCTTGTGGCGACGGTCAACACTCAACAATAGATCTGGCGAAGGAGAGAAGATCGGTGACGGAGAGAAGATCGGCGATGGTCAACACTCAACAATAGATCTGGCGAAGGAGAGAAGATTGGCGATGGAGAGAAGATCGGTGACGGAGAGAAGATCGGCGACGGTCAACACTCAACAATAGATCTGGCGATGGAGAGAAGATCGGCGACGGAGCACGGAGGATGGAGAAACGATCGGCGATAGAGAGACGAAGGCTTACGGTCGGTCACTCGATCGGTGGCTGCGGTATCAGATTGACAGAGTTAAGCATGAAGAGGGTGTTTGGGATTGATTAAATCTTGGTCAAACCTGATTTAATCTAGATTAAATCAGGTTTGTGAGTGTTTGGCAAAATAGATTAACAGATTTAATCCATCTCCAAAAGCTAAAAACTGATTTAATCCATAATCCTCAAAAGTGAGGATTATGAAATAATCACTTTTTCCATAATCAGGTTTGACCATGTAATTTACCATCCTATCCTTATATTTTTTACAAAAAAGACCTCTCATACCCCCTTAATTAATTAGATAATTGCTGGAGTTTATCTCTTCTCTGCTAACCTTTTTTCCATACTAATGTTCGTGATGCTATCTGTGATACAGTTTCTACTAGATATATATATATATATTTTTTGCCCAAGATAAATTTTATTTGTGATTTGGGGATGTTGTCCTACTATAAGCAATAACGTGAGATTGTTTATGTTTTAATTTAAAATAAAAAGTAACAACTTTTGTAGGACGTGAAAATAGTTATTTTCATAATTTATTTGGACATTATAATTATTTACGAATAAAAGTTATGTTAACGTTACTTGGATATTATAAAAATTGTTTATTGAATGCCCTCTATGGTCATTTTGTCATAGTGAAACTGATTTAAGTACTTTTTATCCAAACACTTTTTATAAATTTAATCTAATTTACAACTATTTTTGCCAAACAACAAATTAATTTTGATTAAATCAGATTTTGAAAACTGATTAAGATTTAAGCATAATCTGATTTTTTTAATCAATCTCAAACGGGCTCGAAGGGTAGTGGTGGTAGATCTCGAACGAGCGGCGGCGGCAGAGAAGAACGAGCGGCGGCGGCGGTATGAGAAGTGAGAAGAAAGGTGAAGACTGAAGAAAAATGAAAGTGATAGGCTTTAGGGCACAAATGGTTGTATTTATAGTTTGAAAAACGGGTAACATCGGGTAACCCGAAAACCGACCCGAACCTACCCGAAAATTACGGTTCGGGTACAGGTCAGATTTCTGTGGGTATTGAATATAGGTACCCGTACCCAGGATTTTGGACCGGGTACGGTTCGACCCGCGGGTACGGGCAGATTTTTGCCAGGTCTAGGTGCCGCTACGATTAATTTGTTGGCAATATCGCCTCCGCTATACTACGACGTCCACCACTACCACAACCACTATTCTCTTTTGCCACCACCAACATAATTATCATGACCTAGCTACTACCACTACCACCATTATCAAGAGGAAACCGCCATTGCCATTTTCACCTCACCGCCAACATTATGTCCATGTTCGCGAAAACCATTTAAATATCCACCAAACTATAATCACTACCAACTCACATATCGCCGCTTATCGCCATCACCACAATTACCTACACTACATCTTCACGCACCATTACCGTCACCATTAACACCTTTCCGCCATTGCCACCACAATCATGATTACTCCACCACCATTGTCAGCACCACCACTAACACACTTTCACAATAAAAAACTATAACATACATAAATATATAATTTCGATAAAATAAAATAATTTTAAGACATTTGCTTTTGATTTATCAAATAGGTTAACTTATTTTTTTATGGTAAAGATTTAGTGACTTAAAATTTTCAGTATTATAAATTTAGCGCTTAAGTTTTCAGCATTTAAATTTCAGTTTATCAAAAAATTCCTAAATTCAATTATATTTCTTTTATTAAAACTTATAAACATTTTTTATTTTAATATATTAGTTAACGCGCAAAGTGCATAATTTTTATTAATAATTATTTAAAAATAAAATTGATCGCAGAAAAGAGGTATACTGTGCGGTATACCGGCCGGAACAAGTTCGTGTATACGAAGAAATTACGTCGTCTTGCAAATTTCTTAGCCCAAATTGCACGTGAACTGATAAAAGCATCCGGCAAAATAGGCGAGAAGATTATGAGGTAACCCCGGATAAGAAAGAATGCAACTCCTCCTCCATGCCTGTAAGTCTGTCTCTCTCCTCAACCCGTTTCTCTCTCTCAACGATTTCATCGATTACAGCAATACCCAGAACAGGCTCATCTCAAGCTCCCAAAAAAGCTCACTTGCTAAAACCCCATCTAGCTCAATTTCCATTTCTGGGTTTTGTAAAACCCCAAGGTTTTCCAAGAATTTTCCGAATTTGAAAGATGCCCATGTTTGCTTTTGCTCTAAAAATGATGTTATGGAAGAAATTTGGAATGTCCGTTTGCCAGAAGAGCTTGAAAATGAGAGGATTCAAGAGGGTGAAGAGCTAGAATTGCATAGTAAGCCATACCCGAAACCAATAAGCAACGACGTTATCACAGAAGTAGAACCTGAAGCCAAAAAACCTGATAAAGAGGAGGCTTTAGAGCCTTTTTATAGATTCTTTAAGCCTAGAGACTTAGTAGAAGAACCAGGTGACTGGGGAGATGCTAACGAGACAGCAACTGAGGAAGAGAGTGAGAAAGTTTGCGTTGAGTATTACGAGCCTAAACCGGGTGATTTTGTTGTGGGTGTGGTCGTTTCAGGCAACGAGAACAAGCTAGATGTGAATGTAGGGGCAGATTTGTTGGGTACAATGTTGACTAAAGAAGTGCTGCCTTTGTATGACAAAGAAATGGATTACTTGTTGTGTGATACGGAGAAGGATGCTGAGGAATTTTTGGTTCGAGGGAAGGTGGGGATATTGAGGAATGACGATGCGTTGAGTGGCGAACCGGCATCTGGGAGGCCTGTCGTCGAGCCTGGAACAGTTCTGTTTGCTGAGGTTCTCGGGAGAACGCTTAGTGGCAGGCCTTTGCTCTCTACAAGACGGCTATTCCGGCGTGTGGCGTGGCATCGAGTGAGGCAGGTTCTTTTCTTGCTTTCTTTCCTTGTGTGTATGGAAATTCATGTTGGTTATGTGCATTTGTAAGGATTGCTTTTCTTTTAGCGATGGGGTTTTGATACCTTTTGTATATGAATTACGTGAAAGGTTAACTTTTGCTTTGTTTTGCTTTTTAGTTTGTTGGATTGGGAAAAGGAAATTGGTGACTATACACCGGAAATTAGAATGTTGAGTACCGTACTTTACTTTCGTAATCGTTATTTTTTTTAATTGTCAGTCAAATAAGTGAAACATATTACATTCCGTAAGGCAAAGGGAGCAAAGATTTCTGCCATTTAATTTTGCAGTGGCGTACATAAAAAGTTGTGGACAATTAATCTGAAACTTAGTTTCTTTGCTCCTTGAACCTCAAAGTCATTGAACTTATTGATACCATGTGTACCTTTTACCGTCTACAAAGAAAAGAGACAGACCTTCTCCTGCAAGAAACTCTAACAATCAAAATTAATACTAATTGACAAACCCACTGCCTGGTGCCATCCAACGGGTTTGCTGCCTCTCCCCCAGATTTGGTCGTCCAACGACCAAATTTGCTGCGGCTGTGCCCTGGCATTGGCCTGTTTGTCTCAAAATGGCTAGGAGTTATAAGCCAGTGAGTGAACAACCCAAAGCTTTTCTTTCCTCTGATTGTTACGTACTAGTGATAATAAAGAGAAAAAGGCAGCAATGATATGAGTTGCCAACAAGGGGCCTGGGGATGGTTAGAAGTAGACAGCCTAACTGTTGCTATAGCAGCGAGGCCCTTTCCAAATTTCAACCACGTAACTTCTAGATCACTGTGGAGCAACCTTACCACTGCCACAATGCCCACCCTCCAAAAATTAATAAGAAAACCAGCGAATACATTTTATTATCACAGTTACTTACTCAAATTGACTCTGTGTAGAACAAGTTAGAGATGGATTACGTGTCATGACAGTTTACACAATTTAGTGGTCGTCGACTATTTCCCCTGGTGCCTGACAAAGAGTAGTATTGTCAATTGCCAATTAACATGCTTAGCCCTGTTGTTGATTAATCAGCATGTATACGAGCCTGTCATCAAGGACAGATGGCTAGACACCACTTGCAATTGGCTTGTTAACAAGCATTTAAATATGAAGGAGATATATCTAGAAGTTGGAGCAATGCATGGCAGGCACGTCAAGTCTCTAAGGCAGTAAAATTGTCTGCTGTGGGTGGATGGAATGCATGACTAAGCCAGGAATCGATTCATCACTAGCAAACCAGTCAGCGGTTTATTCAATGAAAAGCAAGTGCAATACAAGTCAAAAGGAGCTAATCAACCAAGCTCGGAAATTGGGAAAGATTGCCACCTTGTGCGTTGCACACTAGGCACCCGGCGCTGGTGGTTGAGTAGGTTTAGAGTAACTAAAAATACCAGAATTTTGCATGTATGAGGCTGAGATGCAGTAATTAGCATTTTCTAAAATTCTTTTTTAGATACTTTTCTTAGCTGGTTAGTGCTTTGCAGTTGGAAGTTGTCACATATTGTCTTTCCTCCAAAGCTATTAGGGGTATCATCTCATCTCAACCGTGTATAGTAAATGACTCTTGGTTACATCATGCCATGCTTTGTGCAGATTAAGCAGCTCAATGAACCTATAGAGGTTCAAATTTCGGAGTGGAACACTGGTGGTCTTCTTACGAGGATTGAGGTCTCTCTCTCTCTCTCTCTCTCTCACACACACACACACACACACACACTCACACTCACACTCACACTCACTCTCACTCTCGTATCTGCATGTCTTGATCTTTATGTGTATTCTGGTTTTGCAGGGTTTACGAGCTTTTCTTCCAAAAGCTGAATTGATTAATAGAATTAACAACTTCACTGAGCTAAAACAAAATGTAAGCCAAAGTTCGCTTTTATCCCTTTCTTTTCATTTTCGTTGGGTTTGTGTACCATGTTTCTAGTTCTTATTTATTCGTTCCAGTTACAAATTCGTAATGCCTTCCACCTATCAAGTAGGACTTCTTTCTTCTTGGAATATGCCAGCATAATAGAATCAGAATTGGTTGCGAACTCATCTCTTAACATCTTTCACTGTTGTTCTCTATATTGGGCATTCATTGAGTGGACTTGAAGGTTGGTGGCCTTTGTTAGCTGGGTATAGGGTTTGCAGTTTACATTGGATTTGCATATCGTTTTCGCACAGGAAGTTATGTAGTTATTTCTGGAGTAAAGAAGTATATAACACTTGAGGATTGAATGAGAGTTGAAATTTTTGTTGTTATGCATTATGTTGTCCAATGCGTCCTTGAGCGGCATACTCTGATTTCAGAATATACTTGCTTATTGGGATGCTTAGGCACGAGAGGATTGGAAGTTACAGTGTGCACTCATTGCTGAGGAAACTGCACGGTGTACCGTTTGGAAAGTATGCAAGAGATGCTTTGTAGCGTTAGATTAGATTAAACTGGTTAGAACCAAAGAAAATTAGCCCAAGGGGAATATGGGCAGACTGATTGTTTGTGGACCTGGGGCTGAGCAGTTACTATAGAAGCCATTTAGGATTTCCTTGTACTTTCTGAAGTCTGAACTTGCATAACCGGCATCGTCTCGTTTTTTAACAAGATGGTGGTAAAACCACCCCTCTTTCATTTTTCCTTTTCTCTTTCTTATTACCAAGGCGATGATTGATACTTAATTAAAAGAGAAAGGACGAAATGCATAATCGTGAACAAACAAGTAAGTTGAAACAATACGATACAAATGCTTACACTGATTTAACACTAAAAAGCGTCAAAACTCAGCGTGATTAATACCTACTCACGATTTTCTTTTCACTTTAATGTTGCAACCACATCCATGCTTTACTGAGCACTTGGCCTATATCCTTATTGGCACTAGCAAACAAATATACTCTTTTTGATCTGTAATTCTTCTCAAATTATTGTCACGCTGATGTTGTAATAAATTGAGGTAATAATGTTCGACTGCTGTAGCAGATACTTCACTTTCAATTTAGATCCTGGCATGTTATTGTTGACCACCCCATATAGAAGGACTTTGGCTTAACCTCAGTTGGTCAAGCTCTCTGCCAGACTCCTCTTGTGAAATTACATTTAGGAAAAAGCAATGGTGATGTCACTCTCTATGACATCTATAGAATGCTCAAGATCCTTAGCCTATAATCCCCTACATTAATCTTTGAGTAGAGAGTGGCGATTGCAAGCCATAGAGAATCTGTGTTGGGGTTGAGCCTATTGGATTGAAAAAAAAGGATCACAAATAGCAGCTTCTAAGTTTCTTATCCACAACTGGAAGTAAAATATCAATATGGATTATCAAAAGCTGGTCTCAAGTATGAAAATATGATAGTGATTCATAGGTTTGGACTGTGCAAGGAAGATACAAGTCAAACCAATAATCTTTGACAGTTCTTGGCCACTCTGGGAGCCATTGCTTCGTCCAGTGGTGAAAACCTTGAGCTGCCAAGCGTGAGGCTGCAGGTCAAGCCAGTTTTGTGCAAATATGCTAATGTACTCTTGTGCTTGTTTCCAGTTTTGAGAAGGGATGAGGGTACAAACTGGTGTTAAATAATGAAACTTGTTCAGATGTTGATGGATGATTTGCTTGTAAAATATTGATTTGCTGCGCCTTTGGTGTTGACTTCTTGGGGCAAGATGCAGACTCAGTGGAAATTGAGACTCTTAGGCTATCTTTGGATAGCCTTTTTGTTGTTTTCATTTTTCGTGTTTTCTCCACAATTTTGTTTCTTTTCCAACTTTAAATTCTGTTTTCAAAAGCATAGAATTTAACGTTTTGGAGGCACACTATTCACCAACTCTGAACAGCAAAAAGGCTAATCCAAGCAGAGTGTTAGTATAAGTGTCAATATAACTAGAATCAGTTGTCTGCCTTTAATTTGTTGTGTAAATAGAAGTATAAGGCATATGTTGAGGACGTAGTGCATTGGCATGCAGGATAATAGCCTGTTCTTGTTAAAAATTGTTATATGGTTATGCTGAGAGGGAGGATAGCCAGAAGAGAGATCCCTTGGAAGACACTTGGACATCAGTTGCTCCTCAAAGACCGTGTTTTTCTTGTCTCACATGCTTCTGTTGGAGCAATAATCAATCAGTCTGGATAATTTAACGAAGAGAGGGACAATTTTAGTAGGCTAATCCTTGATCAAGACATCGGGTGCCAGTAGGTGATTCACAAATACATTGTGAATTGGCACATGATCTGTGGTGTATGCTTTTCTTCCTCTTCAACGTGCATTGGGTTATGCTGGGAATGGTAAATGCACCAAACCGAAGTTTGAGGGTAGGGAAGTTGGACAGTGACAGGAGAAGGTATGGGATGGGGTGTGAGTGTGTGACGTTGCCCCATTTAGCTGCTACAGAGGGAAATGAATAGAAGGGCATTTGCAGGGTGGAGCCCCCAGTTTTTGAACGCTTTTTTTGTGGCTACCTTTAGATTCTCCTGATAGTATAAACAGATTTTTGGATTTCTAGTACGTTCTCTGTGTTTTGCTTGTGTGCTACGCGTGCACGTCTCTACAACATGTGTACATAGGTCATCCCACTAACTTTTTTATGGTACACTTACCACATGAGCTTGGATCACATATGTCTGCAGACCTTAGCCATCGCCGAGAAGTTAAGGCTCTTGATTGTACTCCTATGCCACAGTCGATGGCTGAAGTCCTTGTAGGTTTAGGATTGTATGTTACATGCCTGGGGAGCATGAGTGTTTATACTTCTCGAGCTACAGTTGTTATCCAAAATAAAGTGACAAAATTATAAATCTGATTTATCTAACAAAATGTAGTCTTGTTGGATATTATTTTAAAGCACCTAAAAGATTAGTACACTTGGACTTTCCTCGTCAACTGCTTTACTTGATAAACCAGCAAAAGTGGATACCATTCCTAGCACAAGGCGCAGTTATGATTTTTGTCATAAGAGTCGTGAAAATTTTTGGTATGGTTGTTTTTCCCGTTTGCCCTTGCAATGATTTGGTTTGGTTAGAGTCTTTAATGGCTATTCAGCCATGATTAGTTTCTTGCTTGTGTAGGTCGGACGCCGCATATACGTGCAGATTACTAGAATAGATGAAGCTACAAATGATTTAATTCTCAGCGAGAAGGAAGCTTGGGTTGGTCTTTTACTTTACCTCATGTTACCCCTTCTCCTTTGGTGTTAGAAATATGTCTTAAATTTAGTTGTTGTAGTTCGGTTCTTGTCCCCCTTTTATCTAGGAGTTCTAACTTCAATGAATAATGTTACAGAGTGCGTTACACCTTAAAGAGGGCACGCTTTTGGATGGAACAGTGAAGAAAATCTATCCGTATGGCGCTCAAATACGGATAGGTGAAAGTAACAGAAGGTGAGGTGTTGGTTGACAATAAGCTGGCTCGCTTATCCTGATAAATTGTTGCATGCCTTGCGTCTATGCTGTTAGAAATCTAGTTTGCTGGCCATGAATCTGACATATGTCGAACATCAGAGAGAACTGGTCTCGCTATTACTCTAGCAAATGAAAGAAGCTAAAATAGTTCCAGTTTACCATGTGCTTTGTTATGTAAATTACCTCTGAAAAAGGGAAAAAGAAAAGAACTGCTTAAGGAAACCTTCAAAAGAAATGGATTAAAATGGTGCTTATGACTTTCGATTAAGTTTGCGAGGCTGAATTGATTGTGAAGTCGTGTACCTGCACATCAGACCCTGTTTTGGTTTGCAAAGAGGGAGATGGTACCACCAAATCTAAAACATTGAGCTGCTGTGGGAGATTATAGTGATAGTCTTATCAAACTCCCTTGCAGACGAGTTTTTCGTAAGAAGAAGCAGCTAAATACGTTTAGTTGTCAATGTTGCTTCACGTAACCCAGCGACTTAGTACCTGAAGTCCCGTACTTTCAGAATGGTTTTTGTCTTGGACGAGTTGTTCAAGTTTATTTTTTTAAGCAAAGGGTCCAATGAAGTTTTACCCAGTTCGAGCAGGAGGCTTGACAAGGGTTTATGACTGGTTTGAACATTTCAGAGTGGTTTAATCCGGGTCGCATCCATTTCCAATCCAATTGATGCGCCTAACCAGTTTACCCACCAGTCAGGTTGAACCACTTCAACTACCGGTCCAGTCCGTTTTTGATAACTATCCACAATGGTGCTAAGAGATATATAGGAGGTTGATCCCTGCCCTGCTTTGGACACTTGGCGAGATGTCCAATTAATATCTGAATGTCCACCCTAGGATCGTGGACAGTCCAGTTTTTGAGTGTTTAAACAGTTAGCTAGATTATCTTGCGATCTGGTCAAAATTACGAACCTGCCACCTATATGCATGTGCGGTCACTTTGATTTGTTTGCTAGATAGTCTAACGAATTGTAAAGGGCGCGTGGGTTGGAAACTTTGCAAAATTGCTAACATGCATGGATCAGCTCTCCTACGCATGCATGTCTGTACATATGCATATGTATATTGTGTCTGGATGATATATATCTATATTGGTCACAGTCGTAATAATTATTTCATAGTTTGAAAGTGTGTTAAATTGAGAAAGCAATTTGTTTTTCGCGTAAATGGTTAGTTGTTGTAGTACTTTACATGTGATGAGTAACCTATGTTACATGGACTAGTACGAGTGTCGAAGTCCGATACGTGTCCAAGTGTCGGATTCGTCTAATTATGAAAACCCAAGACATAGGGAAACGGTAAAATATTGTTCTCTTTTACTATTATGTAGTTACTCCTTAGGTAACAGCGTGTTTTATGTTATGCAAATTTTTTTGATTGAAATCTTATCTCATCTCATAGCAATAACGAATTTAAAAAAAAAAAACCTTAAGATAGTGTTATTAGTGGCATATCCTATGAGATGTTTTGGCACATATCCCCATACCCATGTTCAAGTGTCGAGTGTCTGACAGGTACTTCATGCATTTTGAAGGATCCATGTATAACAAATTCCACTTCTTCAGAAATTGTTGATAATATCATATCATCAGTGCATAAAATAATTGCAAAACATTAACTCGTTTGCCTTATAAACTGTCTTTTGAAGCTTTCCAGGTTCATGAAGCCTCCAGGAATTTGATTGATTGATTTAATGAAAATGAAGTATCACTTGGAGGACTATGCATTCACGTTCATATTAAGTTGGTAGTTTAGTTATTACTAGCCATGTTACATGGACTCTTCAAAATGCGTGAAGTACCCGCGTCGGACACTTGGACATGGGTATGGGATGTGTCCGACACATCTCATAGGATATGTCACTATGAAAATATCTTACAGTGTTTCAGTTAATTTGTTATTGCTTTGAAATGAGACAAGTTCTCAATTAAAACCATCTGTCTCGCATAAAACACCATTTCACCTACGAAACTACTAAAACATAATAATAGATATGAACAATTTGCCGTGTCCCCGTGTCTTGTGTTTTAAAATCTAGACGAATCCGACACTTGGACACGTATCCGACCCGGACACTCGTACCGAGTCCATGTAACATAGATTACTAGAGAAACCTGATAGTCTTGCTAACTTTGGGTCTTGAGGATAACTACTGCCGGAGACTTGACCATCTATGCGTGTAATGTCCATCACATAGAGTTTTGCATAAAGTTCTCTTTTGGTTATGCTGGTTGATGGTTCATCCTTCTTTTCTTTTTCAGTGGGTTACTGCATATCTCAAACATCACTCGAGCCCGAGTTGCTTCTGTTAGTGACTTGCTAGCCGTCAATGAGAAGGTTAAAGCTTTGGTCGTCAAGTCGATGTTTCCTGACAAAATATCTCTAAGGTGAAAATCACTTGTTCATGGTCAACGGTAAAAAAATGAGTGGATTATATGCATATGTACAGATATAGTTCTCTATTATTAAAAGGATTAAACTAAATCCAGCGACATGAAAGATTGGGATTTGACTCAATTTTAACAACTACGCTCATATTTAGAAACCTACGCATCCCAGTAGATTTCTGAGACTTCCTTTTTGGTTTCCCAGTTTTGGCAGTTTTTCTTTTTTCGGGTTACAGCCTATGGCAGTCAGGACTTCATTTTTTAAAGTAGTTAATTATAATATAACATTTGCACCCCACATAATTGTGGTGCAAAATTTTGCACTTCTCCATCTAGGGAAACAGTGCATTTGCACTTCTTTGTTTAATATAAGATTTGCACTTGTCCATCTAGGGAAACAAATGCTATGTATTAGTTGATACTTTTGCCAACGCAATTGTTTTTTTTTTTTTTTTCATTTCTTGCAAACTTCTTGGTTCTTTTTCCATTACATCATTGAACTGATAATATTTTTGAGATTTTCCCCTTCCATTGCTGGCGGCAACTATGCTTGTTGACGTACTCAAGAAGTTAGGACAGAGATTTTGTCCTATTGGATTTAAACTTTAATCTGAAAAAGCATCTCTTGGGATATTTTGAAGTGCATTAATGGCTATACCAAAAAAGTGGATGCTGAAGATTCATCTGATATTGTGACATGCAGTATTGCGGAGCTTGAAAGCGAGCCCGGCTTATTTGCATCAGACAAAGAGGTACTTCATAGTTCCTATTCTACTTCCATCAACCCGACGGCATGCTTTTGATATAAGTAGACCGTGGCTTTTGAAAGTTTTGGCCACAAGACAATTATATATACCATATTTCTTCAATTCTGGCAGAGGGTATTTTCTGAAGCTGAAAAGATGGCGAAAAAGTACAGGCAGAAGCTTCCATCTGTTTCTGCAACTCCCAAGTTGGAGCCCCTCCCGACCGACACCCTATCTTTTGAAGATGAAGAAAATTTGTATGCAAATTGGAAATGGTTCAAATTTGAAAGAGATGATGAACCAGAGTAAACATATCGAGATTGCCTTTTGACTTTGACGTCGTGGAAGGAAGATGGTTGTAGTCAGAAAGGGGAGAATGTGCACGCTGAAATGCGCCTTCCTTTCTCCCTGGCTGCTGCAAGCTATGGATGTCCCAGGAAAAGGCCATTTTTCACGCATCAATTATAACAAATTTCAGATGCTTCATGTACTGAATTATTGCATTCTGACCACGAGGCATACCAATGAAAGGAAGCAATGCTCTGATATGGTCGACCAAATCACGAGCTCCATTAGGCATTTTTCCTTTGATGTACAGCATCAGCAATTAGGTCTGTCTTTTATTCGAATGTTACTGTTCATCATTGCTTGTATTTGATGTTGTAGGCCACTAGAAGACCAAAGTTGTATCAATAACCAATTTTTTTTTTTCTGCTTTCGCTGCATTAAGGTTCTTTCCTTCTATAGAGCAGCATCGTGTTGATCAGCTTCCCACTTAAATGTTGTTCATCTTCTTAATGCGACAACGGTTGGCCTTCCTTAGGGATGCAATTGAACTTGAGAAGGCACTAGTGATCGATGTAGTACCGACGGAATTTTGCTTTTCCAACTACAAGACATCATGGTTAACGTGAACTCTGAGATGATCACAGGTTGATAACATTGCTTGAACTTTGTTCTCTATACTGTGGATGAAAACCTTGTAGAACCTTGATCCTCTGTAGTTAGAATGCCTAACCATTGCATTTGTAGGGCATTCACTATTCACTGAAGTAATGTTGATCCCTCCTTTCAGGGCCTCAGTAGAGCAGCTGCTCAATCTCTTCTGTAATAAGAGTCTCACTTTTAAGGATCAATTTGACAAAAATTGTCCCTTGTTACTTACTTATTTTTGCAAGTCTCTCCTTGTATTTGCAACTTTTGCGAGACGTTATTGAGATATTACAAAATCTAACGCGTCAAAATGAAAGTCAAGGGAGATTTCTTGAGTTATAGAGGACAATGTTGTAAAAGTTGTAAATACATGGAGAGGCTTGCAAATTACAGTGATCGCTTCGGTCATTACACCCACTTTTAATATTAACCTTTTGTGGATTGGGCGCTAGCCACTGGGTGGGATTCACATGTTAAACTTCCTGAATTGCAGGACATTTTTGAAAGAGAAAAGGGGGCTCTTATTAAGTGCTTTGAGGGAAGGCAGAAGGGTGAAACCAACACAAGACTTGGCATATGGCTGTTGCTGTTGCTGTTAGCTTGCAAAAGTCTTCCTTTTTTCTTGGCTCAAAGAGGGATCCCAGAAAGCTAGCCTCAAAATATTGGCTTTTGTTTGTCTAGGATATGATCACTCTATATGCATTTGGAGTTAGGCTTTGTCTTCTTCACCAACACAATTATATGTCACCCTATCTTTGCTTTGAAAAGTTTAATGATGATTGGAATCTAATGAATAAGTTTGCTTGCAAGCCCTATTCTAGTAGGGTTTGGGGCTCCATGAATCTAATAGAATACTACGGAGTACTTTCATAAAGAGGATTCAAATATCTATTCTGATTGAGAGATTTTATTTTTCATAACATCTAAAACTTCAAGTTGCATAACTCATAATGTTCTTTCAAATTCATCCACTATATATGCTCTCAAGCTGTAAACAATTGCAGTGTCATTTTAGCAGAATACTCACAGTATTTCCTTTTGTTTATTTTACTTTTTTAACAAAATTATTATAGCACTCGAACATTTAACATTAGGTCAAAACTCGACTTTTTTTCCTAGTTTGACTTGTCGGATAATCCTGGTATGGCTTTAAATATGTTTTTAGTTCAATTCATTATTTAGATACTCGAATCCTACACTTTACATGAACTCAAAAGAGGCAAAAAAAATATATATATGAAATGAAGTGCAATCCAGTCCCCATGTTAGTACTATGTCTCTGTTGAATCCCAACACTAGATTAGGTCAAATCCTCTAAGGTCAAGTTCATGTTATAAAGTGTCATAGGTTATGCAGTGGCACACTTTGTATTCTTTGAACCCTTTTCTCAAGGACATGATACCTTTACTAGGGAACTGGCAAGAAACCCCAAAAAAAAGAGGAAAAAAAAAAGTAGCATAGACAGAAAAAAGTTTTTTTTTTATATGAAATTGTCTTCCAAAATAAAATTTTCTTGTCTTCTAAATTTAAAATACGAGTTAACGTGGTTCCAAATCTATAGCATTTGAGTCTGTACTAACTTATCAGCAAACTCGTAGGCTATATCGTAATAGGAACGTAGGATCTACTTATCATTCGTGCTGATCGTTTCACTTATCAAGTAATAATACTTACGATTTCCGATCGTCGTTTGAACTGAACTTGGTGTTTGAATTTTATGAAATCTGCTACAGGAAGAAAATTTCAGGAGAAGAGAAGTCCACAGCACTGATGTTAACAGGGTACAAGACGTAGTATATCTTTCATAATACTCTGACATAAATGCATCAATTAGTGATACGTTTACCTTAAGAAACGCGAAAAGGTCCAAATCTCCATGACTGCATATATAAATAACCACTGCAGACTATATAACTCCAAGTTTTGTTTGAGTACTGTTTGACTTGATGATTGAGTGCACCAGACTCAAGTAGCTTAAGGATTTCAATGCGTTTGATGATACTGATTTAAGTATTCTCTTTGAGGTACTCAATTATTTCCAGGCAACACCGAGGACAGGGTTGCGATTGCCAAAAAAATAAACGATCAAGATCCTATGCTGCGTTGCAGAGGGCGTGGCAATTGTGGCATTGTCTTCGCGCAATATTGCGTGAAAATTCACTATTTGATAACTATAAGAAGATTTAACTGAAAGTTTAAAAGTACTTTGAAAAAAAATCATTGTTTGATAAGTACTCCAAAAGATAATTCATTCCAGAAGGGATTTAAAAAATAGAATTTTTGGGGGCCTAAATTTGAAATAACCGCTCTAGACTAGAATTTTTGTCAGATCCACATAAGAATTACTTTCCACAATTCAAGTCTTTTTTTCTTTTTCTTTTTTGTGTGCCATATTTCATTCGATTTTTTCAAGTTTCAACCATTCATTACTCTCTCTCTCTCCCCCTTCTTTTTTTATGTCAGTCATCCATTTTTCATCTTTTGTTTCAACAATTTATTTATAGTTTCTTTATTTTCATAACTACTTGTAATTGTACAACACTCGCTCATAAAAGCCGTCAAACATAAACTTTGCAAATTCTGAAATTTGAAAATGCAAGGATTTTAAAGTGGTATTCTAAACTTCTTAGTATTTTAGAACTATTCATTTAAAAACACTCAAAGTTTTATCTAGTGATAAAAGCAGATCGCTAAAATTTTTAATAATAGCAACAAAAACTTTAAGCGGCAAAATTTAATCACTAAAACTGGTATAACAGATGTGACGTAACAGAGAAGATTCAGATCCTAAGGCATATTTTAAAAAGTTTTAGTGGTCTGCTTGCAAACTCAGACTTGTGAGTTGAAGAGTTGATCGAGGGTGGAACGACTGTTTGGATTTGGTTTTTGTCACCTAATATGCGGGATCAGTATGTGTAAATTAATATGATTAACTAACCAAGTGTTTTGCTTTTGCTGTTTTGAGTCAGATTTGTAGCAAAAACTGCTAGTAGTAAGTGTCACTAAAGTTGGTCTTTCAATCACAAATTAGACGCCATTTACTTTTTTGCTCGAGCGCGGTGAGTTCAAACCGAAAGCTCAAGTTTTACATGCTACAAACAAATGCGAAAACAGATTTAAGGGGTGTGATGAAGCAAACCTTAAAGTTACTATCACTAGCCCTCGTGGAACATAAATATCGACGGTAATTTTGCATACATAATGTGTATCGCATGGGAGTGCTCGATCATTTAGAACTGTTCATTTAGAAAGGATTGATGTGATAATTCTACAATTGCATTGACAAGAGCCTCTTTCCATTATATGACGGCAAGCTTGCTTGCATCTAATCTCCCGAAAACTAATCGGAAGTCACTAAATTTAAGGTATTGAGAACATTAAGGTTCTAATCAAAGAACTTTTTAAAAATTTTATTTTTAGATACAGATAAACACATACCAAAGCGAAAATGAAAGGGTTATTATCTTCTTCAACCTATTTGGTTATAGATTATTCTTTTACTTTTTATTCGGCACTATATTGCAAAATGTGAAAACACCTTTGCGAGTACCAAATTACGAGGGATAAGTTACAACTTAGTAGCCGCTGAGTAGTATTCTAACAATTTGTTCTGATCACAAAACTCAAAAGTCGTAAGCAAACATAACTTTTTCCGGAATGCGAAAATCAAAAAACCAACCGAGACTGAATGAATGAATGATAATCGAGAAACTAATGAGACGGAAAATAGTAGCGTGGGTGAACAGTAATCCACAGACAAAACCTAAAACCCTAATAAAAACCCTAATCTTGAAATGTGCAATGCTATGTTTCAAAGCCTCTCTCTTTCTTTTAATTTCTTATGTGATTTTGTATACATCTCTTTAGCCCCAGTCCCAAAGCACACCCACTAGTCCTTCCTCGGTAACCAAATCACCCTATCTATCTATACTTTTTTTTTTACCACAGAACAGTAATATTTAAACACAGTAAAATACCCTTTTACATGCCAACTTTACCCTAAAAAACAGATGCTCCAATTAAGCTTCCTCTGTATCCACGCCTCTCCTTAAACCCTAGCCATATAAAAAAATGACAGCCACGTTAGAGACCAAGTAGTTTAATGTCATGGCTCCTAGGCATGTACTTGTTTATGTGCAAGAAAAAGAAAGACATTGAGTTGGGGTTGCTTAATCCAAGCCTCTCTTTTACCTTTCACAATCCCCCAAGCTGCCTCTCCCACTCCTATTATCATCAATTAGTCTCTTCTTCCCTGGGCAGACACTCTGCCCCCAACCCCCAATGGATTCTGAAATCCTTGATCCCAAATCCTACCCACTCGCCGGAAATTGGTTGTTCCGGGAAGATGTGTGGCACGTGGTTGAATTTACCACTTCCTCCTTCATATGGTTCTGAAGTTTAATCCTAAGGAGAAAAAAAGTAGGAGTAACAAGGATGACAAAGTTGTTTTAGATGATGAATGTGACTAATACTATGTAAGATCGCTCAAAAATCTAATAAACATAGAAAGTTACATATGAACGAGTTATAATGCGACGCAAAGATTAGATCAAAAGCATAGCGGAAAACAAAATATAAATCCTTAAGCTCGACTTGTTATTTGATTGGTTAAAATAGATCGATATCAAGTGGATAGCTTGTATAAGCTCAAACATTTACTTGAAAGGTTGATAATTACGCTATCCAAACTTTAAATCGTTTACATTAAAGAGTGAATGTGGAGCTTATTACTCATCTAACACCACTTGATCTTACTAGGCACCCCCCAAAAAATGATATAGCATCATTGGTTCAAAATTTTTGATTAAATTCTGAAATGACGGGGTTCTCGTAGATTTGTATACAGAACCCATAAATAGAAAGCTGTGCAAAGAGTACTGTCTTTCCATGGCAAGGGTAAGCTTGGGTTTTCCAACTGAGGATTGGTGCCCCCATTTATCAATAAGCCTAATGACTGCACTAAGGTACTTGTTGGTATTTAAATGCAACATTTGGTCTTTTACACTCAAAATGAACAAATAGTAGCCCTCTGCAACACACACCAATAGAACTTGCAACTCAAACCTCGGCCACCACCACTATCCCCCCAACCTCAGCGCCACCCACGAACACACAATGAAACTTGGCCATCGCTGTTGATACAAAACCCCCACTCCAGCCCCCCGGCTGAGCAAAATATTAAGCCTTCACCACCACCACTAGCACCATAGCCTGCAGCTGCCGCCACCGTCTCAGGCAGAGAAAGGAGGAGAGAGCTGTTATCCGGTAAGGGTCAACACTCTGAAAGATTTAACTTTGACTACATTCAACATAGAAGTAGTTGTCTTCCATAAAAGCTAGGCCTTAACTTTTCTTCACATGCATGGATTTTCAAACAATACATATGGTGTGAAATCTAAGCATCCCCCCAGAAAAGCCTCCGTCACATGCATGTTTGTCCCCTTAGAGTAGACCTCCAACGCCACCACTACCACCACCACCACCACCACCATCTGTTCGAACCCATATCTTACCTTTCACCATCAAATCAATATCAAGCCTCAAAAAATGGAGAAAACCCCTACAAGTTCAGTCTTTCTCATGTTCTGTTCTTTGGTAATCTTGACAAGAACAGTGCTGGTAACCTCCCTCTCCCCCGATGGACAGTCCCTTCTCTCTCTTCTATCTTCAGCCACCCCTTACTCCAAATCCTCATCTTTTGTACTATCCTCTTGGAACCCATCAAGCCAAACACCATGTTCATGGCAAGGAATCACATGTTCTCCACAGAACAGGGTTATCTCACTCTCACTCCCTGACACATTCCTAAACCTCTCTTCTATACCTTCCCAACTCTCTGCTCTCTCCTCTCTCCAACTTCTCAATCTCTCTTCCACCAACATTTCTGGCTCCATCCCTCCTTCCTTTGGTTCTTTACCCCACCTTCGCCTTCTTGACCTTTCCTCCAATTCTCTCTCAGGACCTATTCCTCCTGAACTCGGTCGTCTGGGTTCACTACAGTTCCTTTTCTTGAACTCAAACCAATTGTCAGGTAGAATACCTCCACAGATTGCCAATCTGTCTTCCCTAGAAGTGTTCTGTATCCAAGATAATCTCCTTAACGGGTCTATTCCGTCGCAATTAGGCTCATTAGTATCCCTCGAGCAGTTTAGGATAGGGGGTAATCCATATCTGACTGGAGAGATTCCCCCACAGTTAGGAATGCTAACAAACCTCACCACATTTGGCGCGGCGGCAACCGGACTCTCCGGTGTCATACCCCCCACATTTGGGAACTTAGTCAATCTCCAAACATTGGCACTTTATGACACTGAGGTATTTGGGTCAATACCTCCAGAACTTGGGTTGTGCTCAGAGCTTAGGAACTTGTACTTGCACATGAACAAGCTTACTGGCTCGATCCCTCCGCAGTTGGGTAAGTTGCAAGAACTTACTAGCTTGCTTATTTGGGGAAATGCCTTGACAGGACCAATACCCGCTGAGCTTTCTAATTGTTCTTCGCTCGTCGTCCTTGATGTGTCCACAAATGATTTAAATGGTGAAATACCGGGTGATTTGGGGAAGCTAGTGGTTCTAGAACAGCTGCATTTGTCCGATAATGCACTCACGGGTTTGATTCCGTGGCAGTTGAGTAACTGCACTAGTCTTACAGCTCTTCAGCTTGATAAGAACCAATTATCCGGTCCAATACCATGGCAAGTTGGTAATTTGAAGGTCCTGCAAAGCTTTTTCTTGTGGGGGAATTTGGTTTCTGGAACCATACCGGCATCTTTTGGAAACTGCACTGAACTGTATGCACTCGACCTATCAAGAAACAAACTCACCGGGTCAATACCAGAAGAGATGTTCGACTTAAAGAAGCTGAGCAAGCTACTACTACTGGGGAACTCGTTGTCAGGAGGGTTGCCTCGAAGTGTCGCAAAATGCCAATCTCTAGTTAGATTGAGGCTTGGTGAAAACCAGCTTTCCGGACAAATTCCAAAGGAGATAGGTCAACTGCAAAATCTTGTCTTTCTTGATTTGTACATGAACCATTTCTCAGGTGGTTTGCCTTCGGAGATTGCTAATGTTACGGTTCTTGAGCTCTTGGATGTGCACAATAACTACATAACTGGCGAGATACCGTCTCAGTTAGGGGAGCTCGTTAATTTAGAGCAGCTTGATCTCAGCCGGAACAGCTTCACAGGCGAAATTCCTTGGAGTTTTGGTAATTTCAGTTACTTGAACAAACTCATTCTCAATAATAATCTGCTTAGTGGGTCGATACCAAAGTCCATTCAGAATCTGCAGAAACTTACACTACTGGATTTGAGCTTCAACAGTCTCTCTGGTGCAATACCACCTGAGATTGGTTATGTGACAAGCCTAACCATCAGTCTGGACTTGAGCTCAAATGGATTTACAGGCGAAATTCCCGAGAGTGTGTCTGGGTTGACACAGTTACAATCACTTGATCTTTCCCATAATATGCTTCATGGAAGGATTTCAATATTGGGAGTCCTTACCAGTCTCACTTCCTTGAATGTCTCTTACAATAATTTCTCAGGTCCAATACCTATGACCCCTTTCTTCAAAACTCTATCTTCGAATTCGTTTCTAGGAAACCGAAACCTTTGTCAATCCCTTGATGGGTATACATGTTCTTCACGTCTAGTTCGAAAAAACGGATTGAAATCTGCCAAAACTATAGCTTTGGTTGCCGTGATTCTCATTTCTGTGACCATGGCACTTATTGCCACTTGGATTATTGTGGCACGGAATTACAAGTATATGGTGGAAAAGTCCCCAGGCACAGCCACCTCTTCCTCAGGGGGAGATGATTTTTCGTATCCGTGGACTTTCATTCCTTTTCAAAAGCTCGGTTTCACCATCGACAACATCTTAGATTGTCTGAAGAACGAGAACATTATTGGGAAAGGTTGTTCCGGTGTGGTTTACAAGGCAGAAATGCCAAATGGAGAGTTGATTGCGGTGAAAAAATTGTGGAAAACGACGAAAGACCAGGAACCTGTGGACTCTTTTGCGGCCGAAATTCAAATCCTTGGACACATTCGCCATCGCAACATCGTGAAGCTCCTTGGTTACTGTTCGAATAAGAGTGTTAAGCTCCTGCTCTACAATTATGTCTCAAATGGAAATCTCCAACAGCTCTTGCAGAATAACAGGAGCTTGGATTGGGAAATTAGGTACAAAATTGCAGTTGGGTCAGCTCAGGGTCTTGCTTATCTGCATCATGATTGTGCACCTACAATTCTTCACAGAGATGTGAAGTGCAATAACATCCTTCTAGACTCAAAGTTCGAGGCATACTTGGCGGACTTTGGACTGGCGAAGCTGATGAATTCTACAACTTACCACCATGCAATGTCCAGAGTAGCTGGGTCTTACGGTTACATTGCTCCAGGCGAGTGTCTTTAAACCTCAGTTGCTATTGCTTACAGTCCTCCGCATCAAAAACACTTTAAAGTACAGCATTCAAGTAACATAGTTCTTATAACTATGTTAGACGAAGCACGTCTCGAGATAATGTTTTAGAGTCTTTTAGTATTCTTATTCATGCCCTTTTACATGACATTTATAGTACTAACTAGGAGCATTTCATATAATGAATGCAGAATATGGATACACCATGAACATAACAGAGAAGAGCGATGTCTACAGTTACGGAGTTGTTTTGCTAGAGATCTTGAGCGGGCGTAGTGCTGTCGAGTCTCAGGTGGGTGACGGGGTACACATTGTAGAGTGGGTGAAAAAGAAGATGGGAAGCTTCGAGCCAGCGGTAAGTATACTGGATTTGAAGCTCCAGGGACTACCTGATCAAATGGTGCAAGAAATGCTTCAAACACTTGGGATAGCAATGTTCTGTGTGAATTCATCACCAGCTGAACGGCCTACCATGAAAGAAGTGGTGGCATTGTTGATGGAAGTGAAGAGTACACCTGAAGAATGGGGGAAAACTTCTCAGCCTTTGATAAAACAGTCCTCAAACCACAGCTGATTTTAATGTTTTTTTTTTTTTTTGACCTTCCTTTTAGGTTTGATAGTGATTGATTTTCTTATTTAGTTCCAAACATCGGAAGGGGTGTTGCTTTTGTGGGAAATGAGAGGACAGCTTTGAGAGTGCTATACTTGGCTTTGGATAATCATCATTGGGTTTATTGTACAGTCTTAGAAAACACCAATGTGGTTGGTTTACTTCATGTTTTCTTGTTGTTTCTTACAACTCTAAAGGCTCTCTTTGGTTCTTCAAAAGGGCAGCTATTGTAAGTTGCATTGTGGCCTTGTGGGAATGCAAGAATTATCTAAGAATGGTAGCTGAGAGTTTTCCACTTTATAGTGAGCGGATTCGTAGCAAGAGAGTGTGTCTTTGTGTTTGTGGAAGGGCGGACTCAAAAAGTCTAGTCGAGAGGGGCCAAAAAGTCATAAAAAGAAATTAATGGTTAACATAAAAATATTTAAAAGGTTCAAGTTCACATAAAACGTGAAAAATTAAAAATATATTATAATTAGCGTCACTAATGAATACCTTAGATGTAAAATAGATTACTCAATTTGACTACTAATCATGTATTTGACTATTCATAGTGATTTATTTAGCTTGATAAGGTTAATCAATAACAAATTATTAATCTTGCATGAAAGAAGCATAACTCTTAACGTATAGATGTATTACTGATGTGATTATCAATTGTATGAGTACAATAGTAACGTATAAGTTAACATACTGTAAGAATTTGAACTATAAAATAAAATGAGAAAAAACTAATCTTAATCTACTCGTATTTTTTTGGTAATCTGAAGCTTTAGAATTTGAACTCGAAAAACTGGAGATGGGGCAAGGGGATGAGAAAGACAAATATATGACAACCGGTGGCACAAAGAGTGAAAAACACAACAAAATAAAATCCTAATTAGTTAACGTTACAACACAGTGCATTTTTGTAATTATTTTAAATATGTTTATCCATTATCTAAATCCGCTTCTCTGTGTGTGTGGTGTGTGTGTGTGTGTGTGTGTGAGAGAGAGATAGAGATTGGGGATTAAAGTCCCAATTGGTTCAAAAGATCTCAATGTTTTTTTATGTTTCAACCACATTGAACCACATCATCTCTGCGAAGTTTATTTCGGTAAAATGTTGGAGCATCTAGCATCACTTATTAGGGTCGAAAGATGGGGAAAGAGGTATTGATGATGAGGAACATTTAAAGCTTTTTGAAGATAAACAAATGCAACCTTTAGGCGCAGTGTTGTAGGGGAAAAGGAGACAGTCAAGAACATGCCACGCTTCCTTTCCACTCCCCCACATGCCTTGAGGGACAGTGGAATTGTCTCCCAAAGCTCGGATGTGCTGCTTGAAAACTGGCCCATTCCCCTTCTGTTTCTGCACAGAGACGGTGTTGGACATAATCTAACAGCATCATGATCTCCATTTCGTCACTTTTCTCCCTTACATCCTCTGCTGTCTGTCACATTCATCCATGAAATATATTTGCTCTCCACACAGAATAGCAAAATCAATAGAAAAATGTGATGAGTATTCTACCATGCATGCACTTTCCTCTGGATCTTAGTTTGTTGTCAATGTCAAATTTGTGATCTCTGGTCATGGGATTGGTGGGTGTGTGGAAGCTACTTGAGATTGTTCTGGGTAAGAGTTTTCTACCATTCACTCTTCTGGATATCTTAGGCATTTGTCTCTCAAGGGATTAGCACGGTTCGGTTGGTTCAGTTTGGAGGCTGAATACCAAACCGAACCGTAGTTGAACGGTTCGGTTTCTGCGAGTTGAACGGTTCGGTTTGGACGGTTTAATCGGTTTGGGTTAAACTCAATTTTGGGCAAGTTTAGGCCCAAAAATTAATAACTTATACATAATAATAAGCTTAAAAAAAACTGAATTGTTTCATTATAATTAATAACACTTAGTAAGATGTAGGCGGGGAGTGAAAAATATGTGTTACGTTAAGGGATTTAGGGTTTATCCCATTTTATATGAGTGGTTAGATAACTAGGGTTAGTAAAAAATAACTAGAATTAGGTAAAAATATAGATATGTTATATTATATACGGTTGGTTCGGTTTATGCGGTTTTAAAAAAATCACCGAACCGACAGAACAAAATGTACGGTTTGGGAAAGAAAAAAAAAAACAAACCGATTGATTTTTAGATCGGATTGGTTGGTTCGGTTGGATCGATTTCAACGGTTTAAATGTCCATCCCTACTCAAGAACACAAAAACTACCATTAAGTATTTTATGTAATAATCATTGGAACTGGTTGCTCTCATGGCATAGCCATAGCCAGTGGTGACGTGTCAGTTTGCCTTGCAGGCCCGATTTGCTCTCTTGAAAAGATTATATTAAAATCGTACGAGGTGTCGGTCATTTCTATAACAGGTGTCAGTTATAAGCAGTAATGACTAGCACCTTACAAACATATCAAGTCAACGAAGCTGATGTGACTAACTCATTGTCTGCACTAAATGCCGCTGCAATTAGCGCTACACAATCAAGTTTGTGATTTCTAGCCATTGGGTGGGGTGGGGTGGGGTGGGGGGGGGGGGTGTAGTTACTTGAGGTTGTTCTAGATAAGAGTTTTCAACCGAACATAGTCCTGGCAGGGTTGGGGTGCCCTGTAGGCGTCTGCCTCTCCCTTTTCTCGATAAACGTGGCAATTGCTCACTATCACAGCATAGGCATCGTCAGTAGATGTTAAACATTTCTATTACAAATATCAGTCATGTAGACACATCAACTCTTTGAAGCTCGTATAACTAGCCTTCATCAGATATTGTGGGAACTGCTTCTCAACAACGTAACACATGGATAGGTAACAGTGATGCAGCAATTAGCTTTGCACACCTGATGGGATTCAGAGATTCTCCTGTTATAACTTCCGTGATTATTGTACTCAAAGTCTTAGTCATTTTTATAACAGATGTCCGCCATAGGCAATAGTGACTAGCACCTTACAATAGACACATCAAAATAACAAAGCTAATATCACGGGCTCTCATGTCCCTATGACAAAGGCAACTGACACTATGCCATCAAAATTTTCATATCTCAGAATAGGGTGGCTGAGGGTGTGGAAGCTACTTTAGAATGTCCGAAGTCCTCCGTCGTGCACTCGCTCTTCTGCCGAAAGTGTGGGTGGTGGGGGAGTTCTTAGGCATTTGTGCCTTAAAAGAGGGCCTATTTTGCTTTTTTCCCTAGCTCCGTGGGCCTGATTCGTACTCTCGCAAGGTTAAATTATGATAGTATACAGCATCGATTATTTTAATAAGGTGTGAGTCATATACAGTAATGACTAGCACCTTACAAAAGACATATCAGAGTCAGCTAAACGGGTACCACTTGCTCTTATAGTTTGCACCTATGATCGCGCCATTTGCGTAGAAGATTTTCTCAAGGCTAGGCACTTGGCAACAAGGGCACAATAGTTGCAGCCTCCAGCAGCAATGTTGGTTCTGGTTCCCAGAATATAGAAAGCAACATGCATCAGTTACTTAGTAAGCACCATCTTCTAAGACATCTTCCATGCGTGCAAAATGGAATTCCTTTTCGCCACATATGCACAAGTAAATCTAACATGGATGTACCCAAACTTGAACAACATTATTACAGATCTATAGATAAATGCAATGCAGCTTAACAATTGCTGTCACTGGTGGAGAAGAGCGGTTGATGAAGAAAATGGACATACGAAGAGTAAATGGATGATGGAAGTGAGAAGTTGAGGGCAGACAAAAATAAGAAAGACAATGCAGGAACTATAGGTTAACATGCGACTTAGACCTGTGTAAGCTATCCTGCAGCAACACCTGATCTCTGAATCAAAAAAAGGCCCTAAACCTCTAGCAACTAAAATGGGTAATGTGATCAAGAATGAAGATAATTTGCAGGAGCAACGAGTACTTGGGATGGAGGTCATTGCTTGGTCCCTTCGGGGACAACCCGTATAAAACTGGAACGATACAAAGGGATCCAATTACGCAAAACCTAACTTGCTATTGTTTGGTCGCCAGGCCTGACACACTGGGATGCAAATTGCAGATGTCTGACCAAAATCTTACTTCCTTGTAATCTCAGGTCAACCAACACGTTATAAATGCAGCTTAAGATTACTTTCAGCTTCTCAAGCGGACCTCTGAGTCGTGATGTGATCCTGAGTTTCACGCAGCAGTTCTTGCTCGAGCAATGATACCATGTGGCATGTTGCGTGAATTGACAAATGATTCTTCTTAACCTAGCCAATTGAGTATTGCATTCAAGTAGAATTCTGAAAATTTAACAAGAAATAGCTACGTAGCCAATTTGGACCTTGAAAGCGTACCCCTTGCTACCATTGCCAAGTATGTGAAGCATGTCGAGATGAGATGCAAGCTGAACACTCCAGAAGATGTTTGGCTGCTAAAACTAAGGGTGCATTGGAGACAGAGATAGGAAGGATTGGATTCACGGTTTTCCTCAAGAGCTACTCTATAAGCTAAATTTACATGTAATGGTGTGGGTGTGGATTTGCTATAATCTGAGTAAATGGACCCAGTATTTGAGAGCTTAAATTTTGTGGATTTGAAACGACCCTACAATTGTTGGTAATTTGATATCCACATCACTAAGGATTTCACTTGGATAAAGATCACCCAAATCATATATCTTTGAACATCCAGTTTATCAATTTTGATTGCAACTCCTTTATATTTCTCAAATTCCATCATCTTTGAATCTGAATAACCTACACAAATGAGAGCGCAATGGTTCCTTCGGAAATGAGAGGTGATCAGAATTTTGAGATATTAAGGGTAGCTTCTATGAGGTTCTATTTCAAGTACCTATTTTCAGTTCTTTCGCAGGAGACACAGACATCAAGGTTGGTAGGGACTGGAGAATATCAAAACACTTGGACAGTTTGAGGATGTATGAAACTTTGAAAGAAAGTCTATAAATTATACTCGATTCTAAAGGGAAACTAACTCGAAGCATATATTTTTGCTGAAGTAACTAAAGACGGGTTTAATATTTTCCTCTGATGTTGAGCTTCATAATAATGCTCGTGTCAAGGCATGAAAAAATATTTGCGATATCTTTGGATAATTCTTAACACCCCTCAGCCTTATTGAAAGGACAATGTACTGCAAGTAATGCCACCGTAAACACTTCATTCACTTAGTTTGGGGCTACAAAACAATTGTAACATGCAGCAATCCTGTAGAGTTTTAAAACCACAACAATTATGTTCGACCAAGGCAGCAGCTATAACTTGTTCAAAAAGAACATACACCTCTGAATGACGAAGGTTAAGTTACAGGTTCCAGAAACCGTATTCTTTCTGCTCCTGAGCACTACAAATCGTGTAAGAAAGGGCTTAAGAACACTAGAGCACTAAATGTGACTTTTACTAGTGCCTACAAGTACACGTAACCTGGGGGGGAAAATAGAGCACCGGAGAAGAAGTTAACCATGGTAAGGAGGACATAGAGAGTGATATGTGGGTTGGTACGAGCAGGAGGTTGGTATCTTTTCTACAGTAGATTGTTGTTGAAGATGGAGTTAGGTGTTTGGTGTGGGAAGGAGAAGCTATTCAAGGCATTTTGTATCATGTTCCATGTTGCCATGTATAATCAGTCCTCTAAGGCAGATGACGTGTCTTACAAATATGGAATCAAGTGCAACCGGGTTCTATGAAAGAAGTTTCAAGACAGAATTCGAGTCCAGTAGCTGACCTTTTGGACAAGATTGCATGGATCACCATTGCTGGACGGATAAGGTTTCTTATGCTTTGGTGTTTTGGCCTTTTTGGTATTTCTTGATGATGCTGAGCTCAGTGATGGACTGTTGCAAAGTTGGTCGCTTTATAAGACAAAGAGCAGAAGGATGTTTTTCAGATTTGACTCCTTTACCAAGTATATTTGAGTCTTTTCGGAGGGTAAAACAATAAAGCTTTTGAGAAAGGCCAAACTGCCAACAATAGGCTTAATTTCCTAAAACATTATTTAGGAGGAGAGGTGCATATCTAAATAAACTATTGAAAAAAACTAACTCGTTCTATTTTTTGCTACTTGAAGTAAATAAAGATTGGTATGGTTTTTCTCGGATGTTAAGCTTTACGCATGGATGCTCATCTACAAATGATGAGATACAAGTGGTTGTCCATTTTCACTAAAACTATAATATTCTGTTATCTGCCCAACAGGTTCAACCTTTCTCACATAACCCTTTTTCAAAAGTTCAACAAGCGTTTGATCAATGACTACTTACATACGGGAACAAACATAAGCATAGTTGACGACTAGAGTTCTCTAGACTCACAAATGTAGTAAAGTTACATCAATTATGTAACCAGATCACATGACTAATGAACAGAGTCAATTACTTCATAAATAATTGCCTTCTATTAAATAGAAGGCAAATTTTCTAGCACAATGGCGCCAAAACCTCAATTATCAAACAACAGTGGTAAACCACTATTCAAAACCACCTCAAATGCCATACCATCAACTGCCAAGATATCAAGTTCACCTACCAATCTTTTATTCAATGGTTCGTTGTTGTGTGTGTGTGTGTTGGGGGGGGGGGGGGGGGGGGGGGGGGGGTGAAAGGAGGGGTGGCTTATGTCAAGAGATGTTCATCCACTAGCCAGGACCTCTTAAGGTGTAATTTTTCATTTGGCAGGTGACAGTGAATGTGGCGTTACGAGAAGTTGAAGAAGCCATAGAAGATTTGGGTTGATCAAGCTAGAATTAGGGCTTGGATTCCCGCTTGGTTCAATGTTCGATGACCAAGGTCTTTTTGGATTTGATGTTTGGTCTTTTTAATATTTCCTAGGTGATGTCGAGACTCAAGATCACTGATGGACTTGTTGCAAAGTTGGTCGTGTAAAAAGACAAAGAAGAAGAATGTTATTGGGATTTGGCTCCTTCCCATGTAATTTTTGGTGTTTTTGACGTTGAAACATTAATGCTTTTGAGAAAGGCTAAGTGCCCATTGATAAGCTTAAACTTAATTCCTTGAAACATTATTTATCCTGTGGAAAGAGGAGTCTTTAACTGGCTCCAACGAAGCCCTTTCGGATAGGCTTCGCGAGATGTATAGATAGAAGGCCATACACTACATGTAAAGTCCCTGTAGGCACTATTAAAATCTCTTATGAATATCTAGAACTATGCATCGGAACTAACTAGTAGCACTTTTTTGGCTACTTTTAAGCAAATAAAGATAGGGTTGGTAGTTTGTCTGCTGTTGAGGTTCACCTACTGATGCTCGCCTGCTCACGAGAACGACGAAAGATACAAATGGTGGTACCTTTTAATATTTTGTTATTCCCAACAGGTTCACCCATAGAAGCTATGCCTTATCCTATGATTCTCAAACTCCAACATTGACTGAATATATATGGGAAGAAACATAACCACATTCGATCACTCGACTTCTGTAGAATCACAGATGTAGCAAAAATTACATCAAATTTGAGACATGTCGCTTTACCAATGGACAACTTCAAATAACTTCATGAATAATTGCCTTCCAAAAAATTAAAAAGTGAAAATTTCTAGCAGTGGCACCATAAACCTCAAGTGAACAAACATGTTACAATTCCATTATTCAGTATTACCTCTCATGCCATTAAATCAAATGTCAACAGACTAAGTTACCTATCAAGTATCACCTGATCCTTAACAATAATTTGAAATGCAAGAGAGAGAAGAAAACCCCTAATTGAACGAAACTCACTAATCATGCAATTGCTCAAGCTCAGCCTTCAACTGCTCAATCTTGAGCCCCATAGACCTCTGCAGCGCCGCTTTTTCGCTCTCCGGCAGTTTCGCAAGCAACCCTTCGTACATATCCAGCACCTCTTTAACTGCAATGCGTGCACACTCAGCTTCCTCATCAAAATAAACTGTTTCCTTTGAGTCCAACGCCATGTCTATCTCCTCCCTTGCCTCCGCAAACTTGAAGTTGATCTCGTCGACTTCTTTGTCCGTGTCAACGCTGTAGTGCCTCTTATTTTGCGTCAACCTGATATGGAACGAGGTGTTTGAGGCTGTTGGGTGAAGGAAAGTGCGGATATTCTTGGCTTTTGGAGGCGAAACAGGATTTGAATTGCAGCGGTTTGTGAGATTTGTGAGTTGCTTTGACACATTTGTAGATGTGGGTATTGGAGTTCGCAGAAAAGGGTGTCTGGAGAGGAATTTGCAAAGGGAAATTGATGAACGTCGATGCATCTTTGAGAGAAGGTCACAACCGAAAAACGCGAAACCCCTTCGCTTCTTCGATTCGGCTTTAACTTTAAAGACTGTAAAGCTGCAGTGAGCTTGGTAATGGGAAAGATTAAGAAGGTAGTCCAAGACTTTGGCCCTGTGGGCTGGTATTAGGCCTAGATCTTTAGGTCCATAACATTTCTAATGGCCCAAAAGTTTTTCCAATTCAAATTACATTTACAGGCTGTGTTATCAAGGAAAAAAAATGATGAATTTTAAGTGATTGATTTCAGTAAAAATTAAAACTTTGAACTTGGGAAGAGTTAATATTAAAAGACTAATTAGAATTAATTTTTTGCTAATTCCGACATCCGATAGATTTAAAACTTAAGTTGATACATTTATCGTTTGCCTTCTATATCACATATTATATTTCTATCTTAAGCAGAGCTATTGATCATCTTAAGAATAAATTTCAAATTCTTGAATTAGGAATTTTTGCAATCTGTAAACTTTGTCAGAGTATTGTTCTCTTAAGCTCGCCATTCAAGAACAATAAATTCCGAACCTTAAGGACAATCAAACATGTCTTTAAAATACAAAAAAAGGCACTTCCAAAACACGAGGTTTTTTGGATTGCGGAAGTCAAGAGAAAGTTAATGTAAGCGTCTATTCTCCTACTTTTGTCAAGTGAAGAGGTGATTTCTACAAGCGTACCCATGACCTAGCTCACCTCTATATGGCCTAATTCCAACAACCACCATGAATCTCCGGTCCCAAAATGCATTGACCTGGAACTCATCACCAAAACCACATAACCTAATCTTCATTTAGCAAAAGGAACCACAAGGTCAAATGTGTATCCAATACCTTAACAAATCCTCCATTTTCAACAACTCCTAATAGCAATTCAGCATATGCATGTTGTGCATATATAAACTCACTCAACTTTGCTCCAAGCAATCCACCATCTACACACATTTTACCAATGGCTCGGCAGTTCCCCCTCGCACACCGGTTAACCAGCACGTCCCAGGCAGGCTTGGCTGCTGCTGGGACACTCTTATTGTGTGCATTTGCACTCTTCATGTGCGCCAACCATTCGCCAAAATGGCGTCGTCGTTGGAGGGCTTGCTATGGCTTCCTCACTGATGAACCTGTTATGCATATACAACTCAACAATGACACTGTAAGCGACGCGTTTCAGTCTGGGAACGGCGAAGATGAAAGCAACTATAACAGTGGTGAAGTTTCAGTATGGCAGAAGAACATAATCATGGGTGGGAAGTGCCAGCTCCCAGACTTCTCTGGTGTCATCATATATGACTCGGAGGGGAACATTGTTGCCCCTGCTAAACCTACCCTTGCTCTTACCTGGAAATGAAGAAGTGAAAGTTTGTCCTAACTTTGAATCAGAGCTTTGTCTTTACTACTTCTTTCGTTCAAGTTCTTCTCTATTTTTATCCCAAATTTGTTGTCCCAGTTAGTTTGTAATTGGAGATACCGTATAAAGAGCGTACCACAAGCCCTTCCCGCAGCGATAATCTCTGTGCTAAAAAAACAGGCGCCGATGACCAAAAATTCAGTTACGATTAGAAGGGTAAGAGAGGTTTTACCCTCGGTAGTAATCACCAACTAAAAAACGACTATTTAACAGGTTACTTGCGTCTGAATACCTATCCTAAATTTGTCAAAGAGTCAAAGACGTCTCACTTTAAGGTATGGAGTTTCACATCGCAGAACTTCAACTATGCCATGGACTTGACTTAGGGGCAAGTCATCTTTTACTAAACTGCGCAATTAGAGCCAGAGAGCAAGAAGCCCTTACCAACCACACTACCATCAGCTTACAAATGGAAAAAGGGAGCTAAATGGCATTTACAGTAAGTTGAAAATTTCAGGCATGTAAATAATACATTGAACAAAATTGTGACCTCGATCAAGTGATCTTTAAAAGGCTTGCTTCTTCGTAGACGAAGAGCTCCGACCCCTGAATCCAACTACATTCAGTTTAGAAGTAAATTTTGCACCACCGAGCTTTCGGCTCTGTGCCTTTTTCTTCCCACCAGGCGTTGCTCCTTTTGAACTACTTGGACTTGAAGACTTCACTGGTTTGGATGGTTTTGTCACTTTTATCTTGGATTTGGACACGTCAAATGCTTTACCAGCTTTAGTTCCTGAAGTTTTTCGTGCAGGTACAGGCTTGCCGCGGACAGCAGATGATTTGACTGGTGCAGCAGCTTTATTCTTGCTTGTCTGATTCGAAACTTTTACTAGTTTTGAGTTCTTCGCAGTCTGCTGGTTTATCCAAGACCTGGCAGTGTCCCGTTTAACATTATCTACTGTGAGAGACTCTAAACTCTCGTTCTTCATTATGGCCTCCTCAATGCGACTTGCCAAAGCCTGGTCCTTTCTAGATACCAAACTTGTCACCTTCCCTGCAAAACAAACGGCGCTTTGACTTGGCAACTAGACGAGAGTGAAGAAACATATAACAAATACATAAAACCATTGGCAAGTCAAAGTAAATCACAGATCTAAGCATACCGAAAGCGATAAAGCCAAATAACTAGAACCAAAGTATTCATGGTAAAAGTAGATGACAGCTGATAATTCAATCCTTCGGCATATCTCCATTATAAATTCTTAGTAGATGGCAGTTGATAACATAATTATTTACAATACAAAATTCTAAGCACAACCTGGGATTTTGTGATTGCAAGACAGTTTGTCTTGTCGCAAGTCGCAACATATCTCTCTTCATAGATTTCTCAAGGTATGAGTCATGATCTGTGTTGAAGGAGCCATGATAAGGTGATTTACATGTGCTCTCTGAGATGCCACTAGAGCAATATAATGTATAGCACATACAGGCTTCCACTATACTGGACTTCGATGTTTCATGCCCTTCAGCTTTAAAAGTGTAGTGGATAATTGCGATTTAATGAACATCTATGGACCATGGAAAAAGGCAGGAAGGGCAATCATAAAGCACATACAAGAAAAGTAAGACCCCTACAGAAGTTTGTAGTGATTCTCTATCTCTATCTATCCACTTGTCAAGACGTCAATCTACATTTGCATGCCAAAAATTACCTTATGCTTAACCAGAGAGAGCAAGAAAAAGAGAGAGAGAGAGGAAAGGAGAAAGAAGAGAGATCATTACTGATGAACCTACGTCCATACCTTTTGCACCCATGCGAGCAGTCCTGCCTGTGCGATGCAGGTAATCAATCTGAAAAAGCAATAAATAAAGGCTTATGCTTTTGTAGTAGAAAAAAGAACTTAGCTTATATGAAAATGCAATATAGCAGTCACCGATAATGCTTACAGAGTTCAAGGGAAAATCAAACATGATAACATGATCAACATCCAAGTCCAAGCCCCTAGCAGCCAAGTCCGTGCAGACCAGCGTCGGGCAATCTCCATCATCAGTCTTGAACTTTTTAAGGTTTTCAACCCTATTTTAGGGGAGAATTCCAGAATTAAAGATGGAAATGCTGCTACTACAAAATACTTTACGCAATTAAGCTTGACTGAGAGGAAGCCACAGACAGATATCATAAAATGTATATATATATATATATATATATATATATATATAGAGAGAGAGAGAGAGAGAGAGAGCTGACAGCTTGTCTAAAATCTTAAATTCGGACAGCTCTAATGTTACTTGAGCTATACCTCCTAGAAAGATTCAGACATTTTAGGCATGTACATCAACCCCTTTTAAGTTCTCTTTGGAATCTTGAATTAACTGGTAATTTCTATGCTAACTAAGCCCAAACCTCGATATGCCAACAATAATACATTTTATCCTCTCACCTTTGTTCTGCTGGTACCTCTCCATGGTAATTAACAGTAGAGATTTGGTTTTCGTCAAGAAAGTGATCCACTGCACGGCTAGAGTTTAAAGTATTGCAGAACACCATCACCTTGTTCCCCTTTGCTAAACTTGGCTCGAGAACCTATATGTAAATCATCAAATTGTTCATTCCTTACGTCTTTGAGGAACAAAAAGCAGATGTAACACCACATAAGTCTAAATAAATCGGTGCAAGACTTGCTAAACCATAAATATCTCTACTGTCAGACCCAAATATCTATTAATATTCCCACTATTTTCAGCCAAACAAAAGAGGTAATAATATGGTTGCATCTTCATCATATATTTGAACCAAAAAAAAGTTAAAGTGGTCATATGATTTCAAGCAGACATATACAACAAGGTTCACAGACAATCTTGCGGCACATGTGAACAACTCCTGAATTACTTTCTTCTTCTCCTTTTGTCTCTCATGATTCTTAGTAGTAGCACAGCAGGATCATCTTTTGACTTGAAAGGCTCTACAAAGGTGAGCACCTGAATTTAACTCAAAGCACTCTCCTTTTCCACCTGATTAGTGGCATTGTAAGCCACTCCTCATGTTCATCAGTTTAGAAGCATGTTTGATTACCGCCCAATTAACCACTAGCAACTGCTACTAGAAAATGTTGGCACCTCGAACTAAAGAGAAAGCAAATGAACAGATGTCGACCTGAAGTAATGCCTCCAGCTTGTTTTCAGAACCCGAAAGTTTGATAAAATCGTGGCGAGCAGAAGCAATCTTCTTATGCAGTGACGAAGTGCGTAGATGTACAATTCCTTGAAACTCCTCATCAACCAGGTTTTGCACTCCCTGCGAAACCCCACAGATCAGTTTTCCAAAATGCTTGAAGACCCAACGCTCATCAATGCTACCAATTTTTGAATCGATCATTGCATAATAGATCAAATTGTAATCAGATCACTGAGATCTGCAGATTCATTCTGCTAAAAGGGGTATATTCTCTTCAATTTAAGTAAGATGAGATACATAAAGCAGTAAAACAAATACCACTAAAACAAAAAGAGTTGTGCTTCCAAAATTAAAATGGAAAGAGGAGAGGGAAAATTAAGACATCATACCTACGGAAGGAGATGTCACACCACACAAGTTGGTCCAGAACTAATGGAAGTAAGGAAGAATTTTCATTTGCATCTTGTAACAAAAGGGTTTAATATGTTAAGATCGGTGACAGCAAGAACTATACCCAAAATGCCCTTCGTTTCGACTGTTCTGGAGTTCCGGTGTATTTGCATAGTCAAATAGAGAAAATTGACAAGCAACTCTCTGAGGAACCAGATTCTTCAAGACACCCGTGTAGAAGCATCTTAAGGTAATTTATTCATTGTTCACATAAGTCTGGGATCCACAGCTGCAGCAACATTCTTCAACTCTGTTAGACATATGCTTTATTCACCTCCATCCAGTCGTCCTTAACTCAGCAGTAGACTTAGATTATGACTTTTATTGTTCACTCAAGGACATATGCTTTTCCAACTTAAGCTATTGAAAATATCTACCATTCACAACTTTGTCCAAATTTTATAGCGTATCGGCATTATTAACTTCAAATTTACACACAACTGAGCCTCCACGCATTCTGCACCCACGAAAACTTGAATGCTAAACCTTGGAGATTAAAAATCAGTTTTTTTTTTTTGGCATTGATGGGGAGAGAAACCATGTGATTAGACTGGTTCTTTCAGCTTGTGAGAGGATCAATTTAATAACCTTTTAGCAACTCTATGGATATATGTGAAGCGCCAGTCTAGTGCATGAGGTTCCAGCCGTTGCAGGATCTAGGGAGGGCTGGAGGTCTATGCAGCCTTAAGCTGCATTTTATGGAGACCGTTTTGCACCTAGCCTCACCCTTATGCATAGAAGACAGCTGGAACCATTTCTCAGCACACAAGAGTCCACATTCTTTGCTTTGTACACTATTTAGAAGCTACACATTTCGTGTTAGGGAGATGCTAAATTCCTACCCTCTGCATTAGAGATTTATATAATTTACTCTTATAGTTTTTCCATTTAGGTAAATAATCAAGGAAACGTGTAAAATTTAAAGGCTTAGCATTTTGTGTACTTGTCAATGCGTCTGCACGCTTGTACGTGAATGTGCATGGGTGCATGGGCATGTGCGAAAAATAGAGATACCTACAAGGATGTATATATAATACATATGTATACATATTTTATATATTTATATATATATATATATATAGAGAGAGAGAGAGAGAGAGATTCCATTTTTCTAAATCCCAACAATGCCTCACTACCGGACTCATTTTATTTATATTCAATCCTGAACCATAGTTGCCTCTAATAAACTCATGAAATATGAAGAAAAAAAAATTAAAAAGAAAACCTTTTGGTTACACTGTCATGTGGTGGATACTTCATAAATATAGCATACCTTTGCCATTGTTGCAGTGACTAGAACAGTTTGAAAACCTAGACCATCAGATTTTGATGCACGGTTCTTCAAAGGGCCAAGAAACTTGCGAATATCTGGACCAAAGCCACGATCAAACATGGTATCTGCCTCGTCCAACACCTAAGAGGAAATAGAACCATCATTGAGTGTACCAGAAAGGACACTAGAATACTCGGAAAACTAGAAATGGATTGCCTTCATATGAATCTGTAAGATATACTAAAAATTTAAGAGGATGATCACCAAGTATCTGATGTCACCATAAACCATGTTGCCATCCTCAATATGCTGAAGAATCCTCCCAGGTGTCCCCACTACCATGTCAATTGGCGTATTCAAAGAATCCTCTTGGGGTCTTAGACGGCCACCACCACTAATCATGGTAGACCTGAATCGTGCATGATGACTAATAGACTTTGATACACGAAAAACCTGAAATGTGGAAATCGTATCAATTGAAAGCAATTTTGATTTATGCAATCTCCAGAATCTACAGAAAGTGTCCTTGTGAACCTGCTCAGATAGTTCCCTTGTCGGGCATAACACAACAGCTCGAGGACGTCTGGGCTTCATTAGCATTCCATACAACGCCTCATCCCGTCTCAACAACTAGAAAAAGCAACAAACTGTAAATGTATTTTCCTTCTTTATGATTGTTAAGAAATAGTTGTCATAAGTACGACACATTTAGTACGCAATTACACTGCTTCTAAGCATAAGCATAAATTCTTAAACAGTATAGTACAGTTTCTGTAAGATATAAAACAAGACGAATGAGCATATATCCATTCTGCTAGCTTACCCTTCCGCCTCAGATCATCCCAGGGCTGTACCTAATTAGATCAAGGGCTGGATCCATGCTCGGGAGGCAAAAGCCATACTACTCCATCCTAATGAGAGAACCAAAAGATCTTTCCATGGTCGCTTCCTCAAAAGATCTTCGCAAGGTGGCTAGAGAAAGCACGTCATTGGCTTCAGGTCTTTCAAAAGGAAAAGCAGGGCAATCACCTACTTCACACACGTATCATCCAATGCACGTGGCGAACACCCGACTCAAGGACATATCATGAGCTGCTTGTTCAACAGCAGCCTTAGCATTAAAACTCTCTTAGGGATATGATCAAATTTTCTCTTAAAAGGCTTTACGCTCTCCGCTTTAATGTGCTATAAATAAGAATATCCTAGCCACTGTGCATAGTCTGCCAAACCTGTTGACTTGTTGGAATAAGGTCTTCAGTTGAGCACAAAGGAAGAAAAACTTAGACAACTTAGGCTTATAAGCTACAGTAGGGAACATCTGACCAAAAGCAGCACTAAAATTTGCCAGAAGGAGCCAAGGGTGCTGAGGAAAATGCCACTTTATCTCTAATAGTTGAAGAGGTTGGAATGTTGTTAACCACGGTGCAAAAGGGGGGTAGATTTGGTTAAGAGTGATCTCATCTTTGACGTTTCCTTTACGGGGTGTTGTAAGTTGACAGATGGTGGTACTCTTTTGATTCTATGTTGTGGTGCTCTTTCACATTCGTCTGAGCCTTCAGCTTATTGGTGGTTAGATGTTTTCCTCTAACCTTATTTTGTTTATTATTTTTTGGTATACCTAGCGGGTAGGGTTTCGCCTCCCTTTGGTGGTTTCTCTTTTCCTTCATACTAAGCAAAATATGTTGCAAATGACTACAACCAGTTCACAACTCCAATACAAACCAACAGTCAACTCTCTGCTCTATTGCTCGAGATGCTATGCCTATCGATGTCAACGAACGCTTTTGTAACCATAGACTCGTTACAGTGTATGGCTTTGGGAAAAATGGCTCATTTGCCCCGCTTAGCCCATTAATGCAGACCTAAGGCCAATCCCATGGATAGCATAGGGCACTACAAGTGTATTTGTGTAGCTATATGGCTAGTTGCCTCCGCGTGACTTCAAGCCTATAGCCCAATCAATTGCAGCCTGCAAAGAAAGCCCATTCTGAAGTGATCAAAAGAACAAATTATGACAAGCAATTAATTATTGACCACTAGTACTGTTATTCTATTCAAATGTTTTGCTGACTTTAGCAGAACCCTAACTCAATTAACTTCAGCATAATGGCTTACCGACTTCAAACTTCTCCTCATGTTAGTCATGTGGTTGTGATTTTAGTGATATACTCATTAAAAGAAAGTGTGGCGCATCCAACAGCGCGGGACTCTTTCTAAACGTCCACTAGACGCCATCTTCAAACTGGTTCTTAAGCACCGATAATATTCTTGCATTTGCTTCCCTTCAAAAGATCATCATGCCCCAGGTTGCACCCTTTCAACCCTTTTTCCCTTCTAGGTTCTTTTCGATAAGGTTGCATCTCCTCCACCTAACAACCCCTCAAACAAGGCGGAACTGGTGGTGCTAAACAAAAAAAAGAACACTTCCCAGTAATGCACATGCCTCACTAGCGAGCACAATCTTAGAATTTTAAACGGCACAAGACCACTCTCATCACTTCTGTTCAGTCAATTACATATTCTAACTTGGCATTTTGCTGCATTTATCTGGTGCTAGCTAACTTAACCGAACCATGTGTAATCAGTGTAAAATTCAATCCAACAAGCCATACGTACATTGTTAACAAGCACAACTCAATCACAAACCGGATGAACTAATGCAGTAAACAAATCGAAACGGACCTGAACAAGAGGCAACATGTAAGCAAGAGTTTTGCCAGACCCAGTGTGAGAGCCCAGCACCACACTCTTCCCACCAAGCACAGCAGGCACTCCTATACTCTGAATCTCGGTGGGCACAGAAATACCCATCTCTTCCAAAGCCCCCATCACCTCGTCGCTCAACCCCAACTCATAAAAACTCGCCGCCGTGCGCGTAATCCCCTTCTTCTCCTTCTTACTCCCACCATCATCACCACCCGCTGATTTTGGCAGGGTTTTTGCTTGTGGGGTTTTGGCAGTGTCTTTGAGGTGTCTGATTCTTAGCTTTTCTAACAGGATTGAGTGCTTTAAAGGCTCTATTGCTTCATCTGTGGCGGTGGTGGTGGTGGTGCAGAGGGGCCTAACTGTCACACCCAGATAAACCCTTGGTGGGTTTGGTGGTGACAAGGGTTTTGGGAGAGTGAAGCGCTGGGAAATGGAGAGAACAGAGAAAGGCAAGCGGGTTGTGGAGGAGGAGTAAGATAGGCTTAGGAGTGCTCTTCCTGTTCCTCCCATTGTTGTGGTATTGGTGTGATACTGGTGCTTGTTCTTCTTGCAAAATTGAGAACATGAAGATGTGAGGATTTTGAGTTTGATAAGATTGGAAAAATTATTATACTCGTAGACCCTGGATTTTTATGTTTCTAGCAATATGCACCCAATTGAAATTACGTAGTATCCTTCTTAAGTGCAAACCACTTTTTAGGGATAATTAGCTAATAACAGTATACGCGATGTGCACTTTATTCCCCTCTACTTAAAATTTAAGTACTAAATTTTCCCACACTTAAAAATAAATCGGACATTTTAAGCGAAAACAATCAAATTTAACAGCGTGTGGACAAAAAATTTAACGCGTAGACTAACGGTTAGAAAATTTTGCCATTCTTCTCCCCCCCCCCCCCCAAATGTGTACACAACCACAGCTCCGGACACACCCATCACCTCACTGTGCACACACTCACACAACTCTGCGCCCAAACTGTGCGTGTGTGCTTGCAGCGTGCGTGCGTGCGTGTGTTGTGTGTGTTTGTGGGTGGGTGGATGTGGGTGTTCGGTGTGCAATGGTGTGGGGTGTGTGTGTGTGTGTGTGTGTTCGATGTGTTGTTGTTGTGTGTGTGTGTGTTAGTTAGGTGTTTAGTGTGTGTTTGTGCATGTTTTGGGGGGTGGGGGGGGGGTGTGAAGTGTGAAGTGGTTTTGGTGTATGTCGGTGTATGTGTTTGTTTGTGCATGAGAGCACTATGTGTGAGTTTGTGTGAGGGTGGAGGGAAAATCGAGGTGGGTATGTGTGTATGTGGAGGTATGTGCTTGTGCGTTAACTCTCTGTGTGTTTGGTGTGTTTGTGTGCGCGTGGAGTGCGTGTGTAATATCCTGAACTTTGGAAGCGGGTTAAATAATCATCGGTGCTCCGAAAAATAAACGGACAATAATTTTAAGCAATGATCAGATAGTAGTAAATAGTGAAGCTTAAAATAAATTTGGGACAAAAATGTAAATTTTGAAAGTTTCGGGACATTTTTGTAATTTTGAAAACTTGAAAGACTATTTTGCAATTTTGGAAATTTAGCTTTATGTATCAATTTCTCAGAAATTGCGGATAAGGAGATGCCACCTCTTGTGATGCACCTGATGTTTTTTTAAGGTTAAGTTAGTTTGGTTTTATCCTAAATGGAAAGAAGAAGAAAAAAAAAGAACACAGAAACGGAGATAAGAAATGGAAAACAGAGCAGTTCGATCTTGTGGTATTAAGAGTATCCTTCTTAATTGCAAACCACTTTTTAGGGATAATTAGCTAATAACATTATACGTGATCTGCAATTTATTCCCCTCTACTCAAAATTTAAGTACTAAATTTTCTCACACTTAAAAATAAATTGGACATTTTAAGCGGAAACAATCAAATTTAACAGCGTGTGGACAAAAAACGCGTTGACTAACGGTTAGAAAATTTGAAAATTTTGCCCTTCTTCTCCCTCCCCCCCCACCCCCCCCCCCCCCCCAAAAAAAAAAAACTCTTCACACCCCCACAAATGTGTACACAACCATAGCTCCGGACACACCCATCACCTCACTGTGCACACACTCACACAACTCTGCGCCCACACTGTGCATGTGTGCTTGCAGCATGCGTGCGCGTGTGTGTTTGTGGGTGGGTGGACGTAGGTGTTCGGTGTGTGTGTGTGTGTGTGTGTGTGTGTGTGTGTGTGTGTGTGTGTTAGGTGTGTTCGATGTGTTGTTGTTGTTGTGTGTGTGTTGGTTAGGTGTTTAGTGTGTGTTTATGCATGTTTTGGGGGGGTGTTCAGTGTGAAGTGGTTTGGTTGTGTGTCGGTGTATGTGTTTGTTTGTGCATGAGAGCATTGTGTGTGAGTTTGTGGGTGTGTGTTTGTGTGAGGGTGGAGGGAAAATCGAGGTGGGTATGTGTGTATGTGGAGGTATGTGCTTGTGTGTTAACTCTTTGTGTGTTGGGTGTGTTTGTGTGCGCGTGGAGTGTGTGTGTAATATCCTGAATTTTGGAAACGGGTAAAATAACCATCGGTGCTCCAAAAAATAAACGGGCGATAATTTTGAGCAATGCTCGGATATTAGTAAAGAGTGAAGCTTAAAATAAATTTGGGGCAAAAATATAATTTTTGAAAGTTTTGGGGCATTTTTGTAATTTTGAAAACTTGAAAGACTATTTTGCAATTTTGGAAATTTTACTTTATGTGTCAATTTCTCAGAAATTGCGGATAAGGAGATGCCACCTCTTGTGATTAGTCACTTGATGTTTTTTTAAGGTTATGTTAGTTTGCTTTTATCCTAAATGGAAAGAAGAAGAAAAAAAAACGAAGAAGAAGAACACAGAAACGGAGATAAGAAATGGAAAACAGAGCAGTTCGGTCTTGTGGTATTAAGAGTATAGGCATATGAATCTGTAGGAACGGAATCACCGAGTGTTAATTTTACGATTCTGTAGAATGGTATTCCGGTTAACAAGAGTGGGGTAGGATGATGGTAGAGCTAAGGAGTCTGCCTTGATTGTAATTGTGTTGCTCCTTAGCCACGTGTTAGAATAACCCTGATAACTGTACATTGTATCAGTATGGTCTGCATTCGGAGCACTGGTAGTTAAGTTGGTGATTTGATTTATGAGTAAGAATACTGTTTTGGAAAATGACTGGTGTTAAATTGAAAATTTGGTTTAAGGGTACAAGAAGAAATCTGGAATTTTACTCCGTCATCTCATTTATTCTTCTGCATATTGAATTCAAGGACGACTTAATTGAATGTCAGCTTATGCTGAGACGTCAAAGGAGATGTCATTCATGCCGAGTCGTCTTATTCCTTTTGGAATATTTATCTATCCTTTCGAATCTATTTGAACTTGATGGGGTAGTATCTGACCCACTGGCCATGGTAAAGCTACGAATCTTATTAAGGACCAATAACTTCTTCTAATTTTGATTGTTTCGGGTCGTTGGGTTGACTTTATTTCACCAGACTTACATCATCGTATCTTGGAATTGATGACTTTGAAAATGATCTTTTGGTTGATTGTTTTGGGACCCGTTGTGATTGTTTTTGGCGATTTTGGTATCTTATTTCTGATGAATTTTGATCTTATTTGGAAATCATTGAGTTTTGACCGTTTGAATTATTATGGAAATCTTCGTCAGTTGGATTCTTTGAATCGTCTTGTAATTCTTTTGTTGATCCTTGTACGACTTTACTGAGCTCTCAAAAGCTCACCCTTTGTTTGACTCCTTTATGCAGGTGATGGTCAGTAGTAGATTGTTCGGGAATGGGTTAGAGACTGAGTGAGATTTCGATGAGCCCGTCACCACACTATAGTAAGACCCCTGCATGGGTCGGTACTGTTATTTGATCTTAGGAAATTTGAATTGCGAAGAACCTAAGCTGTAATAGTTTAAGTTAAGCAATTGTGATCCAGTGTTTTGAGAAATCTGAGTTGATGCTGAATTAGATTATTTGGAATATGTGTTAGTGAACAGGTCTAACAGGTTTGATGTGATCCGGTAGGTTAACAACCTGGGAGTTCGGGGCGACGGAGCTCCGAAATTTCTGGGGCGTTACAGTGTGTGTGTGTGTGTGTGTGTGAGAGAGAGAGAGAGAGAGAGAGAGAGAGAGAGAGCGTTTGTCTGTGCGTGTTTGTGTGTTGGTTTGGGGGTGGGTGGGTGTGTGCGCTTGTGTGCGCGTTTCACTATGTGTCTGTGTGTTTGAGTAAAAATGGGAGAGGGGGAGATAAAGGAGCTGAAAGAATTGTATTAAACTTAATTTTAAGGAAAGCAAATAATGGTATTTTGGTCATTTCACGCTATTCATCAAGGATCCATCAAATTTGCCCCAAAAAAAAAATTTTTTTGGAGGGGGGGGGGGGGATTAGTGCTTAAATTTTAAGTAGAGGAAAAAAAACGCACATCACGTACAAGTACATGGGGTCATTAGCAAATTTCCCCCACTTTTTATTTCTTAGTAGTCTTTATTAGACGCATCCGAAACTTAAAGCTAATTTTGCTAATAAAAAATAACTTGAAACTTATTTGAAAAGTGACTATAGTTTAATCTATAACTCACTTTTGAGAATCAATTCCTAAGAGGTTATTTAGGATTGATTATCGAATGGTTAAAGATTAAATTAGGTTATGAAATGATGGGCAATAACACAATAGTGATTAAATCGCCATCCAAGAAGATAATGATTGGGGTTAATTTTTTTTCGGAATCAAGTTTGATCAGGTAAAATAGCGAATTGTTCCTATTAAGTACGAAAAACTTTTAGCACCTTTTATCTATAGAGTATTAAACTTCTCTGTCATTTTCTGAGGCTGCAACTGTCTTTAGTATTTTGTCTCGAAGGATTACTTTTGCTCAAAATAGTTTGAAGGAGTTGTGAAAAGCAAGTATTTTTACTTCCCTTCTGACAGAGTTTGCAAATCCTACTTAGGGAGTATAATCACCGATTATGTTAATACTCTCCTCTCCTTTGAATTAGTAACTTATTTGATAAGTCTATTACCATCCCTCTTAAGAATTGCAACACCCCTCCCCCCCCCCCCCCTCACACACACACACACACAAAAACCATTTTCCAGGTCATCAACATATTTTAGCCCTCCTCTTTCAGCTACGCTTCGAACCAATTACGTGCAAGAGATGTAGGGAAAATATTCCTGAACCCCTTGAGGTTAGATGGTAATATCAGTCAATCCTATCGACTTTCAAAGTCTTACATGCGAGTCCAGAATCTTAAACATTCGTAACAGTTATGCCCTTCTCCCATAAAACCATTTGTATACAAAATATTTTTTACTTTTGTCAGCATACCGTGTTTTGCAAATACCAATACAAACCCTTTGTAATCTACCCCTTCAGCCTTCAACCCACCGACCCCACCTTCACCCTTCATTTGTACTGCCGCACATCCCTTCACCCTCTCTATAATTTATCGATTAAAGTTCTTATGCTATTAAAATTTATTAAAACGAATTGGTAGGCCGACGGGGGAAATGTGCACAGGGTGGGGTTGACGACCGGCGATGGGGCAGTGGTGGTTGATGTATGATGTTTTCGATGACCTGCCGTGGTTCAACGATTGGTGGGGGGTTTGAGGTAGGGGCGGACCTATGTTGTGGCAAGGGGGGGCTGAAGCACCCCCTCACTTCTGAAAAAAAAAATTTGTTTTCGGGAATCGCACCACCCCGTTCCCGAAACGCTGTTCCCCCATCCCTTATACCCCGTTCCCCGAGACCACAACTCGGCGCTCTCTCTCTTTCTCACCGGTGGACAGTGGACGTAACGACCGGCGACTAGATCTGGCATATTGCCGGCGACGCCACGCAACTGAACGGTCTGAACCCACCTTGTAGATCTCCGACCGACGACCAGATCTTGAAGAAACGGCACTCCGCCGGCGACCAAATCTCCGAGTCTTTGTTCAGCGTCCGACCACGCGACCAGTCACCAGATCTGCTTGTCGGAGTGCCACTGCTTGACGCCGTTCGACCACGCGACCAAATCTACTTGACGGAGTGCCTCACCTAGTCACTCTGCCGGCTGCCGGCGACCGTGACCTGCTGCACGGACGATTGCTGGGATTTGCTGCTGGGAATTTGTCTGTTGTATGTTGCTTCATCCCAATTTGTGGTGGAGCTGCATCCAGCCGTGGTGAATTTGTCTGTTGTCTGTTGAGTGTTGTCTACTTGAGACTTGAGTACTTGATGGAGTCACCTACTGTTTTGGTAAATTATCATTAATTTATTGTTATTATTTATTTTATATTTGTATGTCGATGCTTATGCTACAGACTTGAGTTATTTTGCATGTATCTAAATATCAATACAAATATATTTGTACATTAAAAGTATCATAAACCTAAAGTTTAATTCTAAAATTTTGAGTATCGAAACATTAGTATAGTTTAATTTCAGTGATTATATAGAGATTTAGTAAAGTTCTTAAATTGCGTTTAATTCAGTGATTATATAGAGATTTAAGAAAATCTCTATATAATATTATTTTACTATAATTTTTTTTTTTTTGGTGCATTCGATAGAATTTTTGCACCCCTGAAAATTTTTTCTGGTTCCGCCCCTGGTTTGAGGGCCACCAATCTCTGCTCACTGTAGCCACCCATCACCCACATTTAAGTCACCCATCACCCACATGGGCATCCCATCTTCCCTTTTTCAGTGTCTTCCACTCTTCCATACACAGAGCCTCAGTTAGCGATGCCCCTAAAACCCACACAAAAAAATGCACACATAGACACAGATCGATCATGGCACATCGATGGTAGCACCATGGATTGGTGGGTGGCCGTACGGTGGACATGCACACATCTGCACACAGACACTCTTGCTCATATATGGGCACACACATACACGGAAACATAAACTCATGCATAGCTGCGCCTGTTTCACGGTGATTGCGATGGAAATGAGCATTGGCGGTAGCGATTGGTGGTGGCAGTGTTGGTGGTCAGGTTTTGCGGCAAAATTGCATCAATTGGACTTGGGAAGGGGGTTGTTTTGTTATAAAGTAGTAGAGAAAGAGGAGTTTTATTTTTGGCTTCAAATGGTACGTAGAGAGATCATCCGACCAATCCATCCCTCATGAAACAGATGGATTGCCGAGCCAAACAGATTCAGAAAGAGCAAACTTTCATTTCTTCTGAGACTTGAGAAGAACTAAAGAAAGTTACAGGCTCCAAGTGATACTGTACATGAGGGCTGCCAGTAGACGGAATTATTTCCATTCAAAGCAAAAGACCTAATCTGGTACCACAGAAATTCAGATTCTTGTAAAACACGTATAAATCATCATCTGTTCATAGTTGGAACAAATAGCATCTGCGTATACAAGAAAAAACAAAACTGAAAGTATATATGTTTCGTGGTATGTAAGAAAATTATCAGTTGTAAATTTCAGGCTTCAAGATCCCAACGTAAGGCAGATTCCTGTACAATTCAGCGAAGTCCAGTCCATAACCCACAATGAAATAATCCGGGCACTGCCAAAAAAGAATAAAACGTGTAATGTTGTCGCTCACCAGTCAAAACCAATCACTGGAAGTAGTTCTGCAATATAAACTGCTCATACAAGAAAAAGAAAAGCATTTTAAACGTCCTGTAAATAGTATACCAGGAAGCTACCACCAACCAGGGCAAACACCTACATCAATGAAGCAAATTACACGAGTGCTACCTTTCTGCTATTTTTGAAGGATCCCATCAGATAGCCAAAATACTAAAAGTAACTTAGACAACATCCGGAAACCCTCAACTAATCTGGCAACTATACAAGGCAGAAATTTTATGTACAACAGTGTACGTAGAAGTTTCTCAGAAGCAAGCAACCCCGTGATGTTAGTTATTCTAAGAACAAAAAGAAATGAAGAAGAAGCTGAGGAATTTCTATACTATTACTAGGTCCGTGCAGAATGATTAAACTCAATGTCTGCAGAAAAAGGAGATGTCCAAATCTCTACCCCACCACTGCATGAAACAGAACCTGCTTATGACTTAACAAGCTGTCCTCACATATGCAGATTATAAGACCACTGTGTGAGACAGAACCTTCTAACTACTTAAACCCCTATATTAAGCTCTCCTCACGTATCCAGATCATATACTAACGCAGAGGTCATCACCACTTCGTAGACATGTTTGTGAGCAAATAACTTCCTTGAAGATTTTTACGGAGCAAAATGAAGACCGAGTACCTTCACAGGTATGGTGACCATCACAAATTCACAATGCAAATGAAGACTGGGTCGTTCCACCACAATTTATTTATCTGTAGACTGAAAAGTTCTTGAGCTAGATGAAAATTAGGGATATTCTGTATTGCTCAATGCCTAGAATCGTAACTGATCGCATCAGAGTACTTCATAATGAAGGAGATTCTGGTCCACAACTTCCATTGCAGCCAAAAGAAACAGAATTTCAAGAGGGATGCATGTGTTGGTACTCCAGTTTCTTTAGTTTTATCAACTTTTATGAAAAGGAGAACTAAGAAAATATCCATCAATTGACCCCATTCGGTGGCAATGACAGAGACTCCAGAACCTGCGTGTGTGGGGGGTGGGGGTGGGGGGGGGGGGGGGGTCTATATTATAAAAGATATATAAAAGCACTCAGGGGGTGAAACAGCCAAACTTTTTTTTCCCCCTTAAAATACCTTAGGACCTCAAGAGTTCTAAAAAGAAAAGAAAATAAATAAGGGTGTCTTTTTCCTATATACTACTCACAGTCCTTGCGCAGCACGAGAAAAAAGAAGGCAACTTAACGGTTTTCTTAGGGAGGGCACCAAAGGAGAAGAAGAATATGAATATAGCAAAGATAACTAATAAACCATGGCATAGGAATTTCAGTTATGCAGAATAATGTAACTTGGTAAGCCATGCAAATAGATTTCAATTAATTAGAGCAATAGGATATGTAATCTCAAGTATTACATAAACTTATGGGGGTCAATAAAGTTTTAGGAGGGTCTAGAATTTAGTTTTGTTAAACTTGCATGGCCTAGGTTAACGCGAAGGCACACAACCACGAACAAAGTGTTCGGAGTTATATAGTTTCAACTTTCCTTTTGGTTTCTTAATAACTAAGCATACAAGGAAATTTTTCTTTTTGGTTTTATTGCATATTTTTTATGTTGAAAATATAAAATCGGCTCATAACACAGCCTTTTTTTTACTAGGGTGGTGCTGGCATAGATAATGGCAATCAGAAGATGTCCCAAGTGCCAACTTTCTTGCAAAGAAGGAATTTCAAAATCATAATTTAGATGAAAAAGACTGAAACTAAAAATCTTTGTATAGGATAGGATAGGTTTCTAAAAGTTGGTTATGCATTAATAGGTATGAATTATTGACCAAAGCACTAATAAAATGAAGTATTATTTCGTAAAAAGGTTTTAGATTTTATCCATGTGTGTAGTCTCTATTTCGTTCTTAGAGATGGTAAAAAGATCTTGAAAGGCGAAGAACAAGGCACAAGCAAGAGTAAATTATATCTAGAAATCTTACGTGAAACAAATCATGTTTTCTTTTTTTACCTTCATGATGTAATCTGTTACATAGCTCACTTAGTACAGTTTCTATGGCCCCAAAACTATAAACTAATACCACAGTTTCATCACTTTATTAAAAAAAAGTACTGTTAGAAAATAGATTAGACAGAGAAATTGTATAGCAAGATACTTGATGAATCCACTCATGTATAGCACTGTCATGTGCATCGTAAGTGCCTTTTCCTAGTATTATATATGTATGCATATATGTATGTATGTATGTATGTATACATACATATATATATATATATATATATATATATATATAGAGAGAGAGAGAGAGAGAGAGAGAGAGAGAGCACCTCGAAGCCACAGTAGAACTTTCCTGTACCGAGAAGCTCAAAATTAACCTTCCGTCTTGCTGGTTTATCAAAAAGAGTACACACGGATACCGATGATGCTCCTCTAGATTCCAAGTGGGCAATGAGACAGGATAGAGTATTTCCTGTATCTACAATGTCTTCAACCTAGTCGGGAAATGAATGCAAGGGTGAGAAGTTCTACAAAAATATTAAACAATTAGGTGATCTGAAATTTAATACTATGTCCTATTAAAATATTCAAAGGAGAAACAGTAACAACTAACAGCTAAATATATATTGCATTGCTCTCTTCCATCTGAATACAGAAACAAGGGGTGAAAAAGAGCCATCTAGGAAAGGAAGACCACAAGAATGACCATAGCCTTGCATACTAGCACGAATGTATTACGGCAGAAATAAGTCAGCACAGTTATCTAATCCGACTGGTATTGTGTTTACAACATCAGTTACAATTTTGTATGCAACCTAACATGATGAAACAAGATTGTTTTCACACATTGATCTTTTGGGTTATGGGCAAAACTAAGCGCGAAATTGACTGCCACAATATATGGCAAACAAGTAGGAAAAATATAAAGGTTAACCTGCACTTCTGAAATCAAATAAACCCTGCTGTGTAATTATGCATAATTTGATCCCATTAGTTAGAACAAGTTCTGTAAGTATTTGGTCAAAGTTGTACACAATAAACAAATGTCAGCAATGAAGTATTTGAATTGGCCAATTTACAAAAATTGAAGCACAAAGCTTCTCTAGTAGGAATGGTGTAACTCCTTCAACCATTCATAAAGGAAATTTCCGTGAGAGCCATACCCTTTATGTTCTTGTCTATCTAATTGCAACAGTTGGCATCATATAGTTAATTTGATCAAGGATTTACAAGTATACATAATCATCAGACATCAATTATCTGAACCTCCTAACATAGCTTTCTCATTTACAAGTGCCATATTTTACTATAGTAGATCAATGTGCATTTCTAGAGAGAGCATGCAAAATTGCAAAGCCACAAAGAACTTAAGACAGAGAGATAAGAGCAATACTACAATTTGGCAGCATGAATTGGAATGACAGAAGTTCAAATTCAACCAGTTCTCTTTCAAATCTGATTTTAAGACGTACCCTTGCAGTCAAATGTGATTTTACTTCAAACCCACCAAACTAAGTATCACAAATACAAAAAATGAACTTCTAATCAAGTGCTCCCTCCAATTCATAATTTTCATCCCACTTTGACATCTTCCTAACTTCTAGGATATGATGCATACATACATTCGATTGAAATCATACACCAGAGCGTAACTAGAAATTAAACAACTATTTGAAAAGTCAACTAGGGAAAAGACATTAGGTAGATCAAGTAGCCTGCCTCTACATGCTCAAATTCTATTACAGAATTCGCAAAACTCAAAGAGAGAAAAAATTACTCCCCCAGTTTTCTATTTTTTTTTTCCGCTTTCATGTTTTGTGACTCTCAAGGATAAATTCTGAACATCTAAATAATGGATTGCAAGTGATTATAGATCAAATAACTAGATGTAATTTCTTCATTTGACTTTTTGGGAGTTCATAGGATAAATTTAATTCCACATAAGCATCAAATTGTAATCATGGTGTAAATATGTATCGTTTGGCAAGTCAAGCTAGGGCAAAGACTGTGAGGACCTTGGGTCAGCCTAGCTTTAATTTCATTTCATGCTTGGCATTATGCAAGGAGTGTGACTATCTTGCTTGTTAAGAGATCTTACGCGCTATATGAGTGCAATCCATGACCTATTTGTAAAACAAGATGTTTGCTTGTGTTGGCATAGAAGCACCTCAAGTAGGTGGATCAAGTTAGCCTTAATCCTGATTAGTTGGTCTTAAGCGCGATGAGTTATCCCTGAAAAGGATTAGCTGATCCCCAATCTTGAGTATGCTAATATGGATTAAACTAAGGTTAAACGCGATTAAATAGTCACTAATCTTGATTAGTTTGTCTTAATCTCGGTTAAGCTAATTGTGATTACTTAGTTATTAAATGAAGCTAATTGTGATTACCGCATTCATCCTAGGACTTGGCAAAAAATCAAATGGTGAACGTCAAAAGGAGGCAAAATAGAATATGAAACGGTGTGAGTGTGAGTTTGAAACAGAAGGAATAGTCATAGACAAATTTCAACGAAGACCCAACAAAGTAAAGACTAGTAGTACCAGAATGACGTGCTTCCCTTGAATACCCACTTTCAAATCGAACGAAATCCTAGGAGCGCCGTTGGACACGGTGCCCGAGCCGTACGATTCGGCTCGGATGAAATCGACGGTGACGGGCAGCTTGATCTTCCTGACGAGGTCGGCCAGGAACAGAAACGCGCCGGTGGCAACGCCGACGACGACCGGAGAAGACTCCGACAGTGATTCGCCGGAGAAGTCTCGCGTTATCTGACCGGCTAGCTCTGTCACCCGCTTGGAGATTTGTTCGTCGGTCCACAAAACCCTCTCTATGTCATCGTCCAGCGCCATGGCAGTGTGGATAGGTGAGAGGGCAGGGTTTAAGGGCGGGGATTAAAGAAAAAGGGAAAACATAAATGGTTTGTGGGGAAATAAAAGGAGAGTGCGCCTCTTTTGATTGATTGCGTAGAATAATAACAAACGAATTTATGTCTGAGCATCAAACCTTATTCGACCATGGCCAGTGTCACACAATTGGCCACGCCATTGACTGCAATACTGCACCGATATTCTGATTTTCTTATTTCTCTGTCTGTTCTCACGTGGAAGACTATTTTTTTTTTTTTTATGTTTTTATTCCACTTTTTGTTAGACTGTGTTTCACAACGCAATTAAGTACTTAAAATTTTTAATTAAGTGCGTTTGATAACGCTAAACCTTGTATCATTTAAAAAATTAATTTCTACAAAAAATAGACTTAAATTTTAAGTCATGGTGGACTTACTTAATGCTGATGATGGTTAAAAGTTATTTAACATATTTTTATATAAAAATAATAATTACCACCACGATGTCGCCTCAATTGATTTGCTGGCAACACCTTCTCCACCACAATACAACCACAATCACAACTATTATTTCGTTTTGCTACCACCACCACAATTACCATGACCTAGTCACTATAACGACTGTCACCGACACCACTACGAGGATACCGCTACAAGGACACCGCCACCTCTACCATACCGTCGTTTCTATCACCACGACCATTTTCGTCAAAATCATCTAAAGATTCACCACACTACAACTACCGCCATGTCGCCGCCTATCGCTATCATCGCAATTACCAACAACACGTCTTCACGCACCATTACCGCCACCACTGACACTTTTTTGCCACCACCACCACTATTCCATCATCACTGCCACCACCACTACCAACACGATTTTAGCATCCTCCAACCAAAAAAAAAAAAGTTACAAAATACATAAACAAATGCATAATTTTGGTAAAATGAATAAATTTGTAAATAAATAATTTTCAGACATCTGCTTTTGGTTTACGAAACATGTTAACTTATTTTTAGTAAAAATTCAGTTGTTTTTAAGTTTTCAGCTTTATAAATTCAGTGTTTATCTTTTTCAGTACTTAAATTTCAGTTTTATCAAACAACCCCTTAGACTTAAGTAGCAAATTATATTTCGCTTCTGTAAAAACAAGGTATAATATCATTAGTAGGCGTTAATTTATCAAGAGGATTAGCCATTTTTGAAAATAAATTTAATTTAAATATATCAAATGATAGTTTGCTACGGCTTTGGCGAGGCTATTTGCTTTTAGTTTTCAAAAGCAAGTGAGCTAGCGCTTGACAACCGAAAAGTATTCCTTCATTTTAGATTCCAAATGCACACATGATTATTGACATAAGCGGGTGCTGTCTGCTTTTGGCATTATTTGATTAGCATAAGCTATATCTACCTAACCTATTGTTATTTATGGTTAATTCATCTAACTACATGTACCCAACCTTTTTTGCATAAAGTCCAAAGTAAAAATTCAATGAAAAGAAGGGATTTAGGATTAATAACCACCCAGAAAAGAGTTCGCTAAAGATATTGTACAATGTCAATCTCAAAACATTAGCAAACAAATTGAAGCGTATGTGGGAAAGGACTAAGAGAGTGTTTGTGATTATTATATGACACTCAAATCTGATGGAGTCGAAGTTAAATCAAGTATTCAAGTGTTTGGCAAAAAAAGTTACCGATACATTTGCTCCAAAATGCTCAAAACTGATTAAACCTAAAATTTTCATTTTCTTATGTTTTGATTTAATCAGTTTTTGAGAATCAGATTTAATTGAAAATATCACTAGAGTATCGTCACAGTTAAATAGATGATAAAAGCCTCCTTTAAATCATGATTTACTACGTGACCATTTCACGGCACTAAAACTAAATTCACTTTTGAGTACTTTCTATTCAAAAATCTTTTATCAAAGCTAAATTCAAGAAGAGATTCTAGATAAATAAAAATGTATACTTTTTTGATAATCCATTTTAAACGGCCCGGCAACCGAAACCCTCAAACGCTCAAAACAAACATCAAAAAACGATGAAAATTCTCAAAAAAACATTTGGCGCCAAAATACTCGCACCCGAACCCGAACTACAAACAAAATCAAAGAAACCAATCGAAACCAGTCGGCAATGGCAAACACCACCTTCATCGCCGTCCAATGCTGCCAATGCTCCACAATGCAGGCAAGTATCTCTCTACACACACACACACACACACACAGAGACACGTGTGTTTGAATCGTATATGTTGGATTGATTGTCGTGGATTTGGCATGTCCAGGTGAAGCAGAGGAAGAAGAGCAGCAACAAGTGGACGTGCGTGGTGTGCAACCAGAAGCAGTCCGTGATCAAGGTGTTTGCCCAGGCCGACATGGCCAAGGACGTCCGCAAGTTCGTCCAGGGCTGCAACATGTCTCGCCAATTAGCCGATCAACAGCCATCATCATTCGATCGCCAAACCCAAGCTCCGCAGTTTGAGGACATCGAGAGTGAGTGCCCGAGCAATCAAAAGAAGAAACGGACCGATTGGAGCGAGTACATCGATTACGAGAAAGAAGAAGAAGTACAAACAGGTCCTCTCGTCCTGCAATCTGATATTTTGTGTGTGTGGTTAGTTGTGCGTGTAACTTACATTTGGTTCTAGTGTTCGGAATTTTTGGGATCCGACTACATGAGCGTATCTGAGAGTGTAATTCATTTTGGGTTGCAAATGATAATGTTTTTACAAAGTCTGAACAGTTGAAACCTAATTGTATCTAATTACCTAGATTTGACTAGGGAAGTGTGTGCGTGTGTGTGGTTATTTTTGCGTGTAATTTATCGTTCAAAAATTTGGGGATTTGAATACATGTGTGTAACTCGTTTTTGGTTACTATGGTTTAGATTTTTTAAAATTTTAGAGCTAATCGTATCTGATGACCTAGATGTGGCGCGAGCATGTGTGGCCGGGCTTGGAGTGAGATTAATGATGCAGTATATGATTTTGGAGGTCAGGCCTTAGACAGGCGGAACTGGGAAGAGTGTCCTCACATCTACGAGAGGAATCGTCTGTGAATGGTCTGGATCGTTTCACGGGGGGGGGGGGGGGGGGGGGCGTTTTTTTATCACGTATAGAAACCACTACTTATTTTCTGGTATAATTCGTGTGCAGTAGCAAGAATTTCAACTTTGGTAATTTAAAAGGCCTTAGTTCATGTGTGGGTGCACGTACACGTGGTGGTGTTATTTTTGGTTGTAATTTTTTGTATTTTTGGAGATTCGAATGCTAATGCTAATTGGAACCAATTAGCTTGATGTGCAGAGGATGTGCTTGAGGCACATTTTGTGACAGAATTGCCGACGGCTGTGTTCAAGAAGCCAAAGTTGAGGGGCTATTCTGCTGGGTCGGATACAGAAGAGGGTGGGAAACATTTTAGGCCAGTTTTTGGAAGGAGGAATGCTGGCAGACAAGCCAATTTTACAGGTACTGAGACTTTTGCTTTTATGATCTTGAAGTTTTTAGTTAACCTGATTTTGGAACTGGTCAGAAATAGAAAATGCTATCTGGATCAAAACTAGCAGACAAGCAAAATCGACTAGAAAATAGGATTTGTCGGTGGTTTTGCAAGGCAATGTACTTGACTTGAATATTAGTCCTACACATCTACCATTAATTTGGCTACTCCAGTAACAATAAGTCATGACAGTGGAACCCAATGTGGATCCTGCCTTAAACCTGGCGCTTCGTATGTCATATTATTGTATTGCTATTGCTACTGTCAAGACGATGTAAACAGTAAAAAGTATGTTACTATTTCTTAGCAATTTGTGCAGAAGTTTACTTGTGCACTACGGCCGCGCTCTTTGGCCAAATGTCACCATTCAGTTGAGAGCTAGGTTGACTTCATGATGCATTCCTGTTCAGGAATTACGATTATGATCTTTAATGGAGCCTTGAGTTGTTTGGCCAACTTTGTAACCTGCACAGGGTTGAATTTGTTCACAATCTGAAATTTGCAGGCAAGGGGATAAGCAAACATGCGGAAACGAAAAGGGAAGGGGCTTCGGGATGGAGCGACTGCAGAAGGCTAGCTGACAAGTTTGTTGCTGATAAAGAGCAAACAAGATATCAACCTTCAACATCCACAGAGCCCTCAAAATGGGGGGATTACATAAGACATGATAAGGAAGACGTTGCAAATTTAGCAGCAAGGAAGCCAGGGCCAGCGTCAGTTAAAAGGACTTCAAAATGGAACAACTACATAACAGAAGATGATGACTTGCAGCTTGAAACAGAGAGCTCCGCTGCCGATCATATGGGCCAACGGAACCGTGGAGCATTTGAGGCGGAACTCAACGATCAGAGAGTAGAAGAAGACATCCACCCCGATTTTCAGTGAACCCTGTTATGCTGTGGTCTTGCACACAAAGAAGCGTGCTGTTTGATATAGATGGGAAGCTGGGATAATGTGTTGCACTATGAAAGTCCCAACGTGATAGTGTGTTGCACTTCAGAGCTTTATCTGTGGTTGTAAGAAGTAAACCTTGACATAGAATTCGCACCTTTAAATCATCCTCTCAATGAAAACACCCACATTAAAATCATGATTGAGATTACAAACTTACTTGCACAAGATTGGCTCATCGGCCAAAGCATAAACCATTGCAACTCCATCTTATCCATATTCCCGGGAGCCATCATCAGTTGCCATTGAAAACAAACTTTTCTCTACCTGCATGGACGACTAGCACTAAATCCAACCGTATAACTGGTCGGGATCTACTTTGAGCAAGTAGTCAAAAATCAACACCCATGACAATCCCAACAGCGTTTGGGATTGGGCTGGATAAATTGGCAAACAATCGATACAAATGAGTTCTGAGGTCCAAAACCTTCTAGAAACAATGACATTATCCAATCGACGCTCAAAATAGAATAATCTTAATAATCCCAAGTCTGGTAAGAAAGTAGAGAACGGAAAATAACATCATAAGATCCTAGTCACTCTCATCAAGTTCTCAAAAGCCCTCCATACTAATTCAGAAGCCTAAGTATTTCATCAAGCAACTTGCCAGATAACCCCGCAAAATCGAACAGATCCAAAAATTTCATATATAACTCTCATCAAAGCTCACCAGCCCTATAAAAGATGGGCCCACAGGCACAGGTTATCAAAAATTGAAAGCAGGCTCACTTCATTCACTTAGGGACAAGGAGCCAAGCTTGTCGCCAACATCAGGACCTAGCGCTGCTGAACGAAGCACGTCCATGGCCTCACCAACTTTCTTCTTCAAAGCATCTGGGGCCTCAATGAGATGGAGCACCTCTGTTTGGTCCATCTCCAGTAGCATTCCAGTCACCTTTCCAACATTCTCGTGCTCAAGACGCTCCACAAGCGGGTAGAGTTGTTCCCCCAGCATCTGCATTTTTGGCACAAACAGTGATGCGGGGAACAAATAAAAGCCTAATTAAGCTGTTCAAGACTTGATTTGATTGAATGCTCTAAATCCAATCCCTTTAATAAAACAGGGGAGGCAGCAAAAGAAAAAAACATACCCTACGCTGTTCCTCTGGGGTAGCAGAAGCCAAAGCAGAAGCAAGTTTTGACATGGGCACTGGCCCAGAACGCTGGGTCTCAGATGGAGTTGCTGGCATTGCGGAAGCATCATAGGACATTGGCATCATTTGGCCCAGATAAGTCTGGGGAACCATAGAGGGGTCCATGCCGTTTCGTCCATTGGAGATGTATCTGCTGTAGCCTTGATTGGAATTGCGATGGATAACCTAAATCAAATTAAGATTAACAAAAAGTTCCTACTGTCAAATAGAGTTTCATAGAAGATAATTACAAAATTAAGCATTGAAACCAGAATTCAAATCAAGTGCACTAGTTACTATAAAGTGTCGCTGCGCGTGTTCATATATTTAAGCAAATAAGTTGCAGCAACAAGAAGAGTCTTTAACAATATTACTGATCAACAAATTGAAACGATAATGGAAATCAAAATTATGCAAGACTAACTACATAGGCTGGAGGCTCTATATATGAAGTGACAAATGAAAAATATAAAATGAGTAGATTATAGATATACCAACCTACTCTGGGTTTTCTTCTACAAACATAACTACACCTATATGTCCAAACATTACTATATTTGGTCTATCCTATCACACTTCCAGGCTAAGAATGAAAGGGTTGTACATACTGTTATTTGCATGTTCATATTTCTAAAGGAGGAATTTAGCTTCTATTCAATTCTTTTCTGCATGAAACTTCTTAGTTCCATTTTCTGACTCACTACTGTTGTGTGTGTAAGTGGGAAGACAACACAACTATCGGTTCTAACTGAATAATGAGAAAAGAAACAATCCGTTGAATACTGCTTCAGAAAGTAAAGCACCTGGTGCTGCATCTGTTGAGTGTTTCCACCTCTCCTTACACCCAATCGGGGCCCTGGTTGTCCTGGCCTTTGAAGGTGATATGGCATAATGAAATTTGGAGGAATGCCTGGACGCATCCCAGGCAAAAGTTGCTGCTGGAAGCCATATCCAGCAGGCTGAGGCGGTATCATTCCAGGAGTACCTTGACCAAAATAGAGCTGCTGAGGGGCAAGCCTAGGTGCCCCAGGGTGGAACCCAGGCATTCCGGTGGGAAGATGTGCAATTGTACCAGGTGGTGGTCTAACCTGAGCAAACTGTGCCTGAAAATCAGCAAAAAACATTACAGTAAAATACACCGGATATAATGCCATGAGATCAAATGTGCTGTGAAAGTAAACTCAACCAATCATGAATGAGGAGAAACATCTGTTCTTGTTACATATATAAACATGTTAGCATAAATCCTTGTGAAGATTATCTAATTCGGCAAATAACATAGGAAGAATATCAATTATAGGACACAATACCTTGTTAGCTAATCAAACAGTTAGGTACTTAAACGTATGCGCTGAAACAATGGTAAAGATGATCAACTCAACAATAACTCAACCACATAATAATAATGGCCATTGTACAATGTTGATAGCAGAAAGTAAAGGTACTTATGGAGTTCTAGTTAGATATCTGAAGATTAAACTATCGTCCCGTAGGCATGTCTTTTGCTTCTGATAGTCCCTTGTTTCAATTCGCTTACACACTTGGTCACTAAGCTGCCAAATATGCAACTAGGTCAACTTCTAACAGGTAGAATATGCCGTGTGTGTGTGCGTCCATAAATATATGCATATAATGCGAATATTCTGGAAGAACTAATCTTACACTCTCACTTCCGGCCCGTACGTTTACAATATTTGTTTTCTGTTTTCATTTTGTGTTTTCATGATTTTCGTAATCAGTTTGAAAATACACTCCTGTACTATTATCATTTTCACCAAAAAAAAAATTTAGCTACTTTTTCTTACATTGGGTTAAGTTTGGGTGAAAAAAGCTAAAAACATTTCAGTTTTTTGTCACTGTTTAAGTAATTGTACCCAAAACGAAAACAGAAAATGATAAAAGTACACCAAAAAAGAATCTTTTTTTATCATCATTGCAAAAAATAGAAAACAAATATGGTAAATGTACGGGCCCTTATTAGTTTTTTAACAATGAAGTCAAACTTGTGCGCATTACTCAACTAGTTTTTTTGCCATATTTTAAACATCACCTTGGCACTAAGTAGCATGGACATGGACCGTGTTCGACACGGATACTGATAACGACTTTCCCGTGCTTCTGAAAATATGCACACATATTTAAGAATACAACTATTCAACTACTACACTCGTACTTGCTTTATACATCTACGCCCCACATTTCAAGGATTATATGATAACAAGAAGGTATCTTATCCTACGAAGCACGGGCTTGCCAAAATGGGTGAAGTGCCAACACCGGGTGCGGTTGCAGCCGGTGCGGCAAAGGTGCGGCTGTGGGCATGAGCGCGTATCAGATGCTTATATATCCACCTTCTTGTACTGCTATCGGAGAATCTGACCGATTGTGGGTGAAAACACAATTTTAATTGAAGTTTCAGGGATTAAAACATAAAACAGAAGTTTCAGGGGATAAAGCATAAGTATGAAAACATAAACTTAACCATCTTCTTATTGAACTTTGAAGGGAGGGGAGAGAGGAGAGAGAGAGTAGCAGCGGCGGCGAAGCAATAAGGCACGAGCACGACAACCAGCGACTCCGGAGACGAATAGCTACAACCAGCAGAAACCGGCCAACGCCTCCGGCAGCATTTCCCGAAAGATAAATCTTCTGTCTTCCTCTCTCATTTGCTCTATTTTTTTATGTTGCTTTCTAACAAGCTCTACGTCTCTATCATTTTTTTCGGCTGCGACTTAGTGTACTTTTGGCTGGCTGCGGAGCTTTCACTTGATGAGCCGGAGTTGTGAAGGCTTTACTTTTACGGATGATGGTGATCTAGAAGCAGATGAAGATGTTGTCGCCCTGAACCCATAAATACTTAATGAAGCATTCTGCTTTTTTAATTCGTCATGGTTTGATTTTATGATGATGTAATCATCACTTGTTTGAACTTTGGAACTCTGTTATTGCCTACTTTTATAACTTTGATTCTACTTCTATTATGATGTATTTGGTGGTGGTTATTATGTTTTTGATGGTATCGTAGAATGGTTGGCTATATATCCTTCTATACACTTTCTTAACAGTCAGATGGTCCCTGTTTTGTTTAGAAATTCAATCTAAGTAGCACGAACACGGGCACCGCGTTGAACGCCAACACTGACGGGGACACCGGACACCACAATTTCTAAAATAACAAGTTTTGGACACCGCAAAACACGACTAAATATCTGAATGTATATGTTATGTATGGGCTTGTTTATACAAGTTTCAAGCACATTCCGCCCTCCTAAAAAAGTAAAACACCAATTAATAAATCATAAATAAAGTCATACTTGAAATTAAGTTATAAAAGACAACACTGTAGTGCAAGATCCCATAAAAACAAGCCAAAAGGAAAAGATAAACGGCTTTCATCTCTTCCATCCACCAAGATTTAATTAACATCGATTGCCTCATGACATTTATTGTCCTTTCGACCTCCATCATTAACCTCTTCCCTGAACACGCTTATCAATTGATTCGTCTTCTACGTTAGATTGTCTTTGTCTCGATTTATAATACAACACCAACTTTTCCAATGATTCAATAATGGCCCCCAACTTAAGTTTAAAATTTGCAGTTTTTGCCTTGTAGGTGTTGGCCACTACTACATAAGGTGTCGGACACTTGGAGTAAGATGTCCAACACAGTGTCTGATAATTGAAAATAACTTAACAATATCCTGACACCATCGAGAGGTGTCTGACACGTGTTCGGAGGTGTCCGAAGGGTGTTCGGGTGTCGGCAAGTATTGAACACGATACCTCGACCAAGAAGAGGTGTCTGTGCTTCCTAGAATTCAATTGTCACATCCCCACGGCACCCATATCCTGAAATTTTCAAAAATGCCATATCCATGCATCCGCTCCCACACCCGTTTCCATGCTTCATTGATCTTATCATACAACCAAGTACCCATTTGGTACCTATTGTACTTCTGTAACATAAGAAGTACCCAAACAAGCTTGCTTTTGTAATTGTACTAAAGTATCCTATGTACCGCAGCTGTCATTGCAGTACACAATGAATGTTGTGGCAGTTTCATTTATGGAAAGGAAATGTAGATTCATGACTGGAGTTAACCTTTTCATTTCTTTTCTCGTGGTGATTAGTGACATTGAATGGTGGACTTTTGTTTGTTGTTGATGGCGGTGGCCGGTGGGTATGATGGTTGTCAAGCTTGGTGGTTAAAAAAGAAGGTGGAAGGTGGATGGGGACGGCAGTGGTGGGTATTGTAGTTGGTGAGAGCGCAATTATTGGATTTGGTAGCAACGATGGTGGTAGGGTAAGCTGTCAGCCACTATGGGGTATGGTGGTGTTGCCGACGAAAGAGAAAATGAGTAGGGAATACGAAAGGACTAGGTCACCATCATCCAGATAAAAAATAACAGATTTCCCTCCATTCTCCCTTTCTCCTCGTTCTTTTTCCTCTTTACTTTCTCAGATCCGTAAGTAATTTGCCTCCAATAGGTTATTTCATTCTCTCTGCACTGATGCCTCTTTCGTGCCTTAGATTATTTGTAATGGCTGGTTCTTGTGGTTGTGATTGATAACTGGTGCTGGTGGATGGGGAGCTGTGTTTATGAAAGGTGGATGTTGAAATGAAGAAGCATCATAGATTGGGGAGAAGATGACAAGTTTTTTAGGAAAAAAGTGAAGTGATAATTTTGCTTCTACGAGGAATTAAAGCTGAGAAGGTGTTTTTGTATTCTATTTTTCTTAATTTTTTGGGCTACAATAAGAACCAGTTTCCCAAATTAAAATATGCATATAACAATCTTAATTGTGTTCCTTTCCTGAAAAAGGAGAGAAATTTGCACATTAAAATCCGCAGGGAAGAATTGTTGCCACACGACACATTGAATGCACTGAGTCAACCAGAAATATAGAGTAACACCAGCAACTCATTGGCAAATCCGCAGGTCAAAGATAGTAAAACTATTGTCGTAATGCTCCTAGATAATGTTACTTCCACAAACCCCATCATCTCCATCCCTTCCATATTTGTCAAAAGTATAGCTTCCATCTCCAATAACCCCATTCCAAAAATTAGATAAAGAACTAGATACTCTTTTTACGTGCCCAACTCGCACCCACGCACTGGTGAAAATGGAGATGTGCAAGTTGCCCTCAAACAGGTGATAACTACCATCTTAAGCAATTAATACTCCGAGCAAATTTTTCTTCCAATCTCCATCTGAAGAATTTATCACTTTTTGGTAGCAGGAAGTAAAAGGTCTTCATCTTCAAGTACCATCTCTATCAAAAAGCATTATGTTTCTATGCAAATCTAAATAATACACTTCCAAGACCCCACAATGTTATTTTCTATTTTCGTGCTCCTAATGAAATTATTAGAAATAAACACGCATGTGCTTGTAGTGGTAGCAGTATGCCACTCCAAGACACTCATAAAAGCAGTTTCTTTTTCTTTTCTTTTTTTTTTTTTTTTTGGTGGGGGTGTGTGTGTGTGTTTTGGGGGGGTGGTTTGCTGTACTGCCATATAGAAGCGCTTAACGAATCTGAGATCATTCAAAACAAAAGAAAGTCACCTGCAATCGAACTCTCCTTTCTTCTTTGCGCTGTGCCACAGCAACATATAAAGGTTTCCGTCCGATCATCTTCCCATTCATTTCATTCAGCTGACGGAATTTCATGACATGCGACATTTTCCACACAGTCAATATTAGCAGGGAAAACCAAAGGGGGAAAAGCAACGATAAAAGGGCAAACTTACAGCTCTTGTTGCTTCCTCTGGGGTAGAGAAGGCCACAAAACCAGAGCCCTTACTCACCCCTTGGGGATCAAGCATAACCTGAGCATATTCCAAAAGAAGTATAAATAATAGAAGTCGGCTAGTAATTGATATGAAGACAAAAAAGAAGAAAATAAATGTTGCAAAACATCTTAGATGGCAATTCAAAAACATAGTACCTTGCACGATGTCACAGTTCCAAACTCCGAGAATAAGTCCTTCAGCTTTTCATCATTTATGCTGTCATCAAGATTCTTCATATATAGATTAGCACCCTGCAACTTCTCAAATCTACTAATTCTTTCCTGCTCAAACTTGGCTCTCAACTCTGCATCCCTTTCGGATTTCCGTTGAGCCTTTCCAACAAACAAGATCTTATCATCTTTGAACGACGTGCCATTTAAGTTCTCGACTGCAGCAGCCGCACCATCTGGCTCCTGAAAATTCACAAATCCAAAACATCTAGACTTCCCGTTTCCATCTTTCATAACAACTGCACTGGTAATAGAACCGTACTTGCCAAACATATTCTCAAGATCCTCATCAGTGATTGTTTCGGGAAGATTTTTCACATAAATATTAGTGAATTTTGGTGATCCATTTGCTTGAAGCCTTTCTTGTCGACGAACATAAGGTCCAACATAGACCTTCTTACCATTAAGCAACATGCCATTTAGTTGTTTTATCGCATTTTGTGCAGCTTCATCTTGATCAAACTGTACAAACCCATAACCTTTAGATTGACCACTGCCATCATTGGCTACCTTGCAGGAAAGCACAGTCCCAAATGAAGCAAAAGTGTCATGCAATGCTTTGTTATCTATTGACGAGTCCAAGTTCTTGATAAATATATTAGCATATCCGCTTTTACGTATACTGGGGTCTCGGTGTGAATACATAATCCTGATAGGTTTTCCATTGACGGGGGTGAAATTCAAAACTTCCATGGCAGTAGCAGCTGCAGTTTACAAATCAAAAAATGTAACATGTCAGAAATTCATCTAAAAATTAACTTGAACATGTGGATATGCGCCAACGCCAATACCATGATATGCAACGTAAATAGTAAAATGTTATGCAGAATTCACAAATCAAAAGGCATCCAATCCCACCAATCATATGCAGCAAAATGCACATTTCATAATCATACTCAAAACTAGAAGTCAGCAAAGCGACACTGTATACCTTAAAGTGACACATGGTACGTCAAAATTCATCCAGAGATAACCCACTAACATCTGATATCTATAGACCAAATATTGGCATAACCCAGAAACAGAAAAATAGGGGAAATTCAATACTTGATCCAAGACACAGCATCACTTACCAAAAACCAAATTGAAAAAGAAACAGTGCAAAACAATTAGATGCTGCCCAAGTAAAATATGTGAACAAACATGATCAACTGAAGATGTAAAAAACTTCATTACACTAACATGCAAAGATCAAAAATTCATTAAAATAAAGAACACGATAAGAAAAAAGGGCAATGACGTGTACCGTCTTGGGGGCTGCTGAAGTTGACGTAGGCGTAGCCGAGGGAGGCGTGCTTGTGCTGGTCCCTGCAAACCCTAACGGACGTCACCTGCGCCACCTGGTTGAACAGATCGTACAGCTGCCCGTCGTTCACCGTCGCCTCCAGATCCCCCACGTACAGCGACACATTGCCGAACCCTCCCCCCGCCGCTGCCACCGCAGCGTGCGGCGTCACCGGCGGAGTCGCCGCCGCCGCCGGGTGCACCAGTGGAGCCTGAACTGCCGTCGCCATCGCAACGAACGAACGGGAGCTTGTCTAGGGTTAGGGTTTGTCGGATTCGAAATCAAATTTGTATGTTTGGTTTTTGCGTTTTTCTTATTTTGGTTTTAGGCTATGCGGAAAACAGAGTATGCGGGGGGTGAAGAGGAGAGTATATATGTGCGTGTGAGTGTGATGTGTGCGTTTTTAGAGAGAGAAAGGGGGGTACCACGAACCGGTCCCTTGTCACGGTGGCAGCGATTGCGACGGGCAACGTGACTTACGAATGCCACAACGTTATTAGGGGGTTCGTCGGATTACCATTTTCAAACTTTCTAGGGTTAATAATTGAAATAATTACGTCAATATCCCTGAGGTTAAAATAAAATTATAATTAGGGATTAAATCTCAAAATGTAACATAATGTAACCAAAAACCAAGGGCGGAACCAATGCATGGGGGGGGGGGGGGAATGTTGCTTTATAGTAAAATTAATTATTGTACCTGTGTTTTTTTTGTTGTATTTTTAACTTTTTGTTCAACTGGCCGTCATAATCTTTAGTCTTTATCTTTGTCTTGCTCCATCTTCATTTTTATGAATTTAAATCCCAAATCTTTAGCTTATAAAGAAATACTAACAGATCAAGATTAATTTCTTTTTACTTTAAATTCTTATAGTATGTTAAGTTATACATACAATATTGTCTTCGTATAATTAATTATCACATTAATAGTACGTATTTACATGTAAGAGTTAAGTTTCTTTAATGCAAGATTAGTAATTTGTTGACTAACCTTACCAAGTTAAATAAATCAATCTGAATGAAAAATTATACGATTAAATAAATTTTATTTTTGTGAACTTGAACCTTCTGAAGTTTTTTATGCTAGACATCAACCTTTTTTTTTATCATTTTTTGGCCCCCCTAGATTAGACTTTCTGGATCCGCCACTGTCAAAAAACCCTACTTTGTAACACTTGTATCCATCCGTCAGGTTCCGTCGAAAAAAGTATATTTTTTAAGGGTAATTAGCTAATGACCCGCTGTAGTATATGTGATGTGTTATTTCCTCTCCTCTACTTAAAATTTAAGCAATACACCCCCCACACTTACGGAAATTGGGCACATTTGACAGAAACCATCCAACTTAACGGTGCGTGGTCAAAAAATGCGTTGACTAACAGTTCTTTTAAAAAAATTGCCAATTTTGCCCTACTTCTACCACTTTTCACTCCCCCCGTTAGACACCCCCCCCCCTCCCTCCCTTCTTCCAACTCTGCATATGCACCCTTCTCGTCAGCCCAGCCCCTACCCCTTTCCTTCGAACTCAGCACCCACTCCCCCCTATCAGGCCAGCGTCCCTTCCCCCTCCCCCCTCCTCCAACTCTTCGCCCATCCACAAATCTGCACACACCCATAGCTCCGCGAACACCAATCACCCCATTGTCCACACACTCACACAACTCGGTGCAGTGTTTGTGTGTGATGTGTGTGTGGGGGTGTGGGTGTGTGTTCGATGTGCAGTGGTATGGGTGTATGCTATTTATATGTCTGTTTGTGCGTGAGAGTAGTGGGCGTGTGTTTTGTGAGGGGGGAGGGGAAACCATGGTGGGTATGTGTGTATGTGGGGGTGTGTGCTTATATGTTGATTGCGCCCGTGTGTGTGCGCGTGCACGCGCGTGGAGTGGGTGTGTGTGTGAGGACAGTGTGTGTTTGTGTGTAAGTTTGGGAGTCGGTGGGTGTGTGCGCTTGTGTGTGTGTTCACTGTGTGTTTGGGTAGAAGCGAGCGAGGAGAGATAAAGAAGCTGAGAGAATGGTATTAAACATAAATAAAGGAAGAAAATAAGGGTATTTTGGTCATTTCACGTGAATCATAACAGATTTGACAAATGTGCCCAATTTTCGTAAGCATTAGGGGTTTAATGCTTAAATTTCAAGTAAATGGGAGGAAATTGCACATCATGTATTGTACAGGAGGTCATTAGCTAATTACCCCCTTTTATGATGTCATCGTTAAGTATTTTTAAAATGACAATAATGTCCTTGTACTACATATACTGAATAATTTTTAAAATTTTCAGATTAAGATTTCAAACTCTAATTTAAAAATTAGGATTTTTTTAAAAATCCTAATTTCAAAACCTCTTCAAATTAGGGTTTGTAAAAAAAAAAAAAACCCTAATTTTCAAATTAGAGTTTTGAATATTGATCTGTTTTGTCTTTTTCATTAATTCTCTTTATCAGCAAATAAAATGCCTAAATATTTTCTCCAATTTCTTTAGAAACCTTAACTATTTTCTTCTCCATCTGAAATCTCAGCCGCCGGCAGCTCCCTCCCTCGCCCCATATGCCGCTAGCTCCCTCCCTCGCCCCATATCCCGCTAGCTCCCTTCCTCGCCCCATGCCGCCAACTCCCTCCCTCGCCTCATGCCGCCAACCCTTTTCCTCACCCTACCCCACCGCCAGTTACTCCCTTCCTCATCCCACTAATGTGCGTCCGTGCCCACTTCACACCGCCCTCTTGCCGCCGCAGCCCCAATCGCGACCCAACCAACCAGCTGCAAAATCAACCTAATAAACACCACGACCAAGATCCGGCGATGAAGACAGCTGGAGATCTGCCGTCGGAAAAATGGGCCACTTTGTTAAAGGCACAACAGCTCCAGCGAAGAAGACAGCTGAAGGACAACCATCATCGCCGACTAGATCTGTTGTTGCCTTGGTATTATGGCTTTTTTTGTATGTGTGAAATGAAGAAACAGGGAGATGAAGAGAGATGCGAGAGAAAAAAAAAATAAGAAGATGGAATTTCAATATCAATTTCATTTAGGTTTGTCAAAATCGTTATGTATTTCGTTTATTTCGTCTAGTCAACAGATATAAGTGTAATTTGTCCAAACTAATGGACACACATATAATTTCGCCCTAACCTCAAGGATTTTGCTGTAATTATCCCTTAGTAATTTCAAGGTTAAATTTTAAATAACTTGATAAAGTTTTAAGTTTTAACAACTAGAATTCTGAATTTGAACATTTTAAAAGTTCTTAAAGTTTTTGATTTACGGTAACCAAGACAAAATTTTATGATCGTTGGACAAAAAGAATGCACGTGCATTTCACGCAAGTTTTTCAACGGCAAATATGTGCAATCTATTAATAAACTACTATTGTTATTGTTTTTTCTTTTTCTTTTTTAGTTTTTCTTCTTCTTCTTCCCTCGACATTGCACCACCACCATCGCACCCTATTTCACGATTCACAACCACCTTCTCTTCCACACGCACAGCCCCAACTTGACAGCTCCTTATTTCCCTCCCTCATTGATCCACCTCCCTCACTCTTTCCATCTTTGTCTCTCACACACACATAGACACAACCCCCACAAAATAATAACAATCTCGCAGTGCACACAGGCCCAACATAGACACACACCACCGCACCACTAGAGTCAATTCACCACCACGGCACCACCAGAGGTGATCCACCTCCATGACCACCACCGTTTATGCGCGCACTCACACTGTTGCCATATGAAACACATAGTCCCGACAGAAACACGCACATCCTACTGCCTATATGGGTTGTTGATATCCCGTCACCACATCCGCTCGGCAAATCACAATCTCGAGGTGGGCTGTCCACATCTCGCCACCCATGATGGGGGCATGGACGGCGGAGATATGCTTGATTGCGTGGGTTTTTAATGTGGGTTGGTGGGGAGGATTGAAGGGAGGTGGGTGATTTTGTGGGTCTTGGGAAGGGAATTAGAAGGGAGAACATAGTTATTGAAGAGTTAGTGGTGATGAGTTTGGTTGATGGAGAAGCTGGTGGCGCAGTGGTGGTTTGGCAGTTGATGGAGAAGGGAAGATGAAAATGGGTTGGATAGTTTTTCCCTAAAAAATGCCGCGTGAAATGCACGAGCAATTTTGGGTCCAACTGCATTATTCAAAACTTTATGGCTAAATGCTCAAATTAAACTATCAAGGTTTTTGTTCCCAACCTATCTTGGTTGCACCCATGGGCCCACAGTGGGTCCCGTTCTGCACGACACATAACCGTAGTCAACGATCACTTTTTCAACGCTTTCAAGCGGTCAAAATGCACATGCTCAAGTACATGCATTTTTTTTCCTTTTTTACGATTCTTCACCGCTAAGAAAATTATTTTTACGAGAACCATGGTCGCTAGCTTGATGATGTCAACGCGCCTTGACTTATGCAGACCCTTTTGACGTGGCTCGGTTGCTTGCCTCCCCTCATGGGGGTCGACCGTCTTCCCTCTTTAAGGGTCGACGGGCCTTCCCCCTTGGGGGTCCCCTGCCTTCCCTCCTACGGGGTCGGCAAGCTTTCCCTCATCGAGGGTTGGCATGCCTTTCCCCTTGGGGGGGGGGGGGGGGGTTGACCACCTCATTCACTAACGCATGCCCTCTCTCTTTTACTTCGGCCAAACACTACGAGGGTGTGACCCGCGCAGCGTCTTTCGCGATGCCGGTTGCCTGCGCGCCTAGTCTGGGACGCTTGCCGACACCCCGCGCTGCCTTCGTCACGACGCTCGTCACCCCGGTCACGCCCATCACTGCAATATCCACGATCTCCCACACACCGACTCTGTGCCGCCTATCACTACGCCCATGCGCTGCTCATGCGTCACGTGCCCCAGACACAACGCCCACTTTCGCGACACCAGTCACTCGCGCCCATGCGCCGTTCATACATCACATGCCTCCGACACGATGCCCATCTCTGCGACATCCATCGCCTGTGCGCCACATTTATGACTTGTGCCCCTGGCACCATACCACAACAGATGTCACTGCGCCCGTGCACCAATCTCATTTCTCGTGCCCCTGGTACCGCACCCATGCACCACTTTCATGTCTCGTGCCCCTAGTATCGCACATGTGCGCTAGTTTCATGTTACGTGTCCCCGAGCACCGCACTCATTCACCACACCATGCACCCCTATAGTGGACATAGAACATGCCTCGGCCCACTCTTTGAAGTGTGCAACCTTCCGAAGGGTTCTGCTCGCAGAGCTCCGGCATCAGGACCCTTCCCAGCTGGATAGGCTCGCCACCGCATAAGCTATCTCCGCCTGGGGTGACTTGCATGACACTAGGCACGCCTGAGCTGTGACCATATTACACTTATGTCACCGGTGATCGTCGGCTCCCCCAGGACGATGACCCTCACGTCACTCCGAGACATGAGCAAGTCTTTGGAAGGCATCTTGCCTAGTCTGCCGGGCAATCGGGCATATGGACCCTCCCCACCACTATGAGGTTCTCTCCTCGTCTCTTGACACACCTCTGTGGGATTCACTAAGGGCTTTGGACCGGTGGCTAAGGATGGCAAAAAAATCCGAACCCGCGGATTTCCGCCCCGCCCCACCCCGATAGAAGCGGGTTTTTTTGACTTTGACCGGGTCATGGGGCGGGTATGGTATTTTAAAAAAAACCCGCAGCGGGTTAGGGTCGGATATGGTATTTACCTATACCGCCCCGCCCCGGTATACTTACCCTAATAGCTTACTTAATCTTAGCCGTCCATCTATACCATATATATATATATATATATATATATATATATATTGTTCCCAACCCATCTTGGCCAGACCCAATGGCCCGCTAGGGGTCCCACTACGCGCGAACACGTCAACATTGTCAACGGTCAATTTTCCATCGCATCCACCCAAGACACGTGTTTTTCTCGCTTCACGTGCTTCGTGCGCGACTTAGACATATTTATTTTGCATTGACGTCACTCACGCTAGCGCAATCGTCACACCAAGATCACCCAAACACCTTACCAAAAATGTTGACCGACGGCGCAACCGGAGCAACAGGGTCAACGGGGCAAAGGCCTTGGCCAACCCCATGGGGTCGGCCTCGGCCTCACCCAAGACCATGGGGTTGGCCTCGGCCTCACCCAAGGTCATGGGGTCGGCCTCGGCCTCCCATGGGGGTTTGGCCTTGGCCTTTCCCCCCCGGTGGTTCACCCCTCCGCGCAAACCCCTTTTTTCGCACTCTTTTCGCTTCGTACGCTTTGCGCGTGACTTTGACACTTCGTTCGTCATATGGATACGAATCGCATCGACACGATCGTCGTAACGCAACTTCCGGATTTGCCTTTGCTTATCAAAACACCTACCGTCGGCACGCCCGAAGTTCACCGAAGGGGGGAGTGGCCTTGGCCTTCCTTCATGGGAGTTGGCCTTTTACCTTAGCCACCCCCTAGGGTCGGCCTCGGCCTCACCAAGGGGTCGGCCTCGGCCTCCCCAGGGGTGGTGGCCTTGGCCTTCCCCCCAATGTTTGGCCTATGGCCTTCCCTCCTGCGCGCACTTGTTTTCCCGAGTCTTTGCACCTCCGCAATGTTTACGGACGTTCGTACATCAACCTCCCGACGTCCGTTCGTACATCAACTTCGCGACGTCTGTCGTCTATCAACCTCGTGACGTCCGTCCCCCGGGACCGCATGCCGCTCCCACGATTCCCATCACCCAAAGTCGCGCATTACAGCCGAATGACCCGTCGCCGACGACCGCATACCATCACTCCCAACTTTGTCACTACTACATGTTGCATTCATTATCTTGTTATGACAGGTACACTTAGCTCACATCCTGTCTTCAAGACACCCGACGCGCGCCCTCGCGCCATTCTCATGATACGTGCCCCGGCACCAAATATTGCTCCGCGACGTTCGTCGCCGCGCCCTCGCGCCATTCTCATGATACGTGCCCCGGCACCAAATATTGCTCCGCGACGTTCGTCGCCGCGCCCTCGCGCCATTCTCATGATACGTGCCCCGGCACCAAATATTGCTCCGCGACGTTCGTCGCCGCGCCCTTGTGCCATTCTCATGATACGTGCCCCGGCACCAAGTATTGCTTCGCGATGATCGTCGCCGCACCACTTTCACAACACGTGCCCCAGGCACCAAGTATTGTCTCGTGCTATAAGCACCGCGCTCATGCGCCACAATCATGTTGCATACTACCGGGATGGGCTCACAACCTTATAGTCATCGCCGTCTCAATCAAAAGGGAGGCTTCGGCCTCGTACCGGGATGGGCTCACAACCTTATAGCCATCGTCGTCTCAATCAAAAGGGAGGCTTCGGCCTCGTACCGGGATGGGCTCACAACCTTATAGCCATCGCCGTCTCAATCAAAAGGGGGGCTTCGGCCTCGTACCGGGATGGGCTCACAACCTTATAGCCATCGCCGTCTCAATCAAAAGGGGGGCTTCGGCCCCCATACCGGGATGGGCTCACAACCTCATAGCCATCGCCGTCACGGTCGCAAGGGGTTCCGGTACGAGGACCCCTCGCCACGGACTCGGAGCACTGAGCTGCGACCATGTCCACTCATGTTACTGTCGATCGTCGACATCACCAGGACAATGACCCACGGGTCACTCCGGGACGGGAGCAGGTCCTCGGAGGGCATCGCGCCTAGTCCGCCTGGCAGTTGGCTACAGGGGTAACCCTCACCGCTGTCAGGTTCTCCGCGCGTCTCTTGACGCGCCTCATGGGATTCAGTAAGGGCTTGGATTGGTGGCTGGGGCAACGGGCTTACTCTGATCATGCTACCGCGGTATGGTCAGTTTTCTCAGACAGGTAGAGCGACGCTGTGTGGGGCAAGCAACGCGAATTTAGGAACCGGCAGTCCAACGGAGAACCGGTATTTTGGGACCCCCTGGTGACGTGTCACTCCCAGGGGACGACACGTGGCACTTTATGACATAAGCACCATGTTTCCTATAAATAGTGAACTTTACAACTCAAAAAGGGACTTTTGGCTTTTCTTACAAAAATCACTTTCTCACTCTAGAATTTGGGAGCTCTTGGATTCTAGTGAGAGAAACGTAACTTTGGACCGTAACTTCGGACCGTAGCATTGGACCCCGACTTGGACTATCGACTGCCGGCCCTGTTCGTCTTAGCTTTGCCTTCGCAGCACTGCCATTCCTCACGGCCCGTCTGAGAAGCCTTGCCCTCAGCCCTTACTCCGTCTTTGCTGTCTCCCGCTTTGCATACTTGGAAGCTGACACGGGCTGCAGCCTTTGTGGCACCTCCACGTAAGAACGAACCCATTTTCCTTGGCATCATATATATATGTCTTAATGTCTATTTTCCACCCTACTTTCAGATTTGTGCTTTGACTGCTTTCCTCTCCAATCTCGACAGACGACAGCCACTGCAGTACCGACGGCACGGCCGCTCTCCACCCGCACGGCGCACGGCTCACGGCTCCAGCCACTCTCCATCCACCTCACGAATTGGAGCCCACCGCACCTCGCACGGCTGTCCACCGCAGTACCGCACGACGACGAACCACCACTGCGACAAGCTTGTTCTTAGAGTTGGATCTACTGCCAGTACTGCGACGAGAGTTGGATCTACTGCGACGAACCACCACCGCAGCACCGCAAGGCGCACGACTCTCAGAGTTGGATCTGCGGTGTCCAGGTACGCACCCACCCGCTTGTTCTTGCTATAGATAGAGTAATTGTATTCTTAAAAATCAGAGTAAACCTGGTGAAATCCGATGGGTTTTGATCATGTAGGGGGCTCCACTAATCACACTACGATGGGTTTTCAGTATTTGGTTGGGTGCATGATTTTTAACAGGATTTCATCTTTTTATATATGTGTATAGTGTATACTGTATACCCATAAAACAAGAGAATGCATTCTGGTTTGTTTGTTTCCGTGTCTTCTGTTAGACTGTTAATTACGTTCACTTTAAAACCCAAATGCTTTTTGTAAAACTTGAAGTGTTGAATGTTGACACTTTGCTGGAAAGTGTAGGTTTGTTGCATGTTGGGTTCAAACCGGATATCTAATCAATACCCTTTACCCAGCAGAGTTAGTTTTCTTAATTAATGAAAGTTCACTTTGCTAATCGACCTCGTTGTATTCTGGTTTAATTAATCTTCTTTTATTGCTGTTGAATTTATTTCAGCTGTGTACTACTTTTCATGTGTTACCAAGAGTGAGCAACTTGATGTTAGGGCTTTCCTATATCAGTTGCTTAACTTGTTTTAGGTGTGAGTTTTGGAACAATTTAGTCTTTGATCCTCGTTCATCGTTGCTAATACTGTAATTGGGGATTTACTATTTGATTAGCTAAATTTTCTATTATTTTTTCAGTGAACAAGTGAATGCTGTTGTATTTAGAGTTGGAATGCGGACCAGCTGAACGAGTTTCATCTCTCGTATTTGCTACTTTCAAGTGATTGAAAGTTAATGTGGTGTAACTTATTTGAACTATTAACCATGGTGTAGTTTATTTGAACAATGATGTAATTTTATTTGAACTATGCTGTAATTTATATGAACTATGTTGTAATGTCTTCTTTAGGATTTTTAGACTTTAATATGTTGTGTATAGCTTATTTTTTGTGACACAGGTGCATTTTTGGTATAATAAATGTTTAAAAAGTGTGAACTTTTTGCTGAACCAAGCATAACATACTGGGTCGGGTCGGGTTAGTTTTGGTTTTTTTGTTTGCTATTGCGGGGAGCGGGGCGGGGCGGGTTCGGAGTTCCTAACTCTACATAGGATCGGTTATGGTATTTTATATACATAACCAGGTCCGGGGCGGGGCGGGGCAAAATTCATCAACTAGCGGGGCGGGTTCTGATTTTAGAAAATCCGCATCCGACCCGCCCCATTGCCATCCCTACCGGTGGCTAGGGCAGGTTTACTCTGATCATGCCAACGCTATGTGGTCAGTCTTTTCAGACCGGTAGAGCGACGTTGTGTAGGGCATGTAGCGCGAATATAGGAAATGAGAGTCCAAAGGAGCAACTGCATTTATGGACCCCCTAAGTGACGCGTCACTCCCAGGGGACGACACATGGTAACTGATGACACATGCATACTTTTGCTTATAAATACAGGACCCTAGACTTCATTTTTCACACAATTCTCATTCTGACAAACACTTTCTCACTCTAGAATCCAGAGCTATTGAATTCTAGAGAGAGAAACACAATTGGACTGTGACATTGGACATCGCATCGACCTTGACATTGGACCTTGACGTGGACCTTACCTTGGACTATCGACCATGTTCGTCTCAGGCCTCGTCTCCCCAATAGAGCCACTCCTTCACGGCCTGTCTGGGAAGCCTTGCTCTCTACCCTTACTCCACACTTACTGTCCCACTCTTGTACATCTAACAACTAACTCGGACTGTATCCTTTGTGGCACTTTCACGTAGTACGAACCCATTTTCCTTGGCATCATTTTGGTGACTCGGCTGGGGAGGTGAGCATCATAGTGCAGTCCACATGTCTTACATCCTTAGCCATCATGCATTTACAACTGAGAACTACCAGGAAAATTAGTCAAGGTTTCAAACCCACTATCCAAGATGAGGATCATCTCGGTGACTAGGAGGAGACTAGTGCCATTCGACTCTAAAACCCACTAGTAATCATCGCACCTAATGTGCGTTGTTGTTTACGAGGCTGTTCAACTGCTTATCCTGAACATAGCCAATCTACAGGACTCCCAACACACTTTTATGGCCACAATCATAGAGATGCAAAAATCCTTATAAGCCCTAGCCTCTCAATAAGCCGTCTCTCAAATCTAGCCTTCAAGGCCTAGGCCGGCCCTAGACACCGCCCAGGTTCTAGCGTCGCGACCACCGCCACTTTGATCATCCAGACCTTTGGCGGTAGGACTCGCGACATCTTCACCACCTATAGCCAACGTGCATCCCTCTGTGGTACCACCCTGCAAATAATTGATAGATCTTGGACCAGTGTTATAATAAATCATCCCTGTCGCCGCACCATCTCTCCTCGTGCTAGACCAAAGCTCTTCCAAAACTCTTGCTTCATTGAGATAGAGCCCAACCACTGGCCATGTGGTGGACACGTCTCGTCCGGCCACCCACACCCCTGTAAAGCTGTCACTGCTGGCTCTTGTCATATATCAGCAACCTTATCTTGCCCATGTTCTCCAAGTTATCTCGTCTTGGGCTCGAGGGCTCGCGACGTCCCGGCCAACTACCACATCCCTTCAGGCCCCGAAGAGCCCTCTCCTCACCAAATCTGACTTGGAAGCTATCATCCACCACATATCAAAGAACTCTAAACCTAACTTCTCAACCTGGCTGACCGGCCATGCACCTTATGCCAGACTGCCAGTGATATCTCTATCACACCATATCTACTCAAATACAAGCAGCCAACCTTCGTGCTCTTCAATGGACGTAAGGGCAATGCTCGTGAGCACTAAACAGATTTGTAAGATCTTTAAAGTAGTGTGTTCCGGGAGAGAGCTTGAAACTTAGGGAATTTCATAAGTCCCTCACAGGCCTCGCCTACACTTGGTACCACCAGATTCTTGAGGGGACTGTCCATTCATGGAATGATATGGTACGACTCTTATTGGACATGTTTCATTATGAGGCTATAAGGGTCACCATTATTGATATCACCGGCATACACCAAAACCCTGGAGAGGAGTTGAACAAATACGTGCACCACTTCCACCTCAAATGCCTTGAGTGCACGAACTTTAGTAAGGATAAGACGTTGGTTCCCATATGCATCAAGAACATGAGTGATGTGTATAGTGTTCATAATGAGAACTTACAGTTGAGGTCTTAAGGTCACCTCAAAGAGACAGCTCGTCGCACTTACAAGTCGGTCGGTTATGTTAAGCCGTGGAAGCCTTGCCCTAAAAATGCCTTTCTTGCCACTGTAAACACGTCCGAGACTTAGACCAACTGCAAGCGTCAGTCCCAGAAAAAGGACCAATACACTGACAAAAGAAGACAACGGGAGCCTGCCCCTGAATACCCATGAGACCTCAAGACAGTGAAAGAGTTACTAAATGACTGGGTGGAACACGATAATTACCTTCATCTACCACCGGCGAAGACAACTCCTACCGAAGCGGACAAAGCCCAACCCAACTATTGCCCTTATCACCGAGTTATTGGGCACTATCTGAAGGATTACACTTGGTTAAGAGACATCTTTGCAAGGAAGGTCACTTCGGGGGACCTTCAGTTATGAAAGAACAACGATATGCATGAGCACTCTTACCCTTCATGGCAACAACAACAGAGAACATCAGGTCCTCATGACCGTCACCAACCATGTTGAACCCATCACCACCGAGGTCTCGACAGAGGTTGTTCCACCGATCGCACCTCACATGCCTTCAGTTTGCCAGCCAATACCTATATTCGGGTAAATGACGAAGATCAAATGATTCTTTAATGGAATGGGGTTTTCACCGACGACAAGGACTACCTGTCCAAATGCTTGATTGAGGTCACCATTGACATTGGTCCCAAATGCTTTGCTACTCAAGTTGAGCTCCAACATCTCTCTCCCACTGCCTTGGGTTTTTTCAGACGAAGACTCGTCGTAGGTCAAGCATCACAATCGGCCGTTATTCTTGGAATGTAACATTAACGGCACTGGCAAGATAGCCTTTCACACTCCCATGAGCAACTTATGTTGGAAAGTCATGTCGTTCGGCCTTAAGAATGCAGGTGGTACATATCAATGGGCAATGACAACCATCTTCCATGATATGATACATCGGACAGTCGATGATCTCATTATCAAGTCTAGGAATGAAAGTGATCACCCCACCAACCTCTGAGCAGTTTTTGATCGTTGTCGTAAGTGCAACACGCAGATGCACCCGTTGAAATATGCTTTTGGAGTATCTTCTAGCAAGTTCCTCAGCTTTCTGGTCAGTCGACAGGGCATCGACATAGACCTTTCCAAAGCTGCCTTCATCTAAGAGATGCCTCCTCCCCAAAACACTAAGAAGTTAAAGAGCTTCCTCGTTAAGGTTTCTTACCTTTGCTGATTCATCCCCGTACTGGCCGAGCTTATTACACCATTCCAGCACTTGACGCGCAAGAGCACCCAGTGGAGTTGGGGTGTGCCCCAATAGCAACCCTTTGAACAGATCAAGTCAGTCCTCATGTCACCTCAGATCATGCTAGTGCCTTAACATGGTATCTCACTCTTACTATACTTGACTTCCATGCCCAGGTCCATAAGGGCTTTAATTGCCCGGGAGGTGGATGGGATAGAGCGTCCTATTTATTACCTTAGTCGAATGATCAGGGGACCTGAAGCCAATTTCTCCGAGCTCAAGAAGCATTGTCTAGCCTTGGTATACACCTCACAGAAATTCAGACACTACTTTATGGCGCATCAGATCACACTTACCACCAAGGCTTACCCACACCGATACATGTTCACCTGCCCCGCCCTGTCTAGGCGACTCACCCGCTGGTTGTTACTCCTGGCCGAGTTCAACCTAAAGATCAAGAATCCTACAGCTCTACGGAGCCAAGCACTTGCCGACCTCTTGGCCTTCTTCCTATGCCAACATTATGAGCCAACCTTGGATCAATTGCCTGGGGAGGAGACAACCCTGATCACTAATATTGATGAGTTATGGACACTTATTTTTTATGGCTCAGACACTAGTAAAGGTCCCAATGGAGCATCCCTTCGTCAGAGGGTGTCGGCATAGTCATGTGGAGCCCAAATGGTGTTATCACATCCTTATCCTTCAAGCTTTCATTCTCGGTGTCCAAGAACGAAGCTGAGTATGAGGCACTTATCATCGGCCTCATGCTGGCCATCAACATGGGGGCTAGGTCATTGTGTGTAAATGGAGACTCAAACTTGATTATAAAGTAGGCTGTTGAGGAGTACACAGTCAATGATCTAGCCTTGGCACTTTATCGCGCATTTGTACATCATTTGGAAAGAAGACTCGGCCATGTCCAATATGAACATCACAATAGGTGCCACAACATACATGCAGATAGCTTGGCTGTGATCACGTCCAAAATAGAAGTCGACGATGAGTAGCGGGTACTGACCATCATCAAGAGGATCGAACACTGTATAGCTCTGAATCTAGCCCCGGACTCTATCTCATACGATTAGAGGCAGCCAATTGTTGATCAGCTCAAGACATATCTTGCTTATGCCTCTACCCTCACAGACTTCTTGATGTTAGGAGATGTCTTGTACACACGTTGCCCCAGAGGCACTTTAATTAGGTCTTTGGCACCCGTGGAAGCAAAACAGAAACTTCGACTAGATCATAAGAAGTGTTACAGCCTTGACGGTCCCCCTATGTATTGTCGTCTTTAGCGCATGGGCCTCTCTTGGCCATCCATGGTCAAGGACACCTCAGATATCTAGGGGGACTATCCCGAATGCTCAGTGGCGGAACCAGGGTTTTACCCAGGGGGTGCTAAAATTATATCGAAGTCAGTAATTTTTTTATAAGTAAAATAACACACAAAAATATAGTGCACTTTTCGATAATACACAAAAAACATATTCAAAAGTATTCAAAAGGTCTTATTAAGTTTCATGAAAGCCGTATGTTAACCCAACAAAATTATAATACGTAGAATTCACCCCAAAACACTAACAAACCTACACTATACTTACTCTAGCAAGAAGCCAAGAACATTTTTTCAATATCAATCCAACAATCCAATTAAGTCCTATACTGCAGCAACAAAAAAAATTGATCGGTTCAATAGACAATCTCAATCAATTGGGTCACATATCTCAATCAAGTAATCAACAATCCATATCTCAATCAACAATCCAATTAGGTCACATCCTCAAATATCAATCAACAATCTCAATTCTCAAATCTCAAATCTCAAATCTCAATTTAACAATCTGAAGCTCAATTAACAACCTAATAAAATCATCAATCAATGCTCAAATGGGAAAAAAAATTGATCAAAATGCGTACGTCAGGGCTCAGGAAGTTGACCGGTATGGGTCAATAGTCGACGGTCATTGCGCCGGCGGTGGGTTCTTGGGCGCCGATGGAGTGAAGAAGACCAGAATTGCCAAAAATGCTAGTCTCGCTAAGTGCCTGAGTTGCCATCTTCTTTCAGAAGAATAGATCGTGGATGACGGATTCACCATTCGGTTCGCGGCCCGTCGGCCGGTGCTAACACAGAAAGAGACGTGGTCGCTGTCACTGGTCGTGAGGTGAGGTTGTCAGAATATAATGAATTGTGGTCGGTGGGCTTCGTAATCGTTAGACTCAGAACCCTAAAGGCTAGATCATTCGTGGTCGTGGGCTCATGGCCGCCGTTTGCTGCGCTGGTGCTATCGTCCGCGATTTGCCGGAGATAAGAGTGGCCTAATGGCCGGAGTTGGTGATTGGTGAGGCCGTGACTGAGTCTGTGAGGTTGAACCGTAAGACTGAGAAGAGAAGAGAAGAGAGACAGAGACAGAGAGAGTCTCGCAGTTTGTGAAATATATATATATATATATATATATATATATATATAAGTTGAGGGGGTACATTATCACCCTTGGTAAAAGTGTAGTTTCGCCCATGTGAATGCTTATACGTATCAGAGAATGCGGAGGTGTAATCGATGTTCAAGGTGACTACGCCAACCATTCATCGAGTATTTATCCCACAAGATTCTACCCTCTGACCGTAGTTAAGCCCAATCTATCAAACGGAAATCAGTCAGGTATTTTATGACAGAAGGTGAGTTATTTCGCAAAGGCTTTTTGGGGCCCACCCTACGATGCCTGTAGGGTGCCTAGGTAGTACAAGCGATCAATGAAGTGCACAATGGTGATTGTGGTGAGCATCAGGGCTCTTAGAAGCTGTATTCAGAATTACTACGGTTGAGGAACTACTGGCCAACTATGGAGTCTGACTCCATCTCTCATGTCCCGCACTGCGAGCCTTATCAAAGGCACGCCGACAAGATATATAGGCCAACGTCCGACCTCCTCATGATCTTAGCTCCCTAACAATTTCACTCTTGGGCTCTCGACCTCATCGGCCTTATCCACCCGTCGTCCAAAGGTCATATATGGATTATGGTCTCAACTGAATGCTTCACGAAGTGGGTCGAAGTCATACATCTTTAAAGGGTTGTAGGAGGAGTCATTTCTAACTTCTTGCATGACCACATCATCTGTAATTTTGGCATTCCCTGATGTATCATCTCAGACAACGGTAAGTCATTCATCAACAGGGAGGTCCGACCTCTTATGAAGGGGTACCGTATCAACCATGCTACATCAACTCCCTACTACCCACAGGGTAACGGTTAGGCTGAAGCCTTCAACAAAACTCTATTGCGCGTTCTGTTGTGAATAGTCCATGATGAGAGCAGGTCATGGTCCGAAAAGCTAAGTATTGTAATTTGGGCTTATAGAACTTCCATACACAAAGCAACAAAGGCCACGTCTTTCTCCCTTGTCTAAGGGGATGAGTGCGTCGTACCGGCCGAGATTGCAGTCACTTCTGCCAGACTCTCCTTGTGCAGTAGTCTTGGGGAGGAAGAAACTAGAATTACAACCCTTGAGGATCTTGATGAAAGAAGAGCCAATGTCTTGCACCGAATGAATATGTATCACGAGCAGCTCATAAAAGACTATGGGAAGTTAGTCAAACCACGGTCATTTGTTGAAGGTGACCTTGTCCTTCAAGTTGCCAAGCATGTAAGCACTAACATGTCAACCCCCAAGTTTACTTCAAATTGGGAAGGTCCTTTTCAAGTCCATGCAGCCAGAGACAACAGCTCCTACCTCCTGCTCAACCCCGACGACTAACAGATCATGGCACCTATCAACGATCGATACTTGAAGAAGTATTATGCATAGTCAGTTGTGGGTTGTTCCCCCTTTAACAAAAATAGTACTTTTGTACATGCATAACTGCTTATAGACTTGTAACTTTTTTTATTATAACAAGTTCTCACTTCACTCATGTAATGGCATTTTTGCCTCAATACTATCAATATAATATCATTCTTTTGCCTTAACTTTTTTATACATGTGTATAATTTTATTTCCACCTTTGTTAAATAAGTATCCTGCTATGAAAGAGGAAGGGGGAACGACAACTGGAAGCTACCTACACACGTAAGTCATCCAAGTACAGAAAAAAAGATAAACATCACATAACAACAAGTATAGATGCAAAGGAAATATACGACTGCAATATCACCATAATCAAAATAAATACAACTCAAAGTTTTCAGGCCACTACGGGGCTCAATGTCTAAAAAAAATGTAAAGTACAAACTATCTAAGAAGGAACAGCCAGCAGCACTACAACAAAAAGGGAACTAAAAGTGTCTGCTACTGTGTCCGTAGATCAGACAATCCGATGTCCCACTCGGTACGCCATCTCACTAGCTCTGCTTATCCATCCTCCGCCTCGGTCCGCCATCTCTGTAGTTCGGATAACTGTCTGCCAATCTCTGTCAGTTCCAGCATCATCTGCTGCCTCTCTAGTAATGTCTTCTGGACACTCACAAGGGTTAACCTCTCTTCTACCTCAGCACCCCGGCTCCTCAATCTTAAAAAGTCTGCCAACTACTCCAACTACAAGCCGAGAGTCGTAAAGAGCGCAAGCTCCAGAAGGGAGTGCGATATAAGCTTTGGAGTCCAGTCTGCCATCGACATGCCAGCAAGGGGGAATTAGCCACTCAATGAACTCCATATACATCATCCTCAGAGGAATCGGGTCCTTCACGGTTGACCCCCCGAAAGCCTGCTGGAATCTCGCTCTCACCATCTTCAATTGACGCACAATCTTAGTAGGAAATTCAATGCCATTTACGGTGCCCTGTCCACCTGCCTAACTAAAGACCCTATGCTGGCATCACCGGTTACTGTACCTCCGTCACCCGTTGAGAGGGTACCAGAGAGCTCTACTGCAGCCCTCGGGCCAACAGCACTAGAGTGCATCGCCAAAAGAGTAGTACTAGCGTCAACCGCTGATGCTAACAATACATCACGAGGAAGCACAAGCACAAATCTCAGAATATCCTGCTGCGACATCGAGCCTATAACCACTGCCTGTGTACTAGCGGCTCATCACGACCCCTTATCTGAACATCTGTCTTTGTACAGTCAACCAGTCTCCCACATCATCGAACATCTGGGAGTCACCCACCTCGCCATCGTACAAAGCCCCCATTGTCTCCTTTAGGACAGGCGATGGACTCAGTCGGCTATCTGGCTCTGCAATTTAGCACGCCGCATGTGCCACTGCCTAGGCCTCCTCAATACCCCTTGCATCCAATGTCTTGACCTCCTCGGTTGCCCCGGCATCCAATGGTTTGACCTCCTCGATCGCCATAGTATCCATTGCCCTGACCTTGGAACCTGACTCATCATGCTTGTCTCTATCTTCATCATTGAACTCCTGCCAAGTAAACATGAAAAGATTAAATCATAGCCACATACAGTACATGCAATTACAAATAAAGGAAAATGAGAAATTCTAACCTCAGAATCCAACTTATCTAGCACCGCTCGTGGCTTCTTCGGCTCTTGTCCTCTGGGGGCCGATGTACCCTCGCCTGCCTGCTGAGTCCTCTCCATCATCCCCACTATTAATGATGATAGGGGACCCTTACTGACCCTCGGTACCCTCGGCGCATGAAGAGCCGACTCTTCAGCAACAACATCCTCCTCAGCATCATCATCAGGGCCCCCAGCACCCTCATGACATCCCTCTCTGAGCTCGCCCCAAAGCCACCAGCAATCAATATTGGCATCCCAGACTGTCTTGCACTTGATGTCGAAATCAAGCTCAACCCCCTATTGCAAGTAAACACGTCGACCCTCCGCCTCTTGGCTGACGGCTGAGATAACCAATCCGTCCAAGCAGCCCTCAGCCGCTCCCACCATCTCGTATACTCAACTGTCACCTCCCCGGTTGATAACATGCCAGGACTCCTCCAGTCCTTTGTCAAGGTCGGCCACTCTCGGGCTCTATCAAGTAAGGTGTACTAGAAGGATGTCCTCACACTCCACGGCCTATCATACCCACATAAGGGCTCCAGATCATAACCAAAGGCTAATGAAAGACGATCCAGACTATACCTTTCCACATAGTACCGGGATACTGCAGGCTTCCCGTCATCATCTGTCAACAAAAAGAGCCACCTCGAGAAGTACAACACCAATAGAGTCACATGTCCCGCTGCCAGCTCACCTCTTCTAGTCGGCGACGTCTGGCTGTCCTGCACATGCAGCTATGGTAAGGTCCCGTTTGAAGAATGCATGTCAAGATACAGGCATGACAAGCACTATTTCCGCCTCCAACACATTCGCCAGTGCACACCAGGGCTTCCTGATGCCTGTCCACGCAAATACTGGCCCACCACTGTCCCACATGGCCATCTGCCATGACCTCATGCCCAGCCGCGTCACCTCGCCCGTCAGAGGACAAGGATGCACCTGCAGATACCCTGTCGGCCGATAGTCTATGTAGCACTCATACATAAATAGCTAAAAAACATCCGGTCTATGTAGGTAAAGAGCTGATTTCACCCATGTGACCGCTTTACGTCACTGGAAAAACTGATCCATGCGTGAATTCAAAGTGACCAAGTATATGGGGGCCATACCAACCCGCCTACCCCTCGTCATCTGAATGGCCAGTGGGAACACCCTAGGGACAATGCCATCCTCTGGCATCCGCTCAAATACAAACCTACATGTGCAGACTGATAATATACATCAAGGCTCTATCCGATACAACAACATACAATGCAGTGCATGGCAGAGTGACAAATGAATTGTCAAACTACAAAATTTTTCTTTCTAAGTACAAGATCGTCATTCTACGCATGGCAAGATAGTGACAATATACAACATACATGAGCGTTAAGGAAAAGAAGACAATAGGATACTTACCTCGACAGGAACATGGCGAGGAATGCAACCATCTTATATCTCTCGTCCTTGTAATAAGGGCCCATAACAAACTCGGCCGACTGACCCAAATTCTGCCCCGGGCGAACTTGCGTAGCACCAAAGAAGTTCCTGATCCATCCGTCGTACGTGCCTTTCTTGTGCCTCTTCGTTTCGGCTAGAATATCCAACAGCTTCATCTATAGCACACGTTCCTCCATACTCAGTTGAAGTGCCCGAACATCCTCAACCCCATGCATAGGCAAACCGGTCAGCATCACGACATAAAAAAATGTCGGTCCGGTCTCCCCAAACTCCGTCACAAATGTGTATGACTGGAGCTTCATCTCGCCAGCAGCAATGTCATACCCGCAGTATCTCTGGCCAGCTTCACCCCTCTCACCGTGATCTATATGGCCAACACCAACCCCAACGTCCGCAGCGTCTCTGTCCGTACCAGACATTAAGTAATATAATCGCACCAGAAATCCTACCCTACCGACATCGTATTGTGGCCCTTGGACACCACATGCAACCAAGGCATGTTTTCTCTCTCGACCAGGAGGGCCAATATATATCTCGATGACATGATAGGTACATCATCCCAACTCACAGCTTGAATGTAAGGTGACGGCACCACGGGCCTCTCGCCCATCGACCACCACTCCAAGGTGCAATGAACCCCCCGTCAGCTACCTGAGTAGACAACTATCTCCACAGTTCTCTATCTGGTGTACTAGGCATAACCCCATTCAACGCTAACAATGTGTTAGTCTTGCTCGGCTCGAGATCAAAACTTTGTACCCAGCCATCATCAAACATCAATGGCACCCCCGACCCCTTAGCTGGCACTGGTGCGGCCGTGGCACCCCAAGGCACTGGCGTTGGCGTGGTCACGACACTTCGTGACGACTGTGATCAACTACTCACTCCACCCTGTAACTTAGCCCATTGCTTCCTCCTTGTCATCTTGACCACAATCTCACTGCCTTGGCGTGCCCGCTCACTTCAACACTTTGGTTGACCGAGGCGTGGCTTCGATCGGCCTCGGCCGCAGGGACTCGGTCGGCCTTGGCCTTGGGGCCTCGAATGGCCTCGGTTAGCTCTGGTCTCATGCGCCTCGGTCGACTTCAACCTCGCAGCCTTGGTAGCCATGGGGTCAGCCACCCCCTTTCCCCCTTATCCTTTCTATCTCCCCTATTCCCCTCGGCCTACTACATTTGGCTCCCTTCCCCTTTTCCCTTCCTTCGGCCTCTTTTCCCTTCCCCTTTCCCCCACGGCCCTCAACCGAATCAACCATCCCCCCTTTCCCTCTTCCCCAACGGCCTTCGCCGGATCCACCCACATCCCCATCTCCCTTTCACCCATCACCCCCTTACATCAATCCCCCTCCCCACGATGTCAATTGACACCTTGGCATGTCTTTCGGCAGACGCATGAACTCCCTTTTTGGCCCCTTTTTTCCCACAACCTCAGCCCTCTTGCCCAAGGCCCCCCGACCAAGTCTCCCCTTGAGTTTGTTGCGCCTGATTAGGCCATAGCCGATGCCGAACGATCGACCTCCATGTGAGGTCGACCGGCCATACTCGTCGCTCCCTACTTCTACTTGGTCGCAACCCCTTACCTCCCTTTTGTGCCTCTTGGGAGGTCCTCAATCTTGCCATGAGTCTTCAACATTCCTTCTCTCTTTTCTCTCTTCTATCTCTCAAGCTTTTTCTCTAAGTCTTGAAAGAAGCTTTAAGACTTCCCACCTGCCCCCTTTATATATATGGCTCAAGATTCAAACTTGACCACTCATTCAAAGTTCAAAAAGCAAATTTTCCCCCCAATTTTAATAAATCTTTTAACGCGCAACCTAATTTTTGCTACCATTATTGTTGCTAATGCCTTTTTCTTCGCTAAGTTATTTTTCTTCACGCTACCGTTATTTTCGTTCGCTAACGTTTATGTGTGTGATGCCCGCTCGGGTCGCCCCTCCGCACACACCACACGCAGGGGGATTATGTTCTCAACCTATCTTGGTTGTTTCCATGGGGCCACTGTGGGTCCCATTTTCTGCGACACGTTACCATAGTCAACGGTCAATTTCTCAACGCTTCTAAGTCACGTGCATTTTTTTACAATTTTTTGTCGCTAAGAAAATTATTTTTACCCGACCCATGGTCGCTAGCATGACGACGTCAGCGCGCCTCAACTTATGCAGACAAACTTGATGTTGGTCGGTCGCTTGCCTCCCGTTTTAAGGGTCGGCCGCCTTCCCTCTTTGAGGGTCGGTGGGACTTTCCCCATGGGGGTTGGCCGCCTTCCTTCATTGAGGGTCGGCGTGCTTTCCCCTTGGGGGAGTTGACCACCTTATTCACCGATGCATGCCCTCTTTCTTTTACTTCGGCCAAACGCTATGAGGGCGTGACCCGCACGCTATCTTTGTGACTCCGATTGCCCGAGCGCTGACTCAGCAATGCCCGTTGGCACCCTCGCGCCGCCTCTAGTGCGACGCCCGTGGTCGCGCACCCTCTCCGCGACGTCCGCCAATGCTCACGCGCTTGCCCCCAGCACGACGCCCACTTCCGCGACACCAGTCACCCGCACCCATGCGCCATTCACACATCACGTGCCCCCAATACGACGCCCACCTCCGCATCACCCGTCGCCCACGTCCGTGCGTCATTTTCATGACTTGTGCCCCTGACGCCATACGCGACAAATGACGCCACACCCATGAACCACTTTCATGACATGTTCCTCTGGCACCAGGTATTACCTTGCAACAGTTGTCGCGCCCGTGCGCCACTCTTATGTCTCTTCCCCCTAGCACCGCGCTCATGCGCCACTCTCATGTTTCGTGCCCTTGGCACCACGTCCCTGCACCACTTTCATGTCTCATGCCCCTAGCATCGCACCTGTGGGCCACTTTCATGTTACGTGTCCCTTGGCACCATACTCATTCACCACACCATGCGGCCCCGCCGTGGACGTGGAACATGTCTCGACCCACTCTCTAGAGTGTACAGTATTTCGAATCCGCTCGCGGTGCTTTGGCATGAGGACCCTTCGTAGTGGGATATGCTCGCTAAAATAGAAGCTATCTCCTCCTGGGGCGGCTTTCATGACACTAGGCACGCCTGAGCTGTGACCATGTCGCACTCGCATTACTGGTGATCGTCGGTGCCCTAGGACGATTACCCCTAGGTCATTCCTAGACGGGAGCAGGTCTTCAGAGGGCATCGCGCCTAGTTTGCCTGGCAGTCAGGCGGAGGGACCCTCCCCCACCACTGTCAGATTCTCTTTGCAATGTCTTGACGCACCCCTACGGGATTGAGTAAGGACTTTAGACCAATGGCTAGGGCAAGTTTACTCTGATCATGTCGACGCTATGTGGTCAGTCTTTTCAGACAGGTAGAACGACGTTGTGTGGGGCAAGTGGCGCGAATATAGGAACCGAGAGTCCAAAGGAGCACCGACATTTGTGGACCCCCTAGTGACGTGTCACTCCCAAGGGACGACACCTGGCAACTGATGACACATGCATGCTTTTGCCAATAAATACAGAACCCTGGACTTCATTTTTCACACAATTTTCATTCCGACAAAAATCACTTTCTCACTCTAGAATCCAGAGCTACTGAATTCTAAAGAGAGAAACACAATTGGACTGTGACATTGGACATAACATCGACCATGACATTGGACCTTGACGTGGACCTTAGCTTGGATTGTCGGCCCCTGTGCGTCTCAGCCCTTGTCTCTACAGCAGTGTTACTCTTCATGACCTGTGAGAAGCCTTGTTCTCTGTCCTTACTCCACCCTCACTGTGTCCCACTTTTGTACATCTGGCAGCTGACTCGGACTATATCCTTTGTAGCACCTCCACATAGTTACGAACCCACTTTCATTGGTATCAGTTTTAATTATCAAAAGTTATAAATCTTAGGGAGTTATTTGTAAGTTGGCCTAATCACGACAATGTTCTTAAGATTCAAACAATAATTATAGTGAAAGATAACGAGTTTACAAAGTGGATAGCCATGTCCACTCTGGTTGGTAGCCATCCATAGAATGTAGGGTAAATTACACTAAACACTCCTGAGGTTTTACGTAATTACACTCCATTACCGCTATCTTTAAAAATTACACTCAGCTCAAAAAGTAACTTTTTCTCTTACGGTGTTAATGGTGCAATGCAAAAAGACATGAATGCCCCTCAGACTGTTTTCTTGAAATTTTGGAGGGAAAACTTTACTCTCTCTCTTCCCCCACCCTGCCACCGCCAGCCCGACCACCACCCCGCCGATCGCCCCTGCCACATGAACCCGATAAAGAAGGTCACCGATCCGCAGAGCATCAACGCCAGTGAAATCCCCAGCAACAGCGACGCGAATCCCGCTAGCGTCATCAGCTGCAGCATCGGCGCCACCGCTGCCTGCCTCGACGAAGACAGATCGGAGAAATCGATCTGCTCGGCCCGTGACGCCCGCATTTTTACAGATCTGAAATCTCGCCGCCTCCTTCCTCGCCCCACATCGCCGTCCATCTTTCACTCCCTTACACACTGCCGGTTGTCTTTTTTATGAACATGACCAACTTGTTGCACCCAAGACCGCTTGTCTGTAACTTTCTTCAGAGAATATTGTCTGGGTAAGTCTTGTGAGGATTTTTGAGCCTGTAGAAGAGGCTCTCGACGAGTTTCCTTCTTTTTCGGCGGACGTTTGGCTTGACTTCTCGCCGCAACTCGCTTTGCCCTCGGTATGGTCGAAGGAGGACCCACCAGGTTTTTTCTTGCTCCGGTCAGGGAACGGGTGGAAACACTGAAGGTGGATGGCATTTCTTTGGCGAAAAAATTGGGAGCTGGGGTTTTGGAAGAGGGATTGAAAGGTGGAGAAGGAAGGTCAAAACCTTAATTTTTAAATTAGGGGTTTTCAAAACAAAATTAGGGTTTGAAATCTTCATTTAAAAATATACAGTATGAGGGCAGTATTGTCATTTAGAAATACGTAATGACGACATCAAATAAAACGTACACTTTTTGGACGGAACCCTAACGGATGGACACGAGTGTTACACTTTGAAACTTATTGTCCCTGACTGTAATTTCACCCTAACCTCAGGGACACTAAATTAAACTAATTGAACCCTAAATTGAATGTCTTAATATAACGGAACCCTAAATTGAACTAATTGAACCCTGAAATGAGCTAATTGAACCCTAAATTGGCTAAATTAAACTCCCTAATTCACTTAAAGTTTGTGGAGTTGACTGAAATTTTGGAAAACCACACAAGTGAGTAAAGGACAAAGGAGGGGTATTTTGGGTATGAAAATTGCATAAAGTAATATGTCAGTGAATCTTTTCACGGAGTTGGGTCTGCCGTTAAATGTGTGTAGTTGTGTGTAATACGGGTACAAACCTCGGGGGGTCGGAGTGTAATTTTTAAAAATAACGGTAGTGGAGTGTAATTACGTAAAATTTCAGGAGTGTTTAAGTGTAATTTACCCTAGAATGTATAACAAGTTCACAAACTGATTTTGTTGATCTTACCTTTTTTCTTTCTTTTGTGCTCTGACATGACAATACAGGAGTCCAAGTAATTATACCATGCACAAAATCATGATATTCATTCACACCTTCCTCAACCACCTGCATTTTTTGACTTCTGTCGAAACAAACCTAGATTCACCAAAAATGTGATCACACGCAAGATGACCACCCATCTCTGCCGCGATGACCACCCACTGCAAATGACAGAGGTTGGTTGGAACCAGCTTGGATCCATTGCTTACTTTGATCATTCTATTATGTATTGTAAAAATTCAATCGAGTTGGCAAATATAATAGCTATTTCCCTTAGTAAATGTCCTTGCATGCAACTATATCCAACTCCTAAGGATATTTGTTGTAATTAAAAATATGAAAGTCCCTTTTTAGAAAGATAAGTAAATATCCTCTGTTGTTTGAACCAAAAAAAGAAAAGAAAAAGAAACCCCGCTCTTGCTTTGTTTGGATATTATTCTAATAAAGTTTGTGGCTCAATAATCTGAAATTGTGGCTGAAAGCAGGATTGAGGCGAGGAAGAAGAAAAAAAAATCTTGCGTAACAGTAATAGATATGAAATAGTGTAATAAATTGGTGAAATCTAACGAGATGGAGAGATTCTACTCGTCTCATCTGTTAGTTGCACCACGTCATATCTCTGACCTTTGCATTCAAGTCTTTTTCCGGGGAGGGGGGGAGGGAGGGGGGGGGGGGGGGGGGGGTTAACTTATCATAGTGATCATATCTCAACGGAAAATGGAGCGCCAGCAAGATACAACTGAGTAGTACACAAGCGGCTGTAGAACTATAATCTACTTTGTTACAAACAATCTGGGAGGGTTGTGTACATGAATGGCGGTAACAATATCCCGATCTATACATTCTACATATCCCGATCTATACATTCTACAAGGAATTTGACGAAGTAAGCTGAATTTGCAATGCGAAACTGCATATTTATTGAAGAAAAGCAGTCACGAGTAAAACTAATATTTCTCAGCTAACCCCTTGGACTGTCGTCTCGTTTTAGTGGTGCCTCATACCTGTTTTCTGCCCTACCATAAACAACAGAAAAAGCAATATAATCTTCCAGGAGACAGAAAACAAGATCGGGAAAACATTCTCTATCAGACTCATCAAAACACGGATAAATTCCTTGACACACTTTCTATCAGAAGTATTAGAACCTCCGACAGTCGCAATGATCAAGGAAAAGGAAAGATATGCTGAAAAATCAACCTCACCTACTGAAGAAACTTGTTGTGAAACATCGACACTAAGTGACTATATATAACTGCACAATAAGTTCTTTAGCCTTGCCTGTTGCTGCTGCTGAAAAGAACGGCGTATAAAGGATCTTGAGATGAGAGACTGAAGAGCTGTAGGACTAGATATGCACATGTGGTGATGCTGGAAAACATGGTCAACAACTTATCAGCACGTAACTCCATAAAGACATCAAGTTAGAATTTATACTGCATATAAGAGGATTTGGATCCCCAAAAAGAAGTCAGGAAGTGAAGTTCCTGCTATTGTTTCCGGTCCAAATGAGATGAACATGATAAAGCTGCGGGGACAAACTAGTTCTCATGCCATTTAGCCGCCTCATCTAAGCACTAAAAATCAGCACATTTGAGCTCTTTCAAACTGTGCACAATTTCTAGTGCTTGAATGAGGGGACCTATATCACCAGATGACAAGAAAATTCCACCCCGCCCCCTCCCTATATAACGCTCTTATCATCCTCATAAAGTAGGCCCTATTTGAAAGCATCAACATGAAGTTAATCTTGGTTTCTATTTTGATCCCCTATCATAAGTATGGAAGTACAATGATAAAGCAGAGCAGATGTGCGTAACAGTTTATTGTTCATACAAGAAAAACCATGATGAACTAACTAGATATCTTTTGATTGATCAACAAGTTTTCAGCTTTCTGTAGTAAATATACAAATCATCCGTTCTTTACTTCATTTACTACCCCTGGAGGTACCAATGAAGACTAAACGAAATGGCTCCCCCATTTTTGGCAGACTTTACTGAATAAGGCTTTCCTAGATAAAAATGGCAGTGAATCTGTTTTATCCTTTGATCTATGTCACATGAACTCTTCAAAATATGTGAAGTACCCGTGTGGCCGTGTCAAATACTCAACACTTGGACATGGGTATGGGGTATGAGCCTCACACGTCATAGGATATGCCACTAAGAACACTATCTTATAGTGTTTTTTTAGTTCTTCAGTGCTTTGAGATGATATAAATTTAAAGTAAAACATTGTGCGTCACATAAAACACCATGTTAACTGAGAAATAACGAAAAAATAACAATGAATAGGAATATATGACATGTCCCCATGTCTGGGGTTTTCAAAACTAGACGAATCCGACACTTGTACAGAGTCCATGTAATATAGCCTTTAATTCCTTCTTACTCCTGTAACACTGTTATCTATTTATTTGTATGAAATCTATCAGATGTTTGGAAACAAAAAGGCAGCCAAGTACAAATATGAAGCTATGAAATATCTTAAGCCATTGACATCATTGGCACATACAGTGTAAACTTTCGAAAAAAGTAAAAAAGGCATTCAGTATAACCAAGCAATAAGTGCCGTCATGCCACTAATATGTTCTATGTTGGGTATTAACATATCTTATCATATGAAAGATTTAACCAAGAAAGGCATGCCGTCTTCTCTACTATGTTAGGCCACTAGGTTGTATGTTGTTTATTGGGCATCACAATGACCTCGAAAGAACTCTAAGCATAAAAGCTCCTCAGAAGCAACATCAAATAATAAGATAAGTGCATAAAAGTCCAGATCCTGAAAAACAAACATAATGTGTTGTTTTATTAAACATATAACATTTACAACCAGCCAAGCCTGACATATAAGGACGCCAAAGATTATGAACCAGACAATGATGGCATGAGTGTACGAGTCCAACTAAAGCAGCTACTTTTTGGTTCTGAATCCAGACTCATCTGATCAGTAACTGAACCAATTTGTACGTAGATAAATTTCAACAAAAGTGATGTGTAGAAAAGCAACTGGCAAATATATGAGAAAATCGCCTTCATATTTTATCATTAATCCTCCTTTATGCACCTAGTGTACCCTCTTGCTAATATGCGCAAAAAAGAAGCTCTCACTACATACGTGCATGCAATGATGATAGCCTCATGAGAGCAATCAAGTAAAGGCGGGACTAAATATATCAAGAAGGAAAGACTACCTGCCAAAACAAATCAATAGAACAATCCAAAAGAAAGCACTTATCCAACTTGATTCCTTGTAGGCTACCCAAACCTGATGAGTAATACCAGGAAGATAGTGTAAATTATAAAATTTAACAGAATGTTCATGATACATATGCTAACAAGTTTTTAATTGAACAGCCATAGTGACTGAAAAAGGTCCAGTGAAAAAACATGGCATTTTGATATCTCTTGAGAAGTTTTATCGAAATTAAACAAGGGAGGAAACAGTAGGGGGACAAGGGCAACATAATCTATCAATCTGCGTAAAGGGCAGTTGTTTGAGGATGTGGGACATGTCTAGGTGTCAAAATTCGTTATATGCCTAAATGTCACCAAAAGCAAAGACATCTTTAAGATTCCAATTAGAACCTCTGAAAGCCTGATGACAAATAAAGTGAAATATAAATTTCAAAATGAGAAAACCAAATGTCTTAAGAGGCCATGCAACATAGTTAAGATATTATAAGTACTTATGTCTTACTTTACCAAAACCAACTTGCTCGATTTAGGGGATGCTTTCTTCACTACAACAAGGAGAGTCTGTGATCTGCAAATTCTTTTCCTTTAGATAGCTCCCTCTAGAAGCAAAAGTGTACTTATTTTGTTTGTTTGCATTACTTTTTTATATATGTCACTGGAATCTTGGGCTTCACCCCCTCAGGATGCTCCAGAGTTGATTCAATTATTAGTTCAATATTTTCCTTCTCTTCTTTACCTATCTCAAAAGAAGTGGTTCTTCTAATCTTGATGAACCCACCTTAAAACACTATCTTGCTCTCTCTCAATAATATCCAAAAACTGAACGCATTTGGGAAAAAAAAAATTGATGGACACATGCAAACTTGAATCTCGTGTTGATAAAATATTCTTACAATGGGATGAAAATCACGAATACAAAACGCTTTGCCTCTAGATATACTGTATCATGCATTCAGTATCATGTATCATAAGGAAAAGGCAACAAAAGAATAGTTTATGCATTCCTTTGCATTCATGCAAAAAGTTCTAACAAGAGTAAAAATTCAAAGGTTAAAAGAGCACATACTGATAGAGCCACGACATTGATATAAAAATCAATAAGTGTTGCCGCCATCCATCTGCAAGCGGGAGTAGCTACTTAAATCGCATGTTCAGTGCATGCAAATACAGTTCCCAGGGACACACGCATGCAAGCTCATATAAAAGTAAGTTAGTCTGCAGGTAAAAGGAAATTGAAAAGGCGATTTGGCGGAAATGTTTCCGATAGAGCTTCGAGTGGGACATATTGCGTCATTAGTGGCCAAGGTCGGATCACTTATAAACAGACACCGAGCATAACCTTCTCTGCTTAGCTAAAGTGATGAAAACAAGAGCAACAGAAATGAGTTTTCCTAAACAATCCCATCGAGGAATATACTGCTTATTCGCAGTGAGCACTAGATGAACTAAAACACGGAAACTTTGGATGCAATATATTGTCTTCCTATTCAGGTATCAATTTGTTACAGACTTACAGAGCCAGTAGAATGACACCAAAAAAGAGAACCTAGCATTTGCTAATTCTTTTTCTCCATTGTTATGCATCATATAGTAAGATGTAGTAAGGAGATATTTAACATAAAGAGGTAAGGACAAAGTTTCAAAATGATGCCCATTTTTTCTCCTTCCCTTGTTACCAACTGCCACAACATCAACGCTATTATTCATATCTGAGTACAATTACCACAACTTCTGGCATTGGAATAGCGAAGCAAACTTCACCACCACATCACTACCCTTGCCTCCAGATATAAAGGGATGTATTATAAGGTTGTATTATACCTACAGTATCTCACAGAAAGATGAAAAGCCAGAAATTACATACTTACGGTGTGAATAGCTCTTTACGGAATGGAGAACCATCAGTCACAAGAGTGTAAACCAAAGTTCCAAACATCAAGCAACCCAAAGCGCTGAAGAGAACCCTTGCACTAACGACAGAGAGTTTTGGCTTTTGGTCCACTCCATTCCTAGATGATTTTTTTTTAATAAAGCACAAGTTACTGAATGAGGTATTCCAACAAGAATAAAGTAACAGAAACACATGCAACAGAAGTAGAAAATCCACTTAACTATCATGTGCAATCATTCTGCTAATTTTACAAATGATTGCCACGAAAAGGTTAATAATAGATAACAGCTTATCTCAGATATACGACTATAAAAGTAAATCGAAGTAGAAAGACTAGAATTTAATTGCAATTGAGTCAACAAAACCCATTTATATGATGACAACAAATGGTATCGTCCAATAATTGGCACCAATCTCTTGTGTACTTACTTTCTCTGCTGCCGCAACAAAATAAAGTACATTGGATCTTCTAAAGATTCCTGAGGTGACAGCTTGATCAATTGCAAAACGATGTACCCAGATGTAGTAATGCTGTTAAAAAAAAAAAGAGAATGAGTTGACACTACTCACTCTGCATATAACTTGCAAGTGAGCACAAAACTGTTATGGGGTCTCCGCACATACACATAAAAGTAATGAAAGTTATAGCCAAAGATTGCTACTTAACACGATATGACTAGAGCAAGCTCTTAGAGGAGATGGAAGCACGAAAAATGTGGAGAAAAATAAAGGAGAGTTGACTATTATACGATGAAGGAATTCCACAACGACCTATGGAGGCTGCCCATTAATTAGGATAAAGCCCCTGAGGCGAATTAATAGTATAGCTCTAGTAGTTCCACAGCAATTGTGTTTCCGCACAAAGTCCATATAATCACAGTTCTAAATGCAAAAAGGCTCGGTAGAGGCTCCATGGAAACCATTACAAAGCCAAATACTCAACACCCCGGAACAACTCTCAGACCACGAAGCAAAATACTACTAATTTGCTAGTAAAACTCGAATTCCAAAGAAAGAAAGTCTACTGCTAATCAACATGAACGATACGATGGTAGCATCAGAACAAATAACAAATATGAACGTATCATTCAGCTAGTATTTCTTATCCGCGAACTAGTGTGCATCATTATTCTATGACTGCTGCACTATTGTTCAAGGACAAAGGAACATGAGCATGCTTGTCCTATTAGCACATTAGAGCCATTCTATTAAGAGGACATATGTAACATATATCAAGCATGAAATATAAAGGAGCAGAAAATTTCACATTTCACGAGCATTATTCAAAGATTTAGTGATATCTTGGAGGAACAAGCACACCCAAAAGTTTGCCCAGATAACCATCTTCTACAAATTTAGCTTACAAGGAAGCATGATAGCAGACTTAAAAGTCAATCAACACTTAGACAAAGGATAACAACATAGATAGTTATATAGGACATTGCTTCTTCTCAAAGTTAATGCATCTTTATTGCTTCTGTCGAACTCAAGAATTGGGGTTCATCTACACCAGTATCGAACAGCTAATAGTGGAGTGCCCAAATGAAAAGAAATCACTACAGTGAAGATAATTAGAAATACGTCTTTCACTTATAATTAACTTTGCGGCAAAGCTGGTAGTCATCCAGAAAAGTGAACCGGACAGTGAAACAAGCAAGGAAAAGCATACTGACTCAGGAAGTCCCTTTGGCTTACTATGCCAGATATAACTGATAGTCTTGTTTAGCTTCTTTGCATCCAGATAGTGCATTTTTATTACCCATCCTAGATACGTACATTCTGCCCCTTTTGGTTGTTTATTGCCTCTAAAGCAAAGTGAAAATAAAGATGCACAAATTTTAAGGCTTTCCATACTTCCTAGGTTTGTGGCTATATCAGATGTCAATGATTCGTGCCTATTAGGTAAAAACAGTCTGAAAAATGGTAGGCATACAATACAATACGTAAACACTATGGTCAAAGTTACAATGTTGATTCTTGCATCATAGACTGCAAAATGAAAAAAAGCAGTGATTAGCTGTATCAAATAGTTTTTAGCACCTCCCACACACCCACTGTGACCTGATACTCCAACTAGTAAGTAGTACACCTTACAATAATAAGTAATCACTAGGATTTGGGCCACAGGCAATGCCTGTGCAATCACAAAATATGATTTCACTAGGTGCATATATTCAGAAATTTCAAAAATCACAATAGACATTGTTGCAAATAAAAGAGTGGACTTCAGAAAAGAGGAAGAGAAAAAATAGCAGAGATGGTGAGAGAAAATGTAGAAAAAAGGAGTTATATGCAGTTACAATGGATGGGAAGGTGGGTACTGGGGCTAGAAAGTAGGGAGCATTAGGAGGTAGGTTAAGATTTTAAATTACTTTAATGGCCATTTTTACTTTGTTTGGAGAGGGGTAGAATGGTTTCAAAAAGGGGATAAAGGGTACAATTGGAAGTTCAAATAGGCTTCATCATGACAATGCTCTCCCTAAATTGTAGTATAGATGAGATAAAGTCCATACTATATGATCAATCAGCTAATATCATATACGTATCAACGAGGATTACAAGAATAAAAGTAATAAGATGTTTACCTTCCAAAACATACTAGCAGGACTATCCAAAGTATTGCACTGATACAGTTTGGTTCCTTGTAAGACACCCAAGCCTGGCACAGTAACAGTGTATAAGTACATGCGAGACACTTGTTAATCAAACACAAATTCTGTTTATATTACTGCAACTGCAAGTATTTTGATCAGGGTCCAGACTAAGCTATTCATTACAGAGTGTGCGCAAGTCTAGGTTATAATTTTTTTTATGTGAACCAGATAAACAGGTGAAACTATGTTATGGTACAATGAGCTGCATTTATGTTCAAGGAATCATTGCAAAAAGATCAAAACAAATTGTGACGAGCAATACACGGTTAGTGCTTCACTTTACCATAGGTCATCACATCGTGCATGTGCAAAGAATTGCAAAGTTGCAAGACAGAACACAATCACAAACAAATAAGCTAAGGTAAATGAAGTGAAATCTGTTGGCCATACCCCTAAAACGACAACGTTGATGTAGAAATCAACTAAAGTTGCTGTCATCCACCTGCAACATGACAAATTAGAATCTATCAAACACAAAATTTGAGGTTTTGCCAGTTCATTCGAACTAAAAATGCTAAATGATCTTCAACAAAAACAATTCATAAACTTATAACTCACATACGCTGATAGACCAGCCAAGAGCTTACAAGTAAAGAGTACTCAATGCCATTCCCTGATTATTGCACTAAGCCATATGCAGGTTCACAGTAGGATTAATAACTTAATACCTTGACGGATTTGTTTCAACTTCTATCCTCTGGCATTTACATTAAGGTACGAGGGTTAATTCTCTCGAAAACTAAAAAGGAATTCCATAACAAAATGGTACCAAATTAACGGAATTATCAGTACTAAAACTTAGGGATATCAAGAACCAAGAAACAGGGATTGCTCATGGTTGACAACATTGGTGCTTTATGCATAAAAGTGATGGGGAGCACAGATCACTTGCTCTCACAGTTCAAGAAGATTGTTGGAGTCCTCGTGGGGAACATTTATGAGCAAATGGTAAAGCGCAGGCTCCTCAAGCATTATGACATGGGTTTGCTTTCATGGAAGCCAAAAAGAGCAGCTCCAGTGTGCAAAGCTCGAGTCATTGCAGAGCCTGGTGTGCGGCTCCAATACCCCCACCCCTTTGGAGGGGCAGGTTCCGTGTTTCGAACTCGTGATCTGGAGGTCACCACGCAGCAACCATTACCGTGGCGCCTAATAGTCAGTTAGTCACCCTCTTGGTCCAATGCAAACTGAGATGATAAATCCAATAAATAAGAATGTTGTGTTTAAGTTGTGAGATAGACCTAATTAAAGATAGCGCCCCTGAGCCATTATTGCTCTTCTGACTTTTTGCGAATTGCTAAAAAGGGAAAAAAATTGAAAAGGTAGACATTAGCATTATCCATTACTCCAAGTATTGTTTCACTTATTTGGTCCGTAACTACTAATTTTGTTCAATTCGGTTTCCATAACGTTTTCAAACACTGTCCAACAAATTCACCAAAGTTAAGGGAAAAAAAAAACGGAGTGAGTACTTGAGTTGATCGCAATCAAAACTAACAACCAATCAAAACAACCAAAAAAGAAAAGCGGAAAGAGTTACTACGATACAGCAAGTAATTGTGTGTGTGTGTTTTCCGTCTGTGTGAGTGTGTGTGGGGGGGTGTTTTTTTTGCCGCTCGCGCGTCACATTCACCAAGCGAATAGCACAGATATGGGAAGAGAGGCGTACGGAGTGAGGAGGTCTTTACGGAAAGGGAGGCCATCGATGGAGATGGTGTAGACGAGGGTTGCCAGCATAACACATCCCAACGCGCTGAACAAAACTTTCAGGCCAAATGCCGGCGATACAAGTCCCATTTTTGTGTGTGTGTTCTTCGTTTGCCTTGTGCGTGTGCCGGGCTGCTGCAGGCTGTGGGAATCAATCAGCACACCAACAAGTGTGTAAGCGTAAAAGGGGACAATTATGGGGACGCCATGGCTCCACGTCTCAAAGCTCTCCCATTACCCTCTTCTCTTGGAAAATATTTGTCACTTTTAGTCACCCATTGACCGTTCATATGTTTCTTTTTTGGTACCAGGTTCGGTGATAAAAAGTTATTGTTTAAATTTTTTTTTTTTTACTTATCGTTTGATAATTATTTTTCGTTAATATATATATTCTGACATTTTTATATTATAAGCATAGGATTCTAGTTCGTTTATTAGAGTGTGTTTGGATTTGAACATTTCAAATACTGAATAATTTCAAATTCCCTCATTTTAAAAAATTTCTTCATTTACAAATCTCATCATTACAAAATATTCTGTTTGAGATTTTTTTTTCATTATTCTGTGAAATCTTACTGGATATTTCTAAATTTAAAAAAAAAAACAAGCTATTAAAAGGGTGAGGATCAGATATACTAAAAAGTAATAGGAATCAAATATCACAGAAAGTAGGCATAAGTTTTTTTTTTAATAATCATGAGAATTGCATTGATAAAGAGTTACAAACGTACACAGTTGCAGCCGTTAAAGGTTTACAGACAAACATGACAATAAGCCGTCAAATAACCAAAAGAAAACAAGTGACACCGAGAGAGAGAAAGTTATAACAAGATACATAATAACCGAAGGATGAAAATAAAGAGAGAGAGAGCTCATTGCAGCAAAACCCTGTGTACCTAGTCCTGATAAACGGTGATATGGGCATGACACGTAAAAGCTGCTAGGGATCTCGCCTCTTTAAGTTGCAAAGATGTGGCTTTGTCAATACTACAAAAATGCATATCTGCTATGACAAAACATGCATCATATAATATCGGTGTCACTTGATCAGGAATATCTTCAGTATCCGACAACTGCGAGAGTATAGAAAGAGAATTAGTAAGAATAATGATATGTAGTAAGTTTTGTCTTTTGACCCATGTAACAACGGTTAAGACCCCTTTTGCAAGGGCTGCTGAATGATCTGAGGCAGTAGTTGAAATGGCAGCTGAGCCACACCGTTGGTGAAGATGGTTGGCACAAGAAATCCCAATTCCAGTTTTAAGCGTTTTAGAGTTAAAGCAAACAGCTAAGTACAGAAGAATAGGTTCTTTGTTATGGCAGTTACAGGTTGAAACATAATTTTGAAGAGTAAAAGGAAACCTAATGATTGGTTTGGGAAAGGAGTTCGCTAGGCTAATTTGACAAAAAGGTTTAGAGAAAGCAGTTTTTATTTTAAGGGAGAGATTTTTAAGGTAAAGAATAACAAGGTAAGGGTTAAAAATGGATTGGCGGAAGATGAGGTGATTTCTGTGTATCCAAATACCCCAAATCGTAGAAATTATGTCAATAGAGTGGGCTAAATATGAGCTTGTGGGTTTAGGTTTTTGAAGCCAGGCGATGAGCCATTCTTTGAAAGGACAAATAATGGCATCAGACTTTAGCCCAGCAGGGCCACCAAACCAAACAGATATTATTTTTGGGCATGTTAAAAAGAGATGATCTAGAGTTTCTGACTCATTGAGACACAGTGGGCAAGAGTCGGTGGTGGTGATATTTAGTCGTCTGAGGTTCGATTGCAGGGGAAGCCGATCCCATAAGATTTGCCATAGGAGAAATTTCATTTTCGGTAGAACTTTTAATGACCAGACAAACTTCCAGCATTTTTGTCCTGGAACTGGAAGGGTGGCGAGATGGCCAATGGTTCGTAAATTTTCCGTCTTCATTTGGTAGATCATAGGGTAGGCGGTTTTGACTGAGTAAATACCAGAGGGAGCATACTGCCAGAGCTGCTGATCTGCAATGAGATGAGGAGAAAGATGAATAGCACAGATGCGATGTGCAATGACAGGGGCAAACAATTGATATATAAGGTTGATGTTCCAAGCTCCATTTGAGATGAGTTTATTTACTGATCCGGATGAGATGGATGAATCAGTACCATCATAATGTGGCCTGATTGCACAGTTGGGAATCCAATGAATTTTCCAAATAGAAATTTGTGTTCTAGTGCCAACTTACCATCGAAGACCACATTGAAGGATATGCCTGCCAGCTACAATACTACGCCAGGCCCAAGAGAAATTTCCTTGGTTGGGGCTAGAGAGGAAAGTGGATCTTGTACAGTATTTGCCTAATAAAATGCGGGCCATTAATCCCTCTGGCTTGGTCCATATTCTCCAGCTTGTTTTTCCCAAAAGTGCTAAATTAAAAGAGTCAATATCCTTAAACCCGAGGCCTCCCATCAGCTTAGGAGCGCAGAGAGTATGCCAGTTAATCCAGTGGATACCCTTCCTGTTCTTGTCACCTGACCACCAAAATCTACCAAGAATCGAGGTAATTGCTTTACAGACATATTTTGGAAGGAGAAATACTTGCATATGGTATGTAAGAAGAGAGGTAAGCACTAAAGTAATAAGGGTGGCCCGACCAGCTTTGTTAAGCAGACAACCTTTCCAGCCAGCACATCTGTTTTGTATTTTGGTGACGAGGTCACGAAAGAATAATTTCCGATTGCTAACAATATCAAGCGAGCTGTCGAGATACTTTCCAAAATAACATGTTGTTTGGAGTCCGAGCCAATGTGCAATTAAATAAGAATCCTCAGGGTTGGCATTAGGACTTAGCGTAACAGAAGATTTTGCATGATTGATTTGTTGTCCCGAAGCCGTGCAATAATTATGAAGTATCGAACTCAGATGTTGACAGGATGCTGGGGTAATTTTGGTGAATAGCATGGCATCGTCTGCAAAGAAAATGTGATTTATAGGTGGACTTCAGATACCTGCTTTGATGCCGGGAATTAAACCGAAATCTTGAGCTCTGATCAAGGATGCTGATAGAACCTCTGCACATAGAATGAATAAATACGGCGACAGTGGATCGCCTTGCCGTAGACCACAATTTGGTTGAAATCTTTCTGAGGGTGATCCATTAAGAAGAATCTCATAAGAAACACTTGTGACACATTCCATGATAAGCTGAATGATATGAGGAAGGAATCTAAATTTCTGTAAGACTGCTTCCAAGAATTTCCAGTTTACTCAATCGAAGGCTTTACTCATGTCCATTTTGATGGCACCCAGAATTTGCTTTTGACCTTTGGATGTTCTGATTTTTTTGGTGAGCTCTTGCGCAATGATAATATTGTCACTAATCTGCCGTCCTCCCACAAAAGCATTTTGAAATTCGGATATAAGGTGAGGGAGGAAAGATTTGATACGATTGGCGATAGTTTTGGCGATGATTTTGTATATGGTATTGCACAGGGAAATAGGTCTAAAGTCACCGAGGGACAACGGCGTAGAGCATTTTGGCAGAAGGATAATGTAAGATTTGTTTGTTTCACGAAGGATATGACCTGATCGGAGGAAGGAGAGAACGGCACGGGCGACTGGTTTGTCCAGAAAATCCCAGCATTTTTTTATAAACAATGGCTGGTATTCCATTAGGTCCTGGAGTTTTGTCAGGTTTTATTTCAAAAAGAGCGGTCTTGACTTCATGGCCAATGAAAGGTTTACTTAGCCATTCGATTTGACGAGGAAGAAGATGGGAGGTAAGATTCGACACACTATCTAGTGCGGATGAGTTCCACAATGGGTTGAAAGAAGGACAGTAGACAGTTTTAAAATGAGTCAGAAGACATCCAGCTATGGTATTATGAGAGGAATGAGTAATGCCATTAGCATCGATGAGAGAAGAAATATGACTCTGAAGCCGCCGGATAATAGTTGATGTGTGAAAAAATTTAGTGTTCTGATCCCCCAATTGAAGCCAACGTATTGCAGATTTCTGAGCCCAGAAAGTTTCTTCATAGTCTAATAGCCAGTCTAGCTTATTCCTTGTTTGTTGTTTTAAAAGCTGGGCATCTGAATTTGGTAGTTGGCATTGAAAATGTTGAAGTTGATTCCTAGCATCCTCAATTTGGGCCCCCAGATTACCAAAGCATTGTTTATTCCAAATACGCAAAAGCTTCATCATGTTTTTGCCTCAGGTAGCAACTTGGAACAAAGGCGATCCTTCACAAGCCTAAGACCAGGCTTGCTTGATAATCGATGCACATTGAGGGTGCTTGAGCCACATTATTTCAAATCGATGTGGCCTAAGGAGGAATTCTTGAGACGGATTTGTGTCTAGAAGTAGAGGAGCATGATCGGAAGTTTGAATGCCAAGATTTTTAACTTGAGCATGAGGAAAAAGAGAAAGCCAAAGGACATTTACGACGCATCTGTCCAAACGTTCATAGGTGTAAGATTGTCCAATACGGTTATTGGTCCACGTGAAGGGGGGGCCCACCTAGTGGATATCCGTCAGTTGGTTGATGGTAAGGAAATCTTGCAAAAGATTATGGCCAGGAATACAAGCAAAATTTGGGCCGGTTTTGTCAAAGAGGGACAGGACCTGATTAAAGTCTCCAATAAGCATTAAATGCTTAGAGATTGTAGAGATAATGTTCGAGAGACGTGTCTAAGTGAGCTTCCTTTTAGATAAATTGGGATGGCCATAAAGAAAACCAGAGATCCAGGAAGAGCCTTGCTTGTTGAAAAATTCTATGAGAATGAAATTTTTGCTTTGATATAGAATAGACCCATTAACCTCTTCAGTCCAACCAACCCAAAGGCCGCCTTTTGAGCCCAGAATACCGGATGGCTCAACTCCGGCAGTGGAGGTGAATCCTAATTTCAGGAATTTTTTGGATACCGAGGAGAGTTGCTGTTTAGTTTCAAGAAGGAAAATGCATTGAGGTTTATAGACACGGGTCAATTTGAGAGCTGCTCGAACTGTACGGGCTTGACCCAGACCACGACAGTTCTAGCAGAGATGTTTCATTGAGGGTGAAGGGGTTGCGAGGGGGCAACACTCGAAACCCTAAGGATCGCACGAACGGGATGGGAAGAAGAAGTCAAGAAGAAAGGATTATCTATGACTCCAAGACTTCTTTTAAACGAGAGCTTGTTGTCAAGGATATGAGGAGGGAGGAAAAGGTCTAAAACTTCACGATCTAACAACTTAGACGAGAGCTCTAGCTTTGGATAGGAAGAGCAGAGTTTTCATTTTTTCAGAAGAGATGAGTAATTAGGAAATGAACATCGGATGGGAGTTTCTGCACAGGTAAGGGAAAACTCTGCTCTCTTTTTCGGTAATTTGCGCACTCTAGAGTTATCATCGACATTGTGAGAAAAATAACCGAATTTTCTTTTGTTCCTCAACATGAATATAGAAAGAGACTTGAGTAGACAAAAAGTAAGCATGCTTGTGCAAAAAAATAGAGCATAACTTGGATCAGAGTTGTAAGGAGGGTCACTTGGCGGATTTGGAAGATTCGCCAAGATAAGTGGTTTGAGCTTTTTCCTTCCAGCATCCTCCATGTCCTCTACCATGGTGACTCTTTTTTTGCCTATTCCAGTTGATTGCTCGTCTATAGGTTCTATTTCATTGCTGGGGATATCAAAGTCAGGGGCCTTGAAAATGGTTCCACTGGTTGCCTGAGTGCTTGGCAGTAGAGAAAATTCAAGTGGCTATCCTTCTAATCGATCAGTACCATCACTGGAGACTTCGAAGTCCGGTGCCCTGAAGATGTTCTTTGGAGCTAGAAAGTAAGATGGTGCAGAGGAGTTCCCGAGGATAGCCAGCTAATAAGGATCACACTCTAGGTAATGTGATTGAAGTGGTTCATCAGGCTTAGAAAAGTTTAAAACCAAATCATTTTGGCTTTTTAGTAACAGAGGTGTTATTTGGAATGGAGAATTTGGGTGGCTTGATGATGGTTTATTTAGGTTGAACGGTGAGAAAGGTGATGGAGGATTGAGGTTGGGAGAGCTTGGCTGGAGTGTAGTGCATGTTATGACAGGGAGAGGGGGCTCAGTGGAGGGGTTTACAGGAAGAGAGAGGAGGTTTGGGCTTCGGGTGGCCGTGAGAGGGGATTGTAGAGGGTTGGTGAATTGGGCTGACGAGAGGGTATTTGGGAGGTTACCAGGTTTGGGCTGAGTAAGGGATGCTGGGCTAGGCCAGGAAGGAGTGAATATGTGTTTGTTTATGGGGTGGGCAAGAAGAGATACATAGGCCGAAGTCAGAAAGGCCCAGAGTAAATTTTGCAAGGTTGATGTTGGGCCGAGATAGAGGCAGGTTTGTGACAAGTGGGCCAAGAGGGCCTAGAGAGAGACCATTTGCCGAGGGGTCCAGTTCGTTTGAAGAGCAAAATATGGCAGTCCTGTTGGATGGTGAGCCCACCTCGTGAGAGATCTGCAGATTGGTTTGAGAGAGATTTTCAGCAAGTGGGAGATCTTCAGATTTGGAAAGATTTGAGGTAAGATTTTCTTCCACTTGCAGCATACACATCATGGGAATGTCAGACATGGGGAGATTTGCAGAATCATGAACATAAGAGGTTGTCTGCGCATGGGTCCAGGATGCGGACGTGGCTAGCTGTGGAACACAAACATCTGCGGTTGCCGACGAAGTGACGATCTCTGTTTCCGACGAGTATACTTCAATTTCCCGGTGAGTTTCATCTTCTTCCTTTTGAGAGAGTGCAATTTCATCCTGAGTGGTTGCACTAGAGAAGGAGTTTATGTTTGCATGAGGGAGCAACTCATCTTCTACCAAGATATCATTTGGCAATTGATCATGATGTGCGAAAATAGGCGATGGGAGGTTACTAAGAAGCTGTTCATTTCCAGTAGGAAAGAAGGGGGCAACAGCTTGCACCTCCTCGTAGTGATTAATTATGAGGGCCTCCATAACAGGAGGAAGATGATTTATCTCATGAAGAGGCCAAATCTCCATATTGTCGTCCTGAACCAGGGGGGAATGGGAGGATCGGCTGCTTCCATAATAGGGGAGGAGGGAGCGGTTGTGAAATGGTCATCTTCGCTTGATTCAAATGGAGGACCTGGAGAAAAGGCATCATACATGTGGCCAAGCACTAACCCAGTGCCATTGTGGGAAATAAGAACACTAGAGGTTCGATTCCAGTCCGAATTGGGAAAAGCACGGAGGGTTTTGGAGAACATGGGGTAGCCATCAAGGATGAGGGTTTCATATAGGTCAGGGCCAGGGATGTGGGCAGTGCGCCGGTTCAAAGATTCAATAACCTCAAGAAAGGAGGAAGTGCAGTGAGTGTTTTTGTGGCCAATCTTTCCACATCGGAAACAAGCCATGAAAATGCGTTCATAAGTGCACCGAAGAATCTGCACCCCCATGTTATCTAAGAGACCAAGAAAAATGGCAGGAAGTAAGGGGGCATCAAGAAGCACCCGAATTTTAATGCGGAAGTAGTCACCATTTTTTGTCCGACGATCAGACCAATCAATCTCTAAAAGAATGCCCGCTGCAAGTCCGATCATTTCTGCCAGGGAGTAATGGTAGCAATCACTTGGAATGTTGCTCACCTGCATCCAGAGGTCCTCCGTTTTGAACTTGACAGTGCTATATACTAAATGTGGGAACCATTCATGCAGAACTAAGAGTGCACCAAAAAGGTTCGATGGGCCATTTGTAAGCATCATTTTTGCATCAGAGATCACAGAGAATGTGAAAAGGAAGAGGTTGGGGACTTTGGTTACTTGTACGGGACCTTGGAGCGCCCAGCAAACATCCACTCTGTTTTGGATTGTTTTGGATTTGAGACTCTGAGAAGGAGCGTGAATCTTGAAACTTGCCGAGTAAGACATACTCTTTGCCTATTCTAGCATTTCTAACTTGATGTTCGTGGAGGGGAAGCAGGAAAGTTCTTAGGTCCACATTGTTGTCTTCATGCACGTTACCATCCCTAAAGTAAGGATCTTCCATGATGATTGGATGCGAGTAAAACTGAGGTGGAAAGAGGTGGGGTTGTGTACAGCAATTGGGAAGATAACTTAAAACGGGGGTTGATGGCAGTAACGCATGAGAACAAAAAGAATGTTTGGTAGTTGGGAACCTGTGTAATCAGAGCGTAAAAGTGGGGAAAGAGAGTAAAGGGACAAGGAGTTATATCTGAGTGGTTAGGTATTCAGGTGATGATAGCAAGCATTTGAAGAAAGGCAAATGGGTATGAGGGTAAACGAGCGAGAAGTGCAGATGGGTTTGGAGGGAGAGAGGAGAGAGTTTTCATCACGCAGTCGACGTGATTTTTCGACCCCTACACAGATGAATTATAAGTAGGCATAAGTTATTTAGTGGTTTTATAAGTTATATTTTTTTTAAGGGATTTGACAAATAACTAGTTCAAACTAGCTATTTGAATTGTGAATTTGGAGGCTCCAACTATTTAGTTCAAATCCCTCTGAGAATTTCTCAAATTCTCTTCATACAATTCAAACAAAAGATTATGTTCAAGGAATTTTCAAATACCTGCCTAAATTGAAATTTCAGTTCAAATCTCACATCCAAAAAAAGTCTTGAAGAATAATGATATGTTAATATATGTTCTTGTATATTTACAAATACATGTAATGAATTCTAATAGTTTATTTGAAAGGTGAATAGCTATTATTTTGATATATACTTTTTTGCTAAATTTTGAAAATGGTGATAAAACACGATAAAAACTCAAAAACATGAAAATGGAAGCAGAGACGATCGTAACCACATGAGCAATCATATCATCTTACTAGAGGTCGTGACCAGGGAAGTTAAATAGTGATATCCGCGAGGTTATGATCGAGTTAGTTTGATAGTATCGTAAATTTGAATGTCTTGCACTAAAGAATATTTTCTTCAATAAATATTATCACCTATATTACATTACAAATCTCATCGTTAGTTCCCCGTTGAGGGTCATTGATGAGATGCACATGCGCTGCCCGCAATGAATCACCAAAGAATTTTATAGGGCTATGGGTCTCCAATAAAAAAGTTCTTTATTTTTTGAAATTCAACCTTCACAAAAGAAATTCTTTATTTTGTAAAACTCAACCTTCACAAAAGATCATTAGCATGACATTGACAATTTTGATCACGGTTTATTACACAATTGGAATTCTTCTAATTGTTCAAGACAATATAGAAAAACAAATAGCTCCACAATTTGGATAATTTTTTTCCTTTTAACAAAACATTTATTGACTTGAAGCACGCAAAGCATCAAGTCAATTGATTGTCTATAGGCATTGGGAACAACAAATAGGTAATGATTAATAACAATCAGTATGCGTTGGATAAAGCATTTTAGCGACAAAAAATTGTCACTATAAATTTTAATAACAATAACAAAATATTTTAACCGACAATCTTTCGCTACTAAAGCCGTATAGTACAAGATCCTTATCCTTGGCCCATCTTATACAAGCAAACTCATGTAGAGCAGTGCTGGACGTGCAAATAGGACTACCCTAATGAAAAAAGTATTGGTACTCAAAAACATGGTAGCTCGTCAAGCCTTCGCTCACATTATTACAAACCTAAGCCAGTCATGGTTCATACAGCCATTAAATACATAACCTTAAACCACTCTAGGATAACCAGAGTTCTTTAGATCACTCAAGCAATACAATGAAAGTGAGAATAGCACATAATTACAAGCCGAAGTGATAGTTCTCATGCCGAAAACATTAGCAAGGAACATCATGCAACTTTCTAAATCCATGATCTTTAGTTGGCAAAATGACAGCTCTCTACCAGAATGACCGTGAAAAAGTTAAGCATGTCTCGATCAAGAGAGCTTGGCAAACAGTGGCTAAAAAAAATGGCCGTACCTAACGAGCACAAGTATTGAAAAAATTCGGCAATAATATCCAATAGGAGATACGATACTGAACTCTGATCACATCATTTGCAATCTCCAACTTAACATGCACAACCACCACGTTGCTCTGTTTCCGAAACAGCCTCGGGAAGGCCCTGAAAGTAGCTGTAATTGATCGATAAAGTATTAGGAAAAAGAAAGGTATCCTGCATGATATGGGCTATAGCATCTTAAAGTTACGAACAGACAATTGTGCTAACACATGCACCTGAGCAGACAGACGTCCGCGCGAAACAAACAATTCTAGAAACTTATGGAGTATTACTAGTAAGCAAAGAAAATAACCAAGAGCTGATAAATTGCCGAAATTGTACCACCGCCGTTCAACAAGTCACTTGATGCCGTGCTCGAGGACCAAGACCTTAAGTAGCGAACTATTAGGGAGCAGAAAGGAGTAAAGCGGCGAGTCAGATTCCCCGCGGCCTTTAGGTCTTGGTCTCTATTAGCAATGTCTTGCCAGCGAGTCATGTATAGCAGAGCTGCAGTTGCTATCTCCAGAGAGAGAGAGAGGGCCATTTTTTTTTATTTACTGTAGAGACGCCACAACTTGGGACCTGCACTACGCTTCTTTATCAGGACTTGAGTGGCAAAGAGCGTTCTGGTAGTTTCCCTCAAAAGCCAGAAAGACTGGTGGTTGGGCAAAACTCGTGAGACCGGACCATCTGTTTTGATGACGTGGACTGTCAGAGATGCGCCGGCAAGATCCTAACCTCTCCGGTGTTAAATGTGTATCCATCCCCTATTATGGTTTACATACATATATGCACGGAGACATCTACTTTAGAAGGATCTATGATGACATGAAAAAAGGGTACGGTCAAATAAACATTATTTCCGGGGAGTGAGACCTAATGCTCGTTTGCGGTAACCACATAAAGCATTCTCAAAACCCATGCATCTTTAAAAGGCTTTACTAGTACAACGACTAGTTAGTACCTATAATTCCCAGACTTCCATCCCAAATTTCAGACGTGATGCTAATACCTTTTAACCTAAAGTCTCGACTCTGTGTTGGAGCTTTTTAGTAGTAATGGTGACCAACAGCCATCAGATGTCGACTGGTTGGACCACCTCTCACAACCTTCATCGACATGCCCATAAGTCCCGACTTAAACTAACTATTGGTATACCATTCACTATAACAACCTCTGAACCAACCAAGGTCCCTTTACAAGCATAACAATTTTCAGTAAGCAACAAGAATATATCTCACTGCAAATGCATTATACTAGAAAACAGCAGGACTTTCTGAAAGCAAGTTGTTAACTTTATATTTGGTCCAAGTCGTTGAGGTGTACTTACATGTCCTGCTCATGCTCATTTGCTAAAGCAGTTTTAGCGATGCAAAGGAATGCAGCATCAACATTGTAGTCCTCCTTGGCAGATGTCTCGAAGTAAGGTATATTCCCTTTTGAGGCGCACCAGTCCTTCGCCTTCTTCTCAGAAACCTACACCCAGCTATATTAGAGCCAAAACGTACAGGACACTAAACTAATAACATTGCAAGTGTAAATCCTTACCACTCGACTATTTCCTCCATCTATATCAATCTTATTGCCAAGTAATATAAAAGGAAATGTCTTGGGGTCAGCTGGGTTTGCCTGCGACAGAAGTAAATACTAAGAAAAAGGCTACTGATATTGCCAAAAATCTCCAAGACAAGAAAAATGTATGCATGGTGATACATGACATCGAGGAAAAGGATAATTATGCTTAACAAAATGAAAAACGATCACGCTGATATGCAAATTGATTCATCAAAACTAGATTGACCACTAACACGAGAACCCGTAGCTTTGCTTACATTGTACATAGCACCTGATACCAAACAACTACTCCTACAACACGACACAGATGAAAATGATGACATGTGTTCCTTTTAGCACCCCCGTGATTAGAAGTTATACACTTTTTCACGACTTTTAGTAACCTTCTTTGTTAAATTACCACGGGGGCTGGAAGCAAGGAAGGAAGATGTTATAATTGTAGCTCCTTCCAATGCTGAATGGTCTCTAAAAATGAGCTTCACCCCTCTTTGGTGGCTATGGTTTGCTTTCTACTTTTCTAACCCATCAGTCTTTTCTTGGTGGTCTTGCTGGTTGCTTTCTCTTTGGCTCGCCAGAGTAGTAAATTCTGGATGTAGCCACTCAATGGCTCTAGGAGTAACAACTTCTATTGAAAATCATGGTAAAAAAGAGTCGGGTCAATCTTTTCGGATTCCAGTTAACTTTTTACTGCCCCGTCAAACAATCAGATCTCAGTTTCCCTCTTCGAATGAAGATTCAGGTCACTTCTCATTTATTGCAGTCTAAGCTGATTAGCATACACGACAAGTGACACCCTCCATGCACTACAAGGTGACAATTAGTTGGCCCCTCCAAAACTAACACTCACACACCACATAGAGACAATAGCTTCTGCAAGAACACGATTTCTAATCCAACGGCCTTACATACATGTGTCAACTAACTTGAACTACTGGATGAAGCAAAGAGGACCAATCTCAAACTGCCAACGTGAAAGAACCAACAGTTTAGTGCACAACACCGCTTCCTCTTATGATATGTTCCACATTCGGCATTTTCCCTTACAACATTCTAGGAGTAATGGAAGGCGAGTAACATACACACTGCTACGGTACCTATTTGAGGGGGAAGGGGCGTCTTAACGCCAAAGTATATGACAAAAATGATAATCACAAATTGTTACGATGAAAGAGGAGTCGGCAAAATATATCACCAACCTGTTTGAGAAATTCTTCGTGCCAATTGTCAAGAGTATCAAAAGATCTCATCACGTTAACATCGTATACCAAAACACAGCAATCCGCTCCTCTATAAAAAGCAACACCCAGACTCTGAAATCTCTCCTGCCCAGCTGTGTCCCATATCTTCCAACAAAAATAGCATAATCACTCAGCACAAACATAAGAAGCAACATGCTCAAAGGAATACAATTTAAACCAAAAAACCCACTTGTAAAGTCACGAGCCTGTCGTCAATTTGTAGCTCCTTGGTAACAAAATCAGCCCCGATTGTCGCTTTATACTGCTGACTAAATTTCTTGTGTACATACCTACATAAACAGTTAAAGAACCCCACATCCTAATTCAAACGAAGCGCAACAATCATACAAACAGTTCGCTAAACTTTCTAGATCCTTACGAAAAACCAAAATCCACGAAGACAAAGAAAAGGAAGACTATTTTTAGTTTGCAACGGGTCCAATTAGTGCCAATGTGCATCCTTGACAAAAAACACACAAACTGAAATGCGAGTCATTTGTCGCTAAAAAGTGCCAAAGACAAAAGGAGGTGCAAAAAGCATAATAATTTGTTGATAGACATTGGCATTCAAAATTGAGCCAAACAGAGACAAGAATTTTTCTATGTATAATGAGATCAACAGAGGTTGCTTGAAGGATACTGGTTCATCAATGACGTCTTGCCCACCCTGAAAACGACCAAAAGGAATCAAGCAAACAGAAAAGTGAGATGTGAAATTGAAGCTTCAAACGCAACCCTAGAATTGAAAAGGAAAATAAATAAAGTAAATCGTACCCACTGTCGCCCAGGACGATGACCTTGAGCAAGGTTCGCCTACGCAACGACATGTCGAATTACAAAAGTTGAAAATTGTTTGCTCTACTTTTTGCTTCTCAGATTCTGCATAAAAAAAAATAAAAAAAAAATTTGCAGAGAAGAAGAGAGAGGGAGACGATTTGGTTGAAGAGAGAGAAAAGGGGCGCCAATTTCGATCTCCTTCTCTCTCTCTGAGGTGTAAATTGCGTACTACCGACCAACGCAACAACCCGACGCGCCGGCCAATCGCTTTTCCGAGCTTTATTTAAATTGCTTTTTTGGTAGCTAATCACGGTAATTGATAATCCCCAATTTTGCCAAAAATAGATACTATTTTGAAATTATTGTTTGGATATCACGTTGTTTTTTACTTACAAAAGAGCACGAGGCACTTAACCATAATGTTATTTATCTTGTCATGATCAAATGTTTATCGCTGTATTAAAAGCAATTGCTAATTATAAGAGCACAATTTTATGTTTTTATACTTCTGATAGGAGCGATCAGTACACGCAGTGGATTACACAAAAAAGTAGATGAATACGGTCCACCTCCGATCTGCAACATGTTTATTTGCTTCTTTTTTGACTGTTTGTGTCGAATTAAAGGACAATTAGGACCACTTTTGTTGGTTGTTATTGCCATAGTTGCTATTGATATAAACCCTGATCTCATCCTCTCACACTGTTGCCATTCCACTCGTCCGCCATTTCTATGTAAGTTATAAACTAGCTCTAAACTAACTTGTTCCTATCGAGAATTCACAAGCTTCTGCTGCCGCCACCTCCCGGCATCCCTATGCCAGTGTGACCCCAATCTTTCTCCCACCAGTACGACCCCTACTTGCCCCACCAACGTCACAGACTACAATTACGGATGCTGCATCCCATTGCAATCGTCGCTGCATATTACAGCCTCACAACCAAAATCCATTTCCACCACCAAAATCCACCCTCTACCACCTAATGAACTAGCCACCGCCTGCCACTACATAGGCACCGACCACCTACCATTTGATATCACGTTTTACCCACCACCGTTTGATCCACCCACATAACTTTTTTTTTTCATTTTGGTTGTTTCGTGTTTATGGAGTTGATTTGTAGTGGTGTGGAGGTTGGGTCGATGGTGTACAGGTGGAGAATGAAGAAGGAGAGAGAGTGGATCATAGACTGATTGCTAGCGGTGGTGGTTCGACTGGAGCTGTAGGTGACGGGCTAATTGGTGACGATTGTGGGAGCTAAGTGGTGGTGGTGGTTAATGGTGGCAGCTGTATTGGAGTTGGGTAACAATTTGACATAAACAAGAATTCTATTCATTCTTTTCTAGATTTTACACCCCAACATGGTGATATTCCATCAACAATTTGTTCTTCAATCACTGTTCCCAACCTATTCTGGCCGCACCCAAAGGCCCACTGTGGTCGCACTTTGCATGACACGTCCGCACAAGCAACAGTCATTTTCAACGCTCACAACCGGTCAAAGCATGCATGCTCAAGTCACGTGCACTTCTTACTTTCATTACATGACTTCGTCACCAAGAAACTCATCATCGTGCGACGCCGCATCACGCTTCGACCGTCGCACTTCGCACGTCGTCCGTCGATGCGCCATGGCACTTGCCCAAGGAGGTTGGCCTTGGCCTCCCCCTTGGGGTTGGCCTCGGCCTCGGCCTTGGCCTTCCCCTTGGGGTCGGCCTCGGCCTTCCCTTGGGGTCGGCCTCGGCCTCCCCCTATGGGTTGGCCTTGGACTTCCTCTATGGTTTGGCCTTTGATCTCCATACTTAATACCTTCACTTCTTTTCAAAGGAACAAACACAACTCCGCAACCCCCGTCGCCCGTCGTCCGGACGTCAACTCTGCGACCCCCGTCGTCCGGACGTCATCTCCGCGACCCCCGTCGCCCGTCGTCCGGAAGTCATCTCCGCGACCCCCGTCGCCCGTCGTCCGGACGTCAACTCCGCGACCTCGTCGCCCGTCGTCCGAACATCGCCCGCACCTGCACGCCAACTCCACGACGCTCATCGTCCGTCACCCGGACGTCGTCTCCGTGACCCCCGTCACCAACGTTCGAGCGTCACACTCTAACACTCCGCCGCGCCCGCGCGCCGCGCCGCTGATACAGCCGTGCCCCCAGGCTCTCTGTCACACTACCTTACTCCCGCACACCATATGCACTATGTCGTGCCCATGTGCCACCATTGACACAAACGTGCCCCCCGGCACCTTACGCACTCCGCCGCGCCCATGCGCCGCGCCACTAACACATACGTGCTCCCGACACCTTACTCACTTCATCGCGCCCATGCGCCACAATCATGTCATCATGCCCCCGGGCACCACACTCATTCATCACACCATGCGCACCTTGCCTTGGTCATGGAACATGCTTCAACCCACTCTCCGGAGTGTACATCACCCGCAGGGATAGGCGACTCCTCCGGGACACTATCTCTGCCAGGGAGCTCTTCAACTCCCCTTCCGCCAGGTAGACGGCTCCTCCGGGATGCTACCTCGGCCAGTCGGGTAGACGGCTCCTCCGGGATGCTACCTTGACATGCTCCGAGTGCTCCGGCATAAGGACTCACCCGCGGGGATAAGCGACTCCTCCGGGACACTATCTCTGCCAGGGAGCTCTTCAACTCCCCTTCCGCTAGGTAGACGGCTCCTCCGGGATGCTACCTTGACTCGCTCTAAGTGCTCCGGCACAAGGACTCACCCGCGGGGATAGGCGACTCCTCCGGGACACTATCTCTGCCAGGGAGCTCTTCAACTCCCCTTCTGCCAGGTAAACGGCTCCTCCAGGATGCTACCTCGGCCAGTTGGGTAGATGGCTCCTCCGGGATGCTACCTTGACTCGCTCCGAGTGCTCCGGCACAAGGACTCACCCGCGGGGATAGGCGACTCCTCCGGGACACTATCTCTGCCAGGGAGCTCTTTAACTCCCCTTCCGCCAGGTAGACGGCTCCTCCGGGATGCTACCTTGGCCGGCCAGGTAGACGGCTCCTCCGGGATGCTACCTCGGCCTGCGGAATAGGCGACTCCTCCGGGACACTATCTCCGTCAGGGTGCCTGCGTGACTGGCATACGTGCTCCGGCACTGGGGGCTTGCGTCGGCACCTCTAGGGACTATGACCCCCCGGTCACTCCGAGACGGGAGCAGGTCTTCGGAGGGCATCGCGCCTAGTTCACCTGGCAGTTGGGCGTCGGGTCTTCCCCACCGCTGCCAGGCCTGTGGGACTCCGCAAGGGCTTGGATTAGAGGCTAGATCAAGGGGGTTCTCTGGCCACACCAACGCGATGGGAGCCAGTCTTTCCTGACAAACGGAGCGACGCTGTGAAGAGCAGGCCGGGTGAATATGCGATCCGGCAGTCCGTGGAGCGCCGGCATCCGTGGACCCCCCGGTGACGTGTCACTCCCGGGGAGTGCCACGTGTCGGTTAATGACATCATCATCTCAATCTCTATAAATAGAGGTCTTGAGAATTCATTTATAACAAAAAGATAGAGGTTGGACATTTTTAGAACATATTTCACTTTCTCACTCTAGAATTCTAGAGAGAGAAACATACAGTACCCTGACTCTGGACCTAAGCATCGAACTGTGACTGTCATCGTGTATTCATCCCGCGCCATCGCCCTCGCAGCACTGCCACCCTCGAGCTCTGTCTGGGAAGCCCTTGGTCTCTGCCCTTGTTCCACCCTTGCTGTGTCTCACATCAACATACTTGGCATCTGACTCGGACTGCAGCCTTTGTGGCACCTCCACGTAAGCACGAACCCACTTTCTTTGGCATCAATCAATTAAAACAACTCTCTCACTCCAATCACCCATTATAGGGCAGGAAAAATGGTGAAATAAAATGCAGATGTAGATAAAGATTTGGATCGTCCCACAGATGGCCTGTGGACTGTCAGTTCACGCTGGCGTATACGGTTAACATTAGTTCATTTTTTAGTATACCTACTAAGTGTAAGTGGTTGGTTGGCATTCTAAATTGTGGACTTCGGAAGATTTGTTTGCTGAACATGAAATCATTTTAGTATCACATTTCATACTACTAGTACAATGCACGTGAACGTTAACATGTGACAAAATTAGATTATGGTATAGAAAAGTCATAACCCCATGTATTATGTAGATTATGACAATCAATTTTCAGTAATTCAAATATACATGTTAATATAATTAAAGTAAAAAAGACAAGTTAAAATTAATACGTAGATGCATGAATATTGTTCTAAACAAACATTATGAATCCATGTAAAAAATAATATTTGTCTCACAACTACCTTCATTTCGCACAACTTTTATCGAACGTAAAAAAATGTACATTGATTTTTTGTCAATGATGGCCCATCTCCTTATAGTGGTCTTACCCACCACTCTTTTAAAGTAAAATCAAATATAATTTTGAACCGTGGCATAGTCCAACTAAAAGGTCTTTAACAGCCAACAAAATAGTATTAGCTTTATGCCATCATCTATGAACCCGTAGTTTTTTTACTTTAACTTTAAATCATTTTTTATTTGTTTCTGGTATTTATATTATTTTATAGTTTAACGTGATGAACACAATAGTTACGGTGAATATCTTACAATCGTCCTTAGTCTCACCTTATTTATAAAATATTTTTCTTATTTAATTTGATAAAGATGTTCTTATAAGATTACTATCTTACATATTTACTCGTTAGAATTTGCTGCAATGAAAGGTTAGTAACTTCGAACGCTTAAAACATAAAAATGCCTATTTATTTGCAAATACACGACTACTTTCTAAAAATAATATGGTTATTAAGATTTTCCTTATTAAACGAAAAGGGTTTATACGCTGCTGACCAAATAGCAACCATGTTGTCAATCGCTCCAATATCATTACTGTAATATTTTGTCGCCTATAATGATTTAGTGGTATTTTTAACCACTCATGTTACCTGTTACTGGCAAGTGATGAGACAAGTGATGAATCATTTACTCTCTTGTTGATATGGTGGTAAATAATTTGATTGTAAAAAATGCACTTTTGAAAGAGAAAACAAATAAATAGGAAAAAACAATAACTCATGCAATTGATTTTTTTTAATTCGTTCTCTTCTCTTTTCGGTCACGTTAAAAGTGGTATAGAGAAATTTTTATTATTTTTAAATTAATTTTTGATTACAAATGCGTAGAACCGATCATTCATGTAGTATCCAGTTAGAGATTATTTAAATAGGTTATGGTAGTGTACATAAAGGTAAATAAGAAGTGAAGTTACAATAATTTACAGAGTCAAAGACAAAATGTGTTATTTTCTTATAAGGAATTGAAACTTGGCAAGTGTTCATCAACTTACGGTGGGATACCTATGTAAAGGAAATGATAGCCATCTCTATTAATTTTTATTTTTAAGATTCATATTATAAAAAAGCGGAAGATGTGGAATCACCCCTGGTTCGAAGGCCATATTGATACTTAATCAATAATTAATATGAAATGAGTAATTTCAAGATTTTATTAGGGCATGATGTTCACATCATAATTTTCAATCCTAACACAACTAAAAAAGGTAGGTATTTTCACATTTTCATACTGCTTAGGTAAGAATTTTTCACGATAAAATAGAAAATAGTAAACATACATGACGGAAAAAATATTTTTGGTCAAAGTTAATTGTTCTACTTTTGTCACAGACGTTATCATCATCAAGGTCTTGCATTCCTAAGTTATGTAAAGCATTACGGTCTAGATGACAATGAACATACATCATTTAAGTAATGATAAGTTTTATGAAAAATGAAAGAGACATTCACGTACTAATTATAGCATTTATGAGTAGTGGAAAAAAGGATTTTGTTAAAAGAATCCAGATTGTTGATATGTTAATTATATGGTAAGGTAGTAAGTATTGTTGTCCAAAATAAGAATTTACGCTTTTATATAGTATAGATTTTTATGGGACAAAGGAGCCACCGTAGTGGACCTTAAAGGTAGTTGTGCCTTTGAATGCTTTGAGAAATTATTGATTACATCATGCCACACTTCAAAAATTCAAAGCGAACCTTAGGTGTAATCAAGTTTCTTCGTGGTGAATAATTGCAAATTGCAAAAAAGATAAGTACGGTTGACGTTCTCCTGCATTATGATGTTTGCAAACGAGCTAGCAAGTGTAAGGCCTTTGCTTTACCTAATTGTAAGGCCTTTCTAGATCAATACATCAACTATGCTCAAGTGTAGAGAATAATGAGAAGTTTCATTTTTAATAAGCATTTTATGGGTCAAGATCTTCCGCGGTATAGCAGAGGTGTTGTACATCATTCAACGACAAAAAATTGTCACTGAAAATGTTTTGTCGCTGTTATTGATATTTATAATATTTTTTTATCGCTAAAAGTTATTTAGCGACATTTTCTTGGTACAATACTTTTATTGTATAACAGAGGATCCTAATCCGTACTTTATCTTCGAGTTTCTGTCTTGGTTGTGTTTAGTAGTAGTCTGTGATTAATGCAGGAGTTAGTAAAGGTCTAGAAGTCTTTTGGTCATTTTCCTTGCAGCAGGAGCAGCAGAGCTATTTCCCAGTCTACCAATAACTCAAGTGAAAACTAGCTTCTAAAAGCAGATGGTTACATCTTGTTTGTAATAGTTTTTGACAAACTTTATTTTTTGGGGTCCAGAATGCAATTAAACATTTCTTGCACTCAATTAACATGCTCATAAGGTTGAAGACTACAGTGTGATGCTCACTTTTACACCTGTGTAATCAGCATATTATGCAAGAGACGACAGTTTATTACCGTTAAAATTGAGTCATATAACTGTCTAGTTTTCAGTTTTTGCATAGGTATTATTTTTGCGACAACCACGCGCTACGCACGTGGCGGTCTAATTACTAGAGCTAAAGTTATAGGTTTCCTTGTCTCTCGAGCCGATAGTTCAGCAAGAGTTTTATGAATAGTAAACTTCTTACCAAAACAAAGTTTGATAATGACTTCTTAACGGTGCTCAAGTTTTTTTTTTGTTGCTCATTTAACTTACGAACGGATCTCAAAAGCTTCTAAACGGGAGAATACAGGCAGAGCTCGAGTGGCTTGAATGAGTTTGTAGTTTTAGTGTGAGCGCTGCAAATGAAGCAGAAACATAGGAAACACTAACACGCTGTTTATGAGCTTTTTTAGAAGAGAAACAAAGGGAAGGGAAGGCTCATTTCCTACATTTCTTTGGCTTTGAGTTTCTGTGAGCAGAGAAAAGAAAAATAAAAGAAACATGAAGAAAGTTTAAGCTTCTTTTTAATTCAAAATCTTCACTTTTCAAAGTTGTGAAGAAATGGAGAGAAATGAAAACCACAATAAGCAACACTTTGATAATACACATATTACCCTTGAAACAATGAAGACCAAATTTCTAATGCCCTTTATGTTCTAAGTTCGTTGTGGTCAATCTTCATATATGAAGTAGGTACCGAATTGGAGCTCTTGGTCAATTCTTTAGAATCACGAAATAAAGCAAGCTCGGTTAGCCGGTGGAGAAAGAATCGGAGTAGTCTTTAGTTTAAGGAAAGGTCATTTACGTAGTCATAGTTCCTAGGCCCAAGAAAGGAAGAAAAGGAGTAGGGCATTTCGCGGTGGCATTCTACATTCTTGCTTTCCTTCTGAAGCAAGGCAACCAAGAAGGCACTTCTAATATATAAAGTTAGAGATTTATTATAAAAAAAAAAAGCATTAGAAGGGTATTATCCATTCTACTCTTGAAACAATGAAGCAACACTTTTAATCTTTTATTATACCCACGATACGCAACACATGTTCATTGTTAGAATCATGAAAATGTGGTAAAAGTGTATAACAATATTATTACATCTTTTCTTTACTTCTGAACTCGTAAACAAGAAGAAAGAACGGTATTTTTTTCCCTCTAAATAAACTCATAAACAATACGCAAGAAAATTACTTTCTATGCCCTTCCTTTCTCTCGTCTTAAAACTCACAAACAAGCTGTAATAGAAAAATGATCTGACTGAGTTACCCGGATCCTAGCGACTTACGCACCAAGGAAACTCGGGCTGACCTTGATTTTATCCCCTTATGTCAACGAAGAATTAGAAAGAGCCATTAATGTATGTTTTAACGACCAAGAAGAATCTGGTACAACTATCTGTACAATATGCCTACGTAGACAAGAGACACGAGAGACGGATAAATCTAATGCCGTCCCATCAATGTCTTCACTACTTGGTTCTTCTTGCTTTCACCATCATCGTTCCGTCGTGACGACCTTGTTTGTGATGCGTCTCTGGTGACAGCTTGCAGGGGCACACGTTGAGTCACATGGTTAATGACGGGGGCCAATGTCTGGGAAAGGTTGATACCAACAGCCAGCAAAGATGTTATTGTGTGGCCATTGACAAAAGTGAGTGTATTTTAAAGGGGATGAGTTAACAATACTGTGTTGCCATGATTTATGATCTACTTCCTTGGATTATAATCTGGCATTTAATAGTCGCTTTGATCCATTACTGTGACCGTCATCGTTTAACTTTATACGCGTTTCTCAATTTGAACATTCAACGGACATTCACCGTAAGCATCACTATCATCATCCAAATTTTTATCCCAAACTAACCAAGAAGATCTGTAATCCAATGGATACTTTTCAAGCGCGAAGATGGTTGCACTTTCGCACAGACCAGTTGATAACAATATTGCTGTCGCACGTGGGTGAAAAATTCATGGTATTCACCCAATATTTAAGATTGCCCGCTACGTGTGTAACGTGACGTATTATCGTTTAAAGACTAATATCATTATGAAACTCGGGATAAATTTGAGGACAGTAACCTTCGGAACATTTCTTTTTCAGCAGAAGAGCCGTTTTCGAGTAGTGTTCGATCGATTACGTATAGTCGATTGATTGGTCTGAGGTTTCTCCCTATACGTGTATGACTTAGATGTCTTGTATTTCTACATGTCCCCTACCTCAGTCCGAGGAGCTGCTTAACCTCGACAGTACAGTATTCGGTAAAAATGAAGATAGCAGGAATTTCAAAACGACATTTCATAGCAATGATCAAACAGATGCAAGTATGTAAGCATTTATAAACTCAGTTGCTGCGGGAAGAAAATTATCGCGTACAGGGAGAAGAAGTTCATGAATGTGAAACATCTAATGCACACGTATCTTTGTTACCATACGTAAACAACTTGCAGAATTTTGAGAAAATTCTTCACCTCTGGCAAATATCAGAGCATCTGTTACCAACCACGTTTCTTCAGAAAGTCCTTGGTTCTCTTCCTCATGCGAGTGAAAAGGATAACGACACAAGCTAGCACCCATGCAGGGATGCTTCCTCCTGCTAAATTTAACTTCTTCACCCACTCCGGAGTCTCCTTCAAAGCTAGTACTATGAAAAGGGTTATCACTAAAACCCCCAACAAAATCTTGGTGATGGGATTGATTAACGAGTCCTGAATTTAGAAAGCATCAATGAGAATGAAAAATCTATGCACTTAACATGTAAATTGTGGTGCAAACATTTCATGTATGCTGAAACAGGAGATGCAACTTAAAGTCATAAGGCGCATCAAGGATTTAAAAACACTCTCTTTTTTCCATTTAGTTCTGTCGCGCTGAGAGATGTGGAGGTTGGGGGGGTGGGGAGGATGAGGGGGGATATGGGCACCATGTTATTTCAAACCCCAAGTTTCTCCAGAAACCATTAAAAAGAAGATCAGGTAGATCTTGGTTGAGCTGCTAGTGAAATCGTAAAATTGTTACAAATATAGACCTTGCATCACAATGCACGCACGAACTCGAGACTATTTTAACATTTAAAACAAGAATAACACTCATCTAGATCCACTAGAAACGTAGTGTTGCATTTTAAGAATACCTGAACAATAAGTTTCCCAAGATATCTATCCTATGCTGGAAGAATACAACTGACAACATCTGTTCTAATGAGCATGCAAGTGTATAGGTACTCAATCTTTATCTTACCTAAGAAAGTTATACAGAAATTAGAAGCCATGATCAGAGCATTTATATGGCATGGTAAGGAGACCAAGTGTACAGGTGCTAAGGTAGCTTGGAAAGAAGTTTGCTTACCTAAACAAGAGGGAGGTCTGGGGATAAAAAGGTTAGAAGAGTGGAACAAGGCATCCATTTGTAGACATTTATGGGACCTTGCTCATAAGAAAGACTCACTATGGGTGAAATGGTGTCACTCATATATCATTAAAGATCAACATCTCTGGACCTTTAAGCCTCCAGCAATACTACCAAGGATTTGGTGCAAGTTGATTAAGATGAGGGCTACCATTCAATGCTTTATCAAGTATAAAATAGGAAATGGTCAGAAAACTTGGCTTTGGCTGGATAATTGGATGAATGCAGGTCCTATTGTTGCAAAGTTTGGAAACAGGATTGTGTATGATGCAGGAATGTCACTACAGAGCAAAGTTGCAGAGATAATTGGCAACATTCAATGGATCCTTCCAATGCTAAGTCAATAGCATTAAGAGCCTGGCATGAGGATATGCAGATAATGGCAGCACCACAACCTGATCTAGAGGATAAGGTTGTGTGGATGTTGGAAAAAAGTGGGAATTTCTCAGTGAAATCAGCATGGAATGCTTTTAGAACAGAACAGGGTGTGGCTCCATGGTGGAAGATAGTTTGGTTTGGTGGAAATATTCCAAGGCGTGCTATCATATTATGGATGATGTGGAAAGGTGGCCTAAGAACGAAGGCAAAACTTAAACACTGGAATTGCATTGACAATGATACCTGCTCATTATGCTTTGATCAGCAGGAAAATGAAGACATAGGAAGCACTGACACCTCATATTAGGGGCGGATCCAGGATTTTGCATCAAAGGGGGCCAAAAGTTGTATGTAAAAACTTTAGTTGCTAGTGTTATAAAATTAATGCAATATGACCACGACCACGTTTGGTGCAGGAAGTGACATCAAATAAACTTGTATCATTTTTAGTCTTCAATTGCATGAGATATGCAAAAAGAATAATATGTCTCTGTGTATTAGTTCCGGTATCACATCTATATTGAAGTTATATACTTGTGTGCACTTATGCTTGCACAATAGTTTAAAAATAAGTTGATTAAATACTACTCACATATAGCATTTGTAAGTATATCAGTTGTACGTATATGATAAATGTATATTTAAAATTGAGTAGCGAGAAAAAATATCAGTCAAACTTTAAGTTTGTCTACCCAAAAAAAAAAGGAATAACTAAAAATTTCTTGTGAATTGAAATTAAAACAACAAAATATAAGAAATTAGATATTCACTCCAAACTTAAACTCTCTCAAACTCCAAATGGTTTTTAGTGGCACTTGTTAATAACACGATTTGGATCTTTAAAAACAACAGTAAGTTGAAAGTGTTCAAATGCTAAAATATATATTATGAATTTTTTAATTTTAATGCTTTAACCAAATGTCATGTTGGTAACATTAAAATCTTTTAGTGACATATATTAGGAGGGGTGGGGGGAGGGCGGGGGGTGGCCATGGTCCCCCCCGGCCCTACACTAGTTCTGCCTTTGCCTCATATAGGTCAAGGTATGGTGTCTGCCACCTACCGACACCTGCGGACACGTGTCCGACATCTCTCAGCGGTCTCCGAATTTTTTTATTTTTCGGATATCGTGTCAGACACCTCTTGAAGAAGTGTCCACGCGTATGGGACCAAAATACATTATTTCAAACGTATTTCAAGGACAAATCTAGGTTTTTATAGAAATGAATTTTTAGGTCAAACCCTACTCAGATAGACTCAGCAAAAATTACCTTATTCTTTCTTTCTCATCTCTTTTTTTTTGTTACCTAAAGCATCCAAGCTTCCCAGTCAAGAGTAAGAGAGGTCAACATCCGACCTCATTTACAAACCCATCTAACTATATAAAACCTCTCTTTCATGCCTTTGGTCCTATGCTAAGAAGCACGGACACGGACACGGGTGCGGATACGACACGGGTGCGGATGCGCGGATACGGCATTTTTAAAAATTTTAGGATACGGGTGCGGCGGGGATACGGCATATTTTATAAATATTTTTTTAATTATATATACTTAGTATTTAATTTTTAAACAATTTAAATCTTAATAATCATAATATATGTGTTTGATATATGTGAAAAGATATTAATATTCCAACCAAATTAGTGAGTTTTTAAGTTTAATGGGTACTTTTGTAAATTTTAAAGCTTTCAACCAAATTTGTAAGAATTTATTAAGTTTAATGGGTTGTTTTATAATATTAAAATTGAATAACTGAACATTATAAAGTTTTTATGTGGTATCATTGTTATTTCTTTGAAATATTGGGGTTGGTTTAAGTAATAACTTAACAATTGGGTTTCTTTAATAATATAACAAAACTATGTGGCAAAAAGTCAAAAGTCAGAAAACCAAAAACATCGACACACCGACTCCTTCTCGGCTTCTCCTTGGCACAGATCGACTTCTTCTCTGGCAGCAAGCGCACGGCGATGGCGAACGGCGACGGCGAACGCCGTAGTGGATCGCCGGTAAGTTCCCTTCTCCTTCTCCTTCCTCTTCTTCTTCTTCTTCTCCTTCTTCTTCTTCTACTACTTCTACCTCTTCTCTCCGATGTCTCCTCTCAGATCGCCGGTTGTCGCCGAAGTTTCCGATGGTCGCCGGTGGTGACAGATCTGAGCCGATACGCACCCGAGCCGCACCCGGGATTTAAAAAAAAAAAAAAAAAAAAAGTTGGACACGCACCTGACACGCACCGGTGCCGCACCCGAGGCGCACCCGCACCCGACGCGTATCCGGTGCCGGTGCTTCACCCTAAGTGCCGCACCGGTGCTTCATAGGTCCTATGCTATGAAGCACCGGCACGGCACTTGGGGTGAAGCACCGGCACTGGGTACACGTCGGGTGCGGTGCGGCTCGGGTGCGGCATGGATGCATGTCAGGTGCATGTCCAGTTTTATTGATTTATTTTTTTAATTTCTTAAATCCCGAGTGCGGCTCAATTGCGTATCTGACCTTTGTCCACCGGTGATCTGTGACCACCGGCGACTCTAGCGACAACCGGCAAGGAATCTGAGAGGAGAGAGGAAACCGGAGAGGAGGAGAAGAAGAAGAAGAAGAAGGCGGAGAAGGAGAAGAAGGAGGAGATCTCACCGGCGAACCAAGTGTGGCGTTGTGGAGTGCGAAGAAGGAGGAGGAGATCTCACCGGCAAAGCAAGTGCGGTGCTACGGAGTGCGGCGCTGTGGCTGGAAGAAGAATTAGAAACCCTTGTATACGATGTTATTGATGTGGCTTGAAGTAATTAGATAATGGTTGACTTTTGACTTTTGCCATTTTATTTTTGTACCCTAACTAATTACTTAAATCAGCCCCAATACTTCAAAGAAATAATAGTACAACACATACAAACTTCATTGTGTTCAGTTATACACTTTTAATATTTACAAAACAGCCCAAACTTAACAAACTATCACCAATTTAGTTGAAAACTTCTAAATTCAAGAAGCAACCTGTTAAACTCTACAAATTCTCACTCTTTACTTGGAATATATATGTTTTTTTACATATATCTAATACATATTAAGATTCAAATTATTTAGAAATTTAATACTAAATGTATATAATTAAAAAAATATTTATAAAATATGCCGTATCCCTGCCGCACCTGTATCCTAAAATTTTTAAAATTGCCTTATCCGTGTATCCGCACCCGTGTCGTATCAGCACCCGTACCCACGTCCGTGCTTTGTAGGTCCTATGTCTTTTTTCTTTGTCTCTTGTTACTGTTGGGACTTTAATCTTGGTACATTCAACTGATTTCTTGTTAGAGACCTTCTTTCTTGTTATTGTTGAGACTATTTCATGTTATTGGCTTTCTTTCTCATCCATTTTGAACGAAATTCAGTTGCTAATTGATGTTTATTTTTGTTTTTATATGTGTGTGTGTATATATATATATATATATATAATAAAAATATATTAAAAAATTCAGCAGTGTCCTGCGGTGTCCAAAATCAGGTTTTTTGGAAATTGCGGTATCCCGGTCGGTGTCGGACACGGTGTCCGTGTCAGTGCTACCTAGCTCTTCTGGAATTGCAAATACACTAAAACCATTTGGAATGAAGTTTTAGCTAAACTCAAGATAAGGCTGGCAGGACAGAGATGGAAGCAAGTAATGGACCTCATTGCTCATAAATTCATAGGGAAAAGTTTCCTAGATAGAATTAGATAACTAGCCCTATCAGTCATAATCTACACCATATGGTATGGAAGGAATCAAAGGATTCTTTTACAACAACAGCAGACTGAAGAAGGATGCATGATGATGATCAAGAATCTTGTGCAAATGAAAGTTAGCAGCTGGAAAAAGGTAGCAGGAACAGTAGAAAACAGACAGATATGCAAGGAATGGGGACTGCATGAAGGAGTTTTAATGAGCAGTTAGGGAGCAAAATATATGCATTATGCTATTGGACTACTATGATTGTAAGAGAGAGACGAGTATGTAAATAATTGAAGTTTTAATAAATGATCTTTTACCAAAAAAAAAAAAATTCCCAAGAAAGGTAGAAACGGAGTCAGTCACGAGTGAGAGCTTGAACATCTTACCCACCCCCTATAGGAAGTCTCAGTCACGAGTCACAATTTGGAGTGTCAGACTGAAAATATCAATCTCTGCAATTCCAGCTTCCGTGAACCTACCCGTACCCACCCCAAACGAAGTTGGGAAGGCTCTGCAAAGCTCCTCATCACAATTAACCAGAATAAACCTTATACAAGCCAAAGCCGTAATGAAGCACAATTACCCAGAATAAACCTCTCATGATCTTTGATTTTCCCAACCCTGGCTCATGCCAACTCATCTGAGCGCCCACCTCTCTTCCCCTTCTCCAAATTTAGTTACAGTAGAGCTCCTATCAGATCATCCCATTCCCACATGTATCTCCAGCAATTTCCTTAGCAAGGATGTACTGAATAGTTCCAATTTATCTCCAGCTCCTTGAGAATAGGATTACATACAGAATCAAGTTCTTCTTTCCTCTATCCCTCCACCCAAGAAGTCCCTTGTCAGCTTTTCCAACCTCTACGCCACTGAAACCAGCATGACAAATAGAGACATGAGATAGATAAGCCAACTGAGAAAGATATTGCCTCTTCTAACCTCCAGACCTCCTTTCAAAATGCTCATAGCCTGTGCTCATCTTATTTCATAAGAAGCCCCCTAGGAGAGGGCTAATTGAGTCGCATCTTCAACCGCACCTACATGAATGGCCATATGTGCCTGGAGCAAGCCAAAAAAGAGAGCAACAACAATTTGAGGTCGCTCAACTCGCCCCAACAAAAGATACTGCCTTCTGCAAACACAATGTGCGACCAAGAAACTACTACTCGGCCTATTACCAGAACCAAACCCCATCACATAACCTCCAGAAACGTCTTGTCCATCATTTAGGTCAAATCCTTTATCTTTATATGAGATAAATTCACCGCCTTGCCTCAGCATCCTAGAAGAGGCAAAGAAGCCGTTGGAGAGGCATTACTCCTGAGAGAACAACACCGGCAAGATACAGAACTAAAAGCATCCAGAGCCATTTTGTCCCAATCACACCCCCTGCATAATGAACAACGAGATTCTCTACCTACATCAACATGGTCATACACCCTTCCAATTTCGAGCGTGGATAATGTTCAACCTAAAGCCCAAAACGCCTTTATATTCCTTTAATGATCTTAAGTGACAAAAGGTGGCATCGTTGCAGGTGTCGCTATTTGCAGGGGATGTAATTTCTCTAAAATCAAACATACCCAATGCATACAAAAAGAATGGCTAAACCAAATGTATTGACCTTTGTAGAAACTAAGCTTGATTCGACCTCCATAAGACATTACAAAAAGAAGATCACAAAAAAGCTAACTAGCTATTAAATCGTAAGTTACACCATTCAACTCTACCCAAAATCTGTACATCACTCACGCCATTCAATTTTACCCAAAATTCATGAGTTCTCACATCTTACTTCGCTCTTTACATCATTATTTATTTGGTCTTCGTATTCTTCTAGCATTTCGAATTATGATGGCTCTTCATTGTATATGTCCAACACATCTAATCCTGTTTTTATCAACTTAACCACTGTTCTTCTACCATCTCACTAATTACTTTCTAAACATGTCATTTATAGCACAAATCCAACTTAAAAATCAGTCTTTGACACTCAGTTTTATAACATGTTTCTCTCTAGTTGGTAAACGTTTCGTCACACAATAAACCTTCTCCATTTACCAAGCATGCCTTTGTTTTATAGCCAACATCCTCTTCTATCTCCCCATCTTTCTGCATGACTGAGTCCAAGTAACAACATCATTCACGTTCTGCAACCTCTTGAACTTCGAACTTCATTAATCTCCCAATAAACAATTAGCAAAGCATCAATCCAGCTTATCTTAGTCGGACACATTTTGTTTGTTTTATGTTGGGAGAAATTGGCACAAGAAGTTACTGAATAGTACAAGAGAAAATATGCCAGCCCAGATGACTTCATATGGTGCTTTCCTAATTGTAAAAAGACATCGTTAGTGTATTCCTTTTGGCTTCTTACTATGTCAAAAAAACTTAGAAATGCGAATACAGTGTCTCAAAATGTTGCACGTTTTGGAATGCAAGCCTCTAGAATACCAAGGAAGTCCTTGGTGAGCTATTACTTCAACATTGTCAGAATTATCGGCACAGAAACCTAAGAGGAACTATCGCTCTCTGCATTCCTATGTTTTCTGAACTCCGTTCCTGAACTTAGAATTCATAAATAACCAATTCCTTGGTACTCTTTATCACTAGCCAAATCCTCAATTTTCATCAAAAGCCACAAGGGATTTGAACACGACTCCTTCCATGTCGCTAAACCAAATATGTGAACATATACTAGCCCTTTCTAACAAAACTGCAAACATATTATGTCGTACAAGTCCGGGGTAATATATTTTTACTGCTACATAAACAGAGCTTCCGGCTTTACATATTTCCGAAAAAAATAATAGTTAAGGGACCAATAACAGCATTTTAATCTCATATTGCCGCTAACACATCATTCTGGATATGGTAATTCCTCCTTGAAACACTTTGAAATTTCTAGGCAGTACTTCCCAGAAATTCCCTCCGTTGCATATATTTTTGTCCACTTTAGACTTTTTGCAAATTTATAGGCTACAATTTGAACAACTAAACAGTGAATCGATCTTCAGCAATAACTAAAATTCAAATAAGCGTTTTTTTTTTGACACAAAAACATTGAGAAAAAACATAACCTTGTCCATTCAAATTTTATTTTAGAAACTCGTAAAAAGTCAAGCACGAAAATTACGAGACTCAGAGAGTAGACATGCGTGTTCGTCATTGTGCATACCTTGGGTTCTCCGTCAACGAAAATTACGGATCCATCGGTATAAGGAAGCAAGGACCGGCCGTTCTTCGGGTTGAATCGGATCGGGACCCCGCGACCCGACTTCGAATTAAACGCGTAGATGGATTTGAAGCCGTACTTTTCAAGTATGTCCCGAACCTCGAGCTGGTCCTGGTCCCAACCGCCGAGGTCCAACTTGAAGACCTCGATGGGGCCCTCGCCGCGCCGGAAGAGGTGCACCTCCACCTCCGGGACCTTAGTCCGGACCGACCGGGCCCTGGCGGCCGACTTTTGGCCGGAGAGTAGCGGTGCCGACTCGTCGGTTGCGGCGGTGGTGGTCTCTTCGATTTCTCCGGTTTGGTTGTGTTTCTCCATGGTCGAGGTTTCCTTTTGGTTTGGCCGGCCGGGAAAGTCTTGATGGTTATAAAGTTTTTGATTCTTGTGTGGGGCCTGATGCCATGACACTACAAGTTTTTTTTCCCCGACCGTTGTAACGTACTCATAAAGTTTTTGGTTCTTGGGCGGGCTAGACCGCCCAAGGCTTAGACCATGATCAGTCCGCTCTTCAAAAGTCATGTCCATGTCCAGTTCAACTCATCTATGGATCAAATAATATGTATTCACGTCAAGTTCATCAAAATTTTGGTAGGCACGGACTTGACGCGGGTTGTCCACGGTTGTCCATAATTACAATTTTTTTTAAAACGATTTCGAAACACATCATTGACCATCTAATTCTAATATTTATTTATGATAATGAAAAATTGTACATTAAGGTCTAAAAATGAACTTAAATATAAGCATGAAATCAAATATTTGGAACAAAATGTGAGAGAAAAAGACAAGATGCTCTAATTCTATAATATGAAATAAAGTAGGAAAATAAAATCTTCAAAGATCTCTAAACATGAACGAAAAAGTGAAAACCATCGCTCAATCTGGTTAAAAAAATTAAGAATATGAGCATACCTTTGGCTTTGACTTTGTCGAAGTGGGGCTGAGAGTTTAGAAAGTACGAAAGAAAAATTGTATTTAATTAGGTAAATAGTTTGACTGTCGAGATTGCATAAACTTATGTGATCCACAGTTTTTAATGATTAAAGGAAACAAAATAAATACATTGTAACATGAACATATGTGTGTGTATTATAAATATATTATAATTTATATTATATAATAGTTAGACATGCTGGTTTTCCCACGGGCTGGACAGGCTTGTAGAAACATTTGCTCATGTCTAGCCCATATTTTTTACTGGCCAAAATTTTGAGCTCATGTCCACCATGGTCACTACAAAAGTAAGCCCATACCCATATTTTTGCGGACTGGCACGGGTTGTCCTGCCCAAGCTGCACCCCTAGTTTTCATAATTTAAACTTCATTAAGAAAATATAATTAAAATAAATTATAAAGCCCAAACTTAATATTACAAGAATATCATATTGCTAGCTTTATCCTAACACATTTTTTATTTTTATTATTTTAAATTCATTAAAATATTATAGTTAAAATTAAATCTTAATTTGATATAATGATAATATTTTGCTAACTTATTTTGCCACACGCATGACTAACTTATTTTTCAGCAATCTAATATTAATTTTACCGAATGTGACAATAAACACTTTTACGTGATGTTTTATTTTATTTTTTTAATAACAAAATTGAGATTATCAACTTCATTTTTGCACACCCATCGCGTGTGCTACGATGACTGTATACTTTAAAAGTACTTCAAAATCTTACTTGAGGGTTTACATGTTCCACTTTTACATAAAATAATATGTGGTTTCAATTACGCAAGAAGTAAGGACTTCCGTCCAAATTCCCTAACTTTAGAACAAATCCGTCATGTAGCAAAATCATTTGCACAAGTTGGTTTTTCTCTACTCTTTTTAAAATCTTCACTTCTTCTTCTTTAAAAGACAGGTCCACCTGCCCCTTCGCCCCTCACCCACCCACCCAGCCCCTTGCCCAAGCCTCACCCATGGTCGAAATACATACACACAGAGGGGTAAACGACGGGGAGAGGGACGGGCGGGGGGGGGGGGGGGGGGTGACTATAACGCCCTCGGAAATTCAGAGCTCCGTCGCCCCAAACTCCCTGGGTCGTTAACCTACCGGATCACATCTAACCTTTCAAATCTGACACATACTCTAAATCATCCAATTCAGCATCAACTCAGATTTCCCAAAATATTAGATTACAAGATGTTTAGCTTAAACTATTACAGCTTAAGTCTTTCGCAATTCAAATTTCTAAGAAACAAATTAACAGTACTGACCCGTGCAGGGGTCTCGCTATACAGTTGTGATGGGCTCATCGAAATCTCACTCAGACTCTAAACCCCATTCTCAAGCAACCTAGTGTTGATCCAAACCTGCAGAAAAGAATCAAACGAAGGGTGAGCTTTTAAGAGCTCAATAAGGTCGTACAAGGACCAACAAAAGAATTACAAAACGATTCCAAGAATCCAGCTGACGAAGATTTTCATAGTACTTCAAACGGTCAAAAATTCAATGATTTCCCAAAAGGATCAAAATTCATCAGAAATAAATACCAAAATAAACAAATACCATCATGATGGGTTCCAAAACGATCAATAAAAGATTATTTCCAAAGTCATCATTTCCAAAATACAACAAAGCTTTCTCGAGGTATTTCAAACCAAGTGAGATAATCCTTTCTTAGTCATTTTCGTAACAATCATGGTACATATGGTGCGAATAGAATAAAAAATCAACGTTGATCCTGGGTGGCTACGATGCCATTCAGGCAAAGTTGGTAGTGTACACATGCATGATGTACCATAAAAAATACTAGTCCCATTGGGTACTAGCCTGCTTTTCATGCAGGATTCAAACCAGCCTTATACCGCCTCCCCATAAAATATGTACACATGTCAACACAGAAAAATCAACAATATCAATGAGCGTTAACATAAGCTCAACTCACTGGAATCATTCGGGTTCCAATAACAATAAACATATTGGTATGAGTCATCATTCAGAATTCCAGAAGAAAATCACAAATAAATAACAAAAAAAAAGATTGAGAATCATTATCGAATTTAGGCACAACAATTCGGAAGAATGGATACAAACAATTATCAAATTTACTCAGCATGCAATAACAGACGAGCATCACAAGATTTTCAAATAATCGATTCAGGTTCAATATTGGGGTTTTCTGGACAATAACATGTTGATATCATTATACAATTCAGAGTTTGGCATTAGTCATAAGTAATATAATGAGTACTTACGAGTACGAGTTATCAAAATAAGGGTTCAGACGAACATCCTTACCCAGGGTTCAAATAGAATCCCTTACATGGATCCGAAGTTAAGCTATTTAACCGAAAAGTCTGTTACTTGACCTAAACGGAATAATCGAATCATTAGAACAAAATCTATAGCATGATATTATAACTTAATACGGACTCACACATACTCCCAAAATGAACATTCCTCACCGCGTATGTAAAATTACCAAAACGCTCCTGATGTGTAAAATTACCAAAAAGCCCCTCTCGGACTTAAATCACCAAAATGGTATTCCTCATAGGTAGAATCACTATAATAACCTTATCGTACGTAATTTTACCAAAAAATACATTTCTTAGGTTAAATTACCAAAATACCCTTTTGGGGTGGCAAATTACCAAAATACCCCTTCTTACACTTAAATCATAAAAACAGCCTTCCCGCAAGTAAAATCACTCAAAAAATCTTAATGTATGTGAATTTACCTCAAAATACCTTATATAGATAAAATTACCAAAATACCCTTTCGGGGTGGTAAATTACCAAAACACCCCATAGGGGTTTTCGGCACCGGAGAAATCCCAAAAACATATTAAAATTCTATTTTAAGCATCCTGATGTCATTTTCGGACTAAAAAGTATTTTAGAAAATTTTCGCTCGAAAATCTCGAAGCAGTATCTGGACCGAGCGCTAAAAGCCAGTTCCGCGAAAAATACCTATTGGCCTCGGAATGACACAAAATTTTAGATAATGTATCATATCAGTAATATAAGTTTTTCATAAAATTTTAAGATTAAAATAACTTCGTTTGCTATGCTAAATAATTCAATAAATCTCTTTAATCGGTACCCCAATTTAGCGCCATTCACAAACACCGAAAATTCCCAAAACATTTCAAAGCGTACATCTCGTAAAATATTGGGGGTTACTATTTTGGACTTCATCTAATTTTGATCCTAGCTATTTATAAAAATTTATTGAAAACTGCTTAATGTTATGTCTTTATCTTTTTAGCGACACAAACAAACACTATTCAAATCAAAGCACCTAGTAGTTCACCTTCAGAACACACACTCATCATCTACCTTCTTTCCTGCCGAGACTCATTTCAATCATATAACTCATGAGCACACATTGATGCACTTCCAACACACTCTAAGACACTAAACTCTCATTACCCTATCCAAAACACATACACTAACACCATCATACATTTTAATTACACACACATACACTCATAAACACACACACTTGAAGCACCTACACTGCAACATACATGGAACACCCGCTGCACGTCCCAATTTCACACACTAACACCCACGGCACCCAATGAAACACACACTTAAGCTAAACACAACTGAACACACTCATACATGCTACGAGAACCAATTACTCTCTCCATAACTCTACACCCGAGGCACCCACACCCTTAAACGCACACACAGTGAAGAACACCCACTAAACACGCAGAATACACACTAAACGCACTCAGTTCACGCACACTAGACACACGCTAATTTAAACACAGTAAAAGGCAAGAAATACCTTCGAGAATTGGATCGAATTCTCACTACCTTCCTGTTTTTCCTTCTGCCGAAGTCCCCTGTTCTTCTTCTTCTTTGTTTTCTCTTTTCTTTCTCTGTTCTTCTCTGTTCTGGTTCTTCTTTTCTCACTTTGTTTCTTGCTTCATCTTCCTCCCAAATCTTTCATGTAGCTTAGTCATTAACCAAGGAGGAGGTGTCACGGTTTCAAAATATGGTTTCTAGGTTATTTTTATAAAATTATACAAATGCCCCCACACTTTACATATTTGCAAAAAGACCCCCAAACTTCATATAATTGCATATAAGAACCCAAAAACTTTTTCAATCTTTATTAATTTAATTAAACACTACTGAAAACATATGCTATCACTCATTTCGTTATTTTTCATTGCCAAAAACATTAACTACATTCACGCCACCAAAGTTTTTCAAAATTACGAAAATGCCCCCAGAATTTCAAAAATTACATTTTTGTCCAAAAATTCTTTTAAGCTTCGATACTCTACTAGTACTCGAGCATTGCCCAAAATTAACGCCCGTTTATTTTTCAGAGCGCGGATAGTTATTTTAACATGTTCCCAAAGTTCAGGCTATTACAGTGACAGCGCCGGAAAAATGACCGAAATTGCCTGAGGACAAATAACCACCGGCAACGGCAACAGCCACACTTGCTAATAGCAGATCTTGGCCGCGTTGCCACCGAACATAGAAGGGAAAGAAAACCAGCAATAAAAAGAGACGCAGAGACACCAAAAGTTGACAGCTCCCAGCGTAGGAAGAAGCAAGGACGAGGGGGAAGGATCAGGGATGTCGCTGGCGGCAGTCCATGCCGGCGAGAGAGGCAGATCTAGTATTGTTAACTGTTGTGGTATTGTTCATATATCTGGGTTTCTCTCTTCTCTCAAAACCACGGTGACAAGTACTTAGAATTCGGCCAACCAAAGTGAGATCCACCATTGAACAACCCAAGAGTAGATTCACGACTAACTAGAGCTCGCCGGCTGTCGTGCAGGGCGCCGAAAACCTCACTAGCTTTCGCTCTCCTGCGCTGATCTTTTTTTTTTGGTTCGAAGGAATAACATAACATAAAGTGTCAATTACAGACGGACATAGCTAGTTCCTTCGGCATCATGCCTAAGAAGGGCTTCTAGTTCCTGTGGGGGAAATTCCAAATTTACATATGGGAGCTCTTGCTTAGCTCCGTGATCAGCTAACATATCGGCACACTTGTTTCCTTCTCTCAAAACATGTAGGATGGTGGTACGTGTAGTCGTCAGAAGGAAGCGACAATCCATGATGAGGTTGTTGAGGGGGTGCCAAGGGTTGTTGGTTTGGGTGATGAGTTCTTTGGCCTCCTTCGAATCCATTTCTAGCACCGCTTCTTCGTGTCCTCCGTCTTTGATCATGAGCAATCCTTTCAGAATACCATGTAATTCTGCCTCCAGGGCAGTGCAGATTGGAAGTCGACCTATGAAGCCTCCTAGCCAAGCTCCTGTGTTGTCCCTTAGCAGTCCACCAAATCCTCCAGAGTCGTCCGGTTGCCTGCTGCCATCTGTGTTGGCTTTAAGTTTACCTGCACCAGGGAAAGACCAATGTATTAGTTTTGGAATAGTTCTTGTGTATTCTGCCTTAGCACTATATGCCTCTGAAATTTCTTTGGCATAGTCTAAGGTGTACTTCCAGGACTTGTTGTCATCAGTAGATAGTCCTTCAATACTTTCCTTGTTCCTGTTTTTCTAATTAGTCCATAAGCAGGCAATAAACAAATACTTCCAAGGCATTCCACCAAAGTCCTAATCCCCTTTGGTCCTGAGGTTTTCAGTCAACCATTCCATTATGTTTTGATCTTGGGCTCTTCTCATCAAGTGGGGAGGCATCAGCCTACTCCACATCAGTTGCGCCTTGGGACAGTCTCTTATGATGTGGGTTGTGTTCTCGGCATCATGCTTGCATCTCTGGCAGGTGTTGGTAGTTGTCATGTTTCTAGACAACCGAAGGCTGTTCGAAGGAAGTTTGTCCCATAAAATGAGCCAGAGAAATAGGATGAGTTTTTGAGGGATTTTCATATTCCAAATCCACTTCCAGCACTTTTCAGCAGGTGCTTCTTCATTCAGGTTTATGACAATCAGACTATAGGCACTTGCCACAGTAAATTTCCCATTGCTGCTAGGGGTCCAGGTGGGTTGGTCACTTTTGGACTGTTCTATGGGAAGGTGGATTCTTTGGATATCTGTGAGGGCATCCTGGCTAATGATTTTCAATAATTCTCTCAGGTTCCAATTCCCATTTTCTATGAACTGACTCACCTTTAGGTCTTAATCCAGACTAGCATTGTCATTGGTGATGGGCTTTTGACCCAGCCACCAGTCAGTCCAAAGTTAGTGTTTTTGCCATTGTGAATAACCCATTTGGTACCATGGTGAAGAAAAAGAGCCCCTTGTAATATGCTTCTCCAGACTTGTGATCCCTTTCTCTTGGGCTTCCAGTCTATAGGTTTCCTGTCCCCAGTATATTTCTCTTGTATCACCTTAACCCAGAGTAAGTCCTCATGACAACTTAGTTTCCATCCCAACTTCGCAAGGTTAGCCAGATTAGTAGGTTTAGCCTTTCTGATCCCAAGTCCCCCACATTTTTTGGGGAGGCAGACAGTGTTCCAGTTAATCAAGTGAATTCTTTTCCTAGTTTCAGAGTCTCCCCATAGGAAAGCTCTATTCATTTTGTCCAGCTTATCACATATAGCAGTAGGAAGAGCTTGGACTCGCATGACATATGTGGGAATAGTACTAGTAACTGCCTGAATCAAGGTGGCTCTTCCCGCAAGCGATAGGAGATTAGTTTTCCAATTTGCCAGTCTCCCTTGGACATTTTGAATGATTTTGTTGTACAAAGATTTGGAGACTCTGCTATGAATCAAGGGGAATCCTAAGTAGTTGCCAAGATTATCGGTTAAAGGTATTCCACATTTCAGGCTAAGGTTATGGGCTTTGATCTTGGGGACATTGCTAGAGACAAACATCTTGGATTTCTTGAAGTTAATGCATTGTCCAGAAGCATTGCAGAAATCCGAGAGAATTTCCATGATCTTGTCACATTCTTTTTCCCCATCCTTACAGAAAAGAATAAGATCGTCAGCATAGAATAGGTGGGATATTAAGGGACCTCCTCTAGAGGCTTTTAGACCAAGCCATTTCCTATTTCTATTGCAGTCATGGATCATTTGAGACAGCCTTTCAATACATAGAATGGAGATATAGGGGGATAAAGGGTCCCCTTGTCTAAGACCACGCCTGGGTTTAAAGTTTTTGAGGGGTTTCCCATTCCATAGGATAGACATGGAGGCTCCAGATATCATGTTCATTATGAGAAAGGTCTATTTTTCAGGGAATTTGAACTCCTCAAGAGTGTTCCGAATGAAGTGCCAGCTGAGCTTGTCAAAGGCTTTTTCGAGGTCTATTTTGAATATGATGCCACCACTCTTTCCTTTCTTATTTTTCAAGGTGTGAAGGATTTCCTGAGTGACGATAGCGTTGTCAATAGTAGATCTACCAGGGACGAAGTTACTTTGGGCGGGACTTATGAGCTTAGCTAAGACAGGTCGGAGTCTGCTAACAAGAGTCTTGGATATGGCTTTGTATGTGACATTGAGCAGGCTAATAGGTCTAAACTGAGTGATGTTCTGGGGGTTCTTAACTTTGGGTATCAAGGTCACAAAGGTTTCGTTATTTTCTTCAGGCATCTTGCCCAGGTCGAAGCAATTTTTGAGAAAGCTACTACAGGTAGGGCCGACAATCTCCCAGTACTTATGGTAAAAGAGACCATTCATACCATCGGGTCCAGGGGCTTTTAAGGCTTTAATGTTGAAAAAGGCTTGCTTTATTTCATGATTGTTCAGAGGAACACACATGTTTTCAGCATCACTTTCGGATAATCTATTGGTTAGAGTGCAAATACCATTGGGCCCTGAAGTCAGGAGAGGAGTGGATAAGAGGTTAGTAAAATGCCTCACGATGTGGTCCTCTATTAGGTGGGGTTCAGTCAACCAAATGTTATTATTATCCTGTAGGGTGAGGATTTGGTTCCTTCTTCTACAAGCAAGGGTGGTCAGATGGAAATATTTAGTGTTCCTGTCACCCTGCACTATCCAGTTGGACCTAGATTTTTGGTGCCAAAGGGTTTCCTCTTGGGCAAGGGTCGCAGTATAATTCTGTCTTATTTCTCTTTCAAGGCATTCGAGGTTATGGAATTGATAGTTAGCCAAAGATGTTTGTATTCCAAGAAGCCTAGCCCACAATCTTCTCTTTCTCTGAAATATATTTCCAAAGTGTTCAGTGTTCCAAATTAGGGCTTTGGTTTGAAGATCTCTGGTTTTGTCAAATAGATTAGTGTCTCCTTTCCAGGCCTCATTAACCACATTGATGAAATTTTTATCATTTAACCAAAAAGCTTCAATTCTAAAAGGTTTTTGTCTACTGCTTAAGGTAGGGTTAAACATCGTACCTGAACAGTTGACCAGAATAGCACAGTGATCCGAAGTAGTACGGGGGAGGTTGTGGACCTTGGCTTTAGGGAAAATGAGGCACCACTCGGGGTTGGCCATGGCTCGATCCAGACGCTTCTGCACGTTAGCCCATCCCTGGCGCCGATCGGTCCAAGTCAGCTTTGGGCCAGAGCATCCTAGATCGATCAGACCGCATTTATCTATTCTTTCTCTAAATTTCCTGATTCTGATAGTTTCTAAGTTGTCGCCTCTTCCTTTGCGCTCAGACATGTCCGCTATATCGTTGAAATCTCCTCCCATCATCCAGGGCATGTTGTTAGTGGTGGCGAAATCGAGTAAGTTCTGCCAAGGAATTCTCTTTTAGAAGGGTTCGGACTCGCGTAAACTGCAGAAAAAACCCAATCTGCGTAGTCTTTCCGCGAGATAATCGCGTGAATCACTTGGTTAGTGGCTTGGAGGACCGAGACGTTGACCTGACTAGAGTCCCAGAAAAGCCATATGCCTCACATCCTTCCTTCGGGATTGACAATACACGAAGTGCTGTAGCCGTTGGTGATGAAGAAATTACCCATTTTGGTGAAATTGACAATGGGTTCCAAGATTGCTAGCACATTAGGACGGAACCTTCTCGCGATTTCTGTAAACTCGTTTTTGAATCGGTCATTTCCAGCGCCTCCGCAGTTCCAAATGTAGACGTCCATCGATTTGCAGTCGGGTAAAACCGGGAGCTTGGCTTTGGCAGGGATTTGGATCAACGATTTAATCCGCAGTTCCTCCTGGATTTGGCTCCTTATTGGCGCAATCTGGGCCAAATGTATCAGAGAGTGGTCGATCTCTGGTCTGTTGTTGTCGATTTTCAATCTGACTTCTTCGTTGGTCCAGTGTACTCTGACGATGTGGAGCATCGGTTGTTCGGCTTTGATGATCGGGCATACCTTCCGCCGATTTAAGAAGTAGACTTGCATGGGGGTATTGTCCATTATCGGAGGCCAGGGGAGGGGGGATAACTTGTAATAGTCGGCAGATCTAGTCAGAGGTTTCAATTTCTGGCTAGGGTTTTTAAGTTGCGGCGGCGGTTAGGAGTTGGGTTTTGATTTAGGGCAGGAGATAGGAGAGGGACTCTCTGAATTATCCCCCAGACCTGGGGTTTCAATATCTATGGGTTGGGCTTGATCATTGGACTCAACCTCTATCGGGGCCTCATACACTCCTAAGACGATAGGGGGTTCCAGAATCGGCCACTTATCGGTGGGCCCATCTCCGAGGAAGAGGCCTCTATGTTGAAGTCATCAGGGCTAACCGGGCTTGTTAGCAATTTACCCTTGTCCTTGCGTTGGGCTATCTCCGCTTTCTGAATGGGTTCTTGCATTTCATGGCCCATTACATGGGCCTCTTGGTTTCTTTTTTCCAGTCCAGGCTAGGGCGTCTCCTCGTGGACCAGTTTCCTAGCCTATCTCTTATTTTTAAATGTTTTGTCCCCAGTAGGGCTTTCCCGCAAGACTTCAAATCTGTTATTATAGCCTTGGCCCAAGGGCCCTTTTCCTTGTATCGGTCTGCGACCTCTTCTTTTTGCTATCATCCAAGGGCCGAAGTCGTCGGTGTCAGGAACAGAGTTGTCAGCTGTTTTGTGTGTCTGCGCGATTGATTTGACTTGTTTCTCTGGGTCTATGGGGGCTTGTTGCAGGTTACCGTTAGTCGGGACATCAGGGTTTCTCAATTTTTCCGGTGACACATCCGGTAGGTCGTTACAGCTTTCTCTCCGGTGACCAATCCGGCCGCAAGCAAAACAGAGGTTGGTGATGTATTCATATTCCACTATGTATTTTCGGTTTCCAAGAATGTACGCCGGGATTAGGGGCTTTTCCAGGTCCATTTCAATGCAGACACGGGCATATTTACCTCTCGATGATGTAGCCGTGTTTATGTCAATCTTGATAGGTCGACCGAAGCTCTTCGCAATTTTGAATAGCACCCGTTCTTCGTTGTACTCGATCGGTAATTCCGGGAGTCTTATCCAAATGGCTGTTTTGATTTCCTTAGCTTCCGAAGGCTTGAAGTTCGGTTCCCATTTTCTGACCGTGAGGTAGTGGTTCATGATAACCCGTGGGCCTCCATTCGCAACCAGGTGATAGTCTTTAACGAAATTGAATTTGATTAAGAAGAAACCGTTGTCTATATCTACCAGTTCGAAATCACCTTGGAGACTCTAGAGGTTTCTGAGTCTTGTGGTGAGGGCTCTGAATCCTATTGATTTTCCCATGAGTCGGATGATTAGGCTTGACTGCCATTGGCGTCTGATCTTTTTTATCAGCTGGGGTGATAGCGTAATCTTCGGAAGTAGGGGGTTTTCAGCAGAGTCTTCTTCTTCCATGGCCACGTCACCAGGTTCTTCAGTCGCTTCTTCGTCAAAAGTGTCTTCCTCAGAAAGAGCATTCTCCATGTCCTCCTCGAAGTACACTGCCTTGGCAGTACTTCTAGAGACGGCATCCCTGTAGGATTTACTTTGAGTGCTTGGGGGTGGAATATCTTCCCGCATGGTGCTGTCAGTAGGGTCCGAAGGTGTTGTAGGCGGGACCCCCTCATAGCTGTGGTTGTTTTTGTGTTTCTTGTTGCTCCTTTCCTTGGAGTTTTCCTCCTCCCAATCCCTTACAAGGCCAGGGGGAAGGAGGTTGGTTGTCGTGGAGGGCGTCGAAGGTGGGACTGAGAGCATTTTCTTCCATCGGGGTGTGGTGCATTTCTTCTGCGCTGATCTTTGTGTGTCATTGTAGACACCAAAAATTTGTACCAGTCAATAATGTAATATGTGGTTGACTGGTCAAATATTCAACGTCGCCAAAAAGCATGGACCGGATACCGATATGGAGTCAAACAAGACAACGGGCTCGAAGTCAAAGGCAAATCAAAAATACTAGTCCAATAATAATATATGGTCCAGCCCATGGTCTTGCTCCAGAAAAGTCAAATTTGACTAAAATCATTCCCAAAATTAAATGGAGACAAATATCCATTTAATTGGTCAAATCGGATGATTAAGGAGACAAAATCTCTTTAATTATAAAGTCAAACCTCAAATCATGGACTTTCCAAAATTAAGTCCACTACCTTGCCTATAAATAGAGAGCTTGAGACAGGAAAGAAGGACATATAGGGTCTCCGCGATCAAAGCCTAAGCTCCGTCGAAACGCTGTCGTCTCACAGGTTGTGCTTCATTTGAAGAACAATACGCACTAACGCAGTGACGTTCTTCAATCGAGCACTTCCAAGTCACGAAGATCGGTTTCTCTTTTGCCTCAAATCGAAGAGGAATTCGCCTTCAACATCAGTGATTTCACAAGTCAAGATTCGCCATACTTGTTCGGGATAAAGCCTTGAAGCCCTCGATCAAGCATCATTTCGACAATCTTTCAAAGATTGAAGAAGCCAAATCCACGTTCCAGGATTAAGCTATTTCAACCCTTTGATCGTGAACAAACCGGAGATCGAATCAGAGGATTTACATTCGTTTTATGTAAAAACTACAGAATAGTGTAACCTTATTACATAAAATCTTTAAATTGAATTTTTGTGCAATTATTTCTTGTCTTGCAGTTTAGACACGAAATTTGTGTGTACAAATTTCTGGCATGCCCTGTGGGACCACTCTGCCTCTCATCTCCTTCTCCATAAGAAGATAATCAAAGCCTACACTGCACGTCAATGGCGTCAAATACTTCCGAGCATCATTTCAATTTGCCGATTATGATGACTAGTGCAATTTCACTTGAAGAGCAATTGGCCGCTATGTCTCGTGCAATTGAAAAACTGACAAAGACGGTAGAGGAAAAAGATCTTCAGATTTTAAACTTGATGAACAAGTTGGAATTGAAGAAGAGTGGATAATCAAAGTCGGGTGATGTTGGTGATACAGACGAAGCTCTCAAGCAAGATGATACCGATGAACATCCTGATGTATCTACCTTCGGCGGACATGAAAACAAGGAGAACAAGTTCATCTCCGCAGCTTCCCTGTCTGTCCAACAACTGCAAGAAATGATAGCAAACACAATCAAGGCTCAATACGGAGGACCGTCTCACGACACTCTCATGTACTCGAAGCCTTATACAAAAAGAATCGACAACATGAGAATGCCAGCCGGGTATCAACCGCATGAGTTTCAACAGTTTGATGGGAAAGGCAACCCAAGGCAGCACGTCGCCCATTTCATCGAGACTTGCAACGATGCTGGAACAGAAGGGGACCTCATCGTGAAGCAGTTCATCCGATCTCTCAAAGGGAACGCCTTCGATTGGTATACAGACTTGGAGCCCAAATCGATAGATTATTGGGAAAAAATGAAACGTGAGTTCCAGAATCGTTTCTACAACACCCGTCATTCTGTGAGCATGATGGAACTTACGAACACCAAGAAACAAAAAGAAGAGCCTGTAGTGGATTACATCAACGGGTGGCGGGCTTTGAGCTTGGACTGTAAAGAAAGACTGTCCGAAGCCTCTGCCGTAGAAATGTGTATGCAAGGCATGCACTGGGGGCTCCAATACATTTTACAAGGTAACAAACCCTGTACCTTTGAAGAGCTGGCAACACGAGGCCACAACATGGAGATTACCATAGCAAGTCACGGTGGAAGTAATCCACCAATAGGTGACCCCCGTGAAAAGACCAAAGAAGCGAGATGGCGGTGGGGTTCAAAAGCAACCATTGAAGATTCAATGGTTGTCACGGAAACTCCATTGAAGACCTCCGATAAACATAGAAAAGAGAAACAAGACAAGAAGAAAAATCAGCCCTAAGGGAGAGAAAGTCAATGGCCAAGGTTGAAAGAGTTAGAGAAAAAAGTTTATCCTTTTTCAGACTCAGAAGTCTCAGGGATACTAGACTTCCTACTCCAACATAAGCTTATTGATTTCCCTAAGATGAAACGCACGGAAGAGGCGGGGCAGGTTAACGAGCCAAGATACTGCAAGTACCACCGGCTCATCAGTCATCAGACTGAAAAGTGCTTCACACTCAAGGAGGTGATAATGGACTTGTCTAAAAAAAGCAAAATCCATCTAGATGACGAGCAAGTTGAAGAATCAAACAACACTTCGGTCATCTTTGGGGCTATAGCCTCTTCAGCTTCTTGTCAGCGGTAAGAGAACAAATCTCCTAAGGCCTCCGTGTTGGGAGCATCCAAAGCTTGAAAGATCCTCGAAAAGACTCAGCATCCCTTTAAAGCCCCTCGAAATGTAAAGAGGTCAAGCCTTCACAAGGGACGCACTAAAATCATATCCAAGATCAAGCTCTATGACCCTTGGATATTAAAAAAAATAAAAAGAAAAAAATCCAAGTTATATTGTCTTTATCCGATCGAGCTTCAAGCTCGAATTCGAAGGTCAACGTCACATCATCTGGTTGAAGATCGAGCGCTGAAGCCCTTTAACTAGCTGCAAGTCTTCTTCATCCGATCAAGCTTCAAGCCCGGATTCGAAGGTCAACATCGCATCGTCTGGTTGAAGATCAAGCTCTGAAGCCCTTCAACTAGCTACAAGTCTTCTTCATCCGATCAAGCTTCAAGCCTGGATTCAAAGGTCAAAGTCGTATCATCTTGTTGGAGATCAAGCTTTGAAGCCCTTCAACTAGCTACAAGTCTTCTTCATCCGATCAAGCTTCAAGCCCGGATTCGAAGGTCAAAGTCGTATCATCTTGTTGGAGATCAAGCTTTGAAGCCCTTCAACTAGGTGCAAGTCTTCTTCATCCGATCAACCTTCAAGCCCAGATTCGAAGGTCAAAGTCATATCATCTTGTTGGAGATCAAGCTTTGAAGCCTTTCAACTAGCTGCAAGTCGTCTTCATCTGATCAAGTTTCAAGCCCGGATTCGAAGGTCAAAGTCGTATCATCTTGTTGGAGATCAAGCTTTGAAGCCCTTCAACTTGCTGCAAGTCGTCTTCATCTGATCAAGCTTCAAGCCCGGATTCGAAGGTCAAAGTCGTATCATCTTGTTGGAGATCAAGCACTGAAGCCCTTCAACTAGCTGCAAGTCGTCTTCATCCTACCAAGCTTCAAGCCCGGATTCGAAGGTCAACGTCGCATCGTCTGGTTGAAGATCAAGCTTTGAAGCCCTTCAACTAGCTGCAAGTCGTCTTCATCCGACCAAGCTTCAAGCCCAGATTCGAAGGTCAACGTCGCATCGTCTGGTTGAAGATCAAGCTCTGAAGCCCTTCAACTAGCTACAAGTCATCTTCATTCGATCAAGCTTGATGCCCGAAGTGAAGATCGAAATCAAAGATCAAAGCTCCTCGGCACGAGCCTAAACTGCAAGATCAAAGCTGCATACTCACTACAACAAAAAGGACTTTTAGCGACGGACTTTTCCGTCGCTAAAAGTCCTATTTCCGTCGATAAAGACTTTTAACGACGGACTGCCTGTCGCTAAAAGTCCGTTGCAAAAAACCCCGTCACTAAAAGATTAGCGACGAAAATTGGTTATCCGTCGGTGAAAATCTACTTTTACCAACGGAAATAAATACTTTTAGCGACGGAATATTCCGTCAGTAAAAATATTTTCAAATTTTGTAATTTCTGCAAAAAAATGTAAAATGGACTTTTAGCGACGGAAATTCCGTCGCTAAAAGTCCGTCGCTAAAAGAGGAGACCTTTTAGCGACGAAAAGTCCGTAACTAAAAGTCTATCCCTAAAATTTGAAACCTTTTGTGCCATATTTTTGTCGCTAAAAACCATCTATGATTTGTTTAAAATACTTATGGTGACATAATTTCATCGCTAAAAGTCCACAGCAAAAATTAAAAATAGGCTGTTTTCAATTTTTTGATCTTTTAAAAAACCAAACTTGTTTCTTATAATTGAATTCACACGAACAATAAAATCCACTAATCCATCGACAGTTAACCTTAATCAAATTTCATACACCATTAATTAACACTCAATACTAATTTTTACTAAATATAATAGATCACATCCTACATATTCCGAAATAAAATTACAAGTTTCAGCGAAATGAAAATTACAAAGATGAAACACCTCGGCTAGAGGTTCCACGGAAAATGCTATGAAGATCACTTTACATACATAAATGATAAACTCTCTCTCTCTCTCTCTCTCTCTCTCTCTCGGTCTTCATAACAGCACCAAGATGACCACATAACACAGAGCTGTTTGAACTGCTACAAACCCCACCACCTGCTCATCCACCCAAAATTTGAATCCAATAAAAAACAACATCATTAACCTAATTGGAACCAAAAATTAGTTTTCTAATTTGAGATGAAAACCTATAATGCTAATAACCAAACAAGCTCAATAATTAAACAACCTCCCAAGAATTGGAACCTCATTATATAAGTAGCAAAAAGAGGAGCATAATAGCATTTGATGGCGAAATGACAAAAGGGTTGGCTGGTGGAGTCATCGTCGGCAGAGAGATGTTGATCGGTGCCGGTGGAGTCTTGGTCAGTCACTCGTCGCTGTCGACGCTTCTTCGTCGCCGGTCTTCTCTCGAATTTGGAACAGAAGGAAGGAACTTCTTCAGGCTGATCTTTTATCTACTGACTTGATTCAAGGGGGAGAGAGCCCCTGTGTCGCCGTCCGATTGTCGCCCGTCAGCAAGAGAGAGATGCGAGAGTGAATTAAATGGGTGAGAGAGTCGGCGATGGAAAGCCCAAAGGCCAGAGGGAGACAGAGGCAGTCAAACTGAGTGGGCGGCCTGGGCGGTGGAGATGGGATGGCGTGGGAGGCGGGCATCGAAGCTGAGTCTGGGTGTGAGTGAGAGAGAGAGGGGAGGAGGAGGAGAAGAAGGGGAAAAGAGAGCGGCGGGGAGAAAGAGCAAAGGTTAGGTTTTTTTTTTTCGTTTAGTCACATTTAGCGACGGATTTTAGCCCGTCGCTAAACTTACTTTAAACTTTTTAAAAAAACGAGAAATTTGAGAAATTTTCAAAAAAATATTTAACGACGGATTATTCCGTCGGCAATAATTCGTCACTAAAAAATTTTATCGACGGAATTTTTTGTCGGTAAAGGTTTTTAGCGACGGATATTTACCGACGGATAAATCTGTCGGTAAAGGCTATTTTTAGCGAAGGACCTTTAATGGCAGATAAATCCGTCGGTAAAAACTACTTTTAGCGATGGATCTAAGTCTGTCGCTAAAAGTCCGTCGCTAAAGACTGTTTTTCTTGTAGTGACTTAACGCTCCTCAGAATGAGCTTAAACTGCACGAACAACGCTCCTCAGCACGAGCCTAAACTGCAATATCAATGCTCCTGGCCCGCATGAGCTAAAACTGTGAACGGCCCAGTAAAAAAAAAGAAAAAGAAAAAGAAAAATATATATATTATTATGCGATGGTTTAAAGGAGCATGATGCATGACTGAAAATGACAATGATAAGAGCACAAGAAAAAGTAGATAATGCAAGTAAGATTCATGAGCGGGACGCATCAAATGCACTTCTGGAACTAGCTGCTGGAGTGATACTACAATCACGGTCAACAAAGACTTCGCACAGGAGGGAAAGGTCCATGTGCGAGACTTGTTGAATGTATTTCTGGAACTAGTTGATGGAGTGATGCTACAGTCACGATCATAATGCTGGTTGACAGAGGACTCGCACATGAGGAAAAGTCAACCTGCGAGATGTGTCGAGCGCATTTATGGAACTAGCTAATGGAGTGATGCTACAGTCACGATCATAATGCTGGTCGACAGAGGACTCGCACATGAGGAAAAGTCAACGTGCGAGATGTGTCGAGCGCATTTATGGAACTAGCTGATGGAGTGATGCTACAGTCACGATCATAATGCTGGTCGACAGAGGACTCGCACATGAGGGAAAGTCAATGTGCGAGACGTGTCAAGCGCATTCCTGGATCATGTTATTAGCGGTCATAAGGCTGATTAACAGATGACCCGTAGATGACCCGTACAGGAGGGAAAGGTCCACGTGTGAGACGTTCGAGCGCATTATCAACGAATCTTGCTGTGATCACGTACGCCGATTTAACAGATAGCTTGCAGACACAGAAAGACAGAATCTGAATCCTGTTAAGCATGTTACGGGCAAAGCTAATTCGACATTATTGTCACAATCGCACCCAGATGTGAGCCAAGGTGTCAACAACATATGAATACAAAATTGTCCCAGAGATGCAATTTTTGGCATGCAAGCATGTACATATACAAATGAGCGTGAAATATGGAAAGTGAGTGCTCATGTACTAATAATAATAAAAATGCTGCTTTTATTTTGCATTTTATTAGTGTACCCAAAAAAAAAAAAAAGTAAAACAAAACAAAAAAAATGGGAAAACAAATGGAGAAGAAAAGTTAGGGGGCGTGAGGTCCAAAGAACAGAAGAAAAAAAATGGTGGGGCCAAAAGAGGAAACAAAAAGAGAAAGAAGATGAAAAAGGTGAGAAGAGTCCAAGAAAGAAGAAGAGACGGACCTGGAAAGAAGTAAAAGAATAAAGAAAAGGTCAAGTGGGCCCACAAAAACAAAAAAAAAAACAAAAGGAAATCAAAATAAAGAAAGGTGGGAGTTAAGCCCAAAGAAGGAGAAGAAAAAAATAAAACAAGAAAGTTTTTGGAGAAAAGTCAGAAGAAGAAAACAGGAAGAGAAGAAGCAGAAGGGAGAGAAGGCAGCAGCGGCGCAAAGAAGAGAAAAGAAGCGGCGGAAGATTTGGGGCATCGCGGCAAAGGGCGTGAACCCCAAAGAAAAAAAGAAGAAGGAAGAGTGCCGAAAGAAAGATAAAACAAAAGAAAGCCAGAATAAGGAAGCAGAAAGACGGTGGCATCTGTGTCGCGGCAAAGGATAACAGCTCGCCGTTGACAGTCTCCGCAAATGCGGCGACGGAACTAGCGACGACCGACGATAGCCGCGGGGAAGGAGTGTAGCCACAGGCCTGACCCGATTGCGGAGTGCAACAGCCATCACTACAAGAAAACAGGGTTTTAGTGACGGAAATTTCCGTCACTAAAAAGGCAATTTCCGTCACTAAAAGTTTTAGTGACGGAAAATTCCGTCACACGATTCCGTCGCGTATACCCTCGTCACTAAAAAGGCAGTGACGGAATTAACGATTCCGACACTAAATTCAGTGACGGAATGGAGACATTTAGTAACGGAAAATTTCCGTCACTAAAGGTATTTTATATTTCGAATATCTTTTTTTAATTTCGTATAAAACAATTGGTGACGGAAAATTCCGTCACATGAAATACGTCACTAAAATAAATGGTGACGGAAAAATTCCGTCACTAAAGGTATTTTATCAATGTTTTATGCTTTTAACGACAAATCATAATCGTCGCTAAAATTATAAAACAAAAGAAGTATAGCTCCGCCTATTTTTTCAAATCCTATATTTTTTCTCAAACCTGTATACAACAAATCCATCAACTCAACAAGCACACAAAATCCATTACTACATCAAGCACACAAAATCCATTACTATATCAATCTCCACAAAATCCATTAACACAATATCAATTACCTATCAACCTCCACAATTTCCATCAACACAAACTCCACAAAACCATTAACACAAACTCCACAAGTCCACAAACACATAAAATACCAAGTCTAACACAAATCCTAAACTATCATCCTTAAAAGAGCCTTCATTCTTATCATCAGCCATCACATGCACAACTGCTTTTAATCCAGCAAAATGAATGACTGCTTCAAACCTGTAGCACAAACATGATACGAGTATAAGAATACGTCTTACACCAAGAATTAGATCCTCTCCCCAACCATGACTCCCAACACATGCTGTTTCAGATTAAGAAGCAGGTGAAGTAAAAAGTGATTAGCTTGGAAAAAGGTTGAAAGCTAACACCCTCAACAAGCAGTTGTACTGCTTAGAATCTTGATCACTCTAATTTGCACTACTTTTCTTTATTTCTTCTCTTTGCGCGAGTTAGTGAACCGATCGAGATAATCATGTGTAAATATTATATATGCTCATCTAATAATAAAAGGCCCTTGTTGTAATCTTGATTACAACTACAAATAATTGCATAAAAACTTAACAGCTAGAGAACTGGCGAATTTAGAGAGAAAATAAAGACTTATATTGATTGTTCCATGTATATCCCCTTCCTTTCTTTTGTTTCTTCCTTATAAACCCTGCAAAACTTTGCCCCCAAAACAAGATCTCTTAAGAAAATAAAGTGGAAAATGAAAAAGAAACAGGAAATTAGAAACAGAAAACAAAATCGAAACCACTTTGACAGATTTATCAGATTCAAGTTAGGAATATGGAGAAAATAATAATCCATGTAATCTAGTTAGGAATAACGTTAAAGCTTCAAAATTTCTAAAGAAGAAGTCTTAACATGATTGACACTAACTAGTCTACAGATATACAAAATTAAAACAAAACAATATGAAGAGAATAAGAGAGGCAGGGACCTCTTTTTCTATATATCAAGAAAATCTAGACTTTTAAAGTATCCTAGCAAGAAACTGCTCACTGCATAAGGGCGCCCAATCTGGGATGTGGATACAATTATATAATAATGTAGCGAAGAATTGAAATACTTAATGAATGAAGAGCATTAGAAAGGTAAGATGAAGTTTCGACATGCACTAAACTTATTAGTGTTTATACCAATATAATTCATGTAGCTGCCATGGTACACTACAAGAACTCCAGCAATCCAATAGAATATTTGGCCCAAGATCAGTTACATGTACCTTACAAGCTACCAGCTTTCCCCAATGCAAGAGAACATTCAAATAGTTCTCTTGTGAATTGATGAGTCCATATAGTTCTTGATGATTGATAGAAATTCTATGAGCAAACAGAATCCAATAATAAGCAAAAAATGACGAAATCAAGCAAATTGTTCCAGTGAGAGAGAAGATAAGTACGATACCTCTGTCATGGCTGCGGATTGGATGCCGGAGGGAGGGGTCGGCAGTGAAAGATCGAGAGAGAGGCAGTGGATGCGGGGGGCGAAGGTGAAAGATCGGCCGGTGGTCCGGTGGAGTGGAGTGACCGGAGGACAGAGCCACGGAGGTCTTCTTCTTCAGAACAAACAAGATGCAGCAGAGGTGGTCGTCCGTCGGCGTGTAGCGGTAGCGGCGGCCGGCGTCAGCAGAGGTGGTCGTCCGTCAACAGAGGCCGCAGATCTACTGATCTAGATCCCAACGAGCTGTCGCGACTCGCGTAGATCTCCTGAATCGCCGTTGCAGCTCGCCGTGCGCCGCTCGCAGCTCGCCGCTCGCCGCTCGTAGCTCGCCGTTCGCGGCTCGAGCTCGCGGTCTCGTCGTGGCTTCGGGCTTACAGCTGGTTGTCCATCTTTGTGGCTTCCTTGGTCGGCGGTGACGGAATGGGGAGAAAGGGAGGGGGCCGGTGAGAATTTGGGGAGAAAGGGAGTGGGCCGGTGAGAATTTGGGGAGAAAGGAGGCGGGGGGAGGAGCGCAAAGAGATGGAGGGATAATGGAAAGAAAAGAAAAAACCCTAATTTTTACATTTGGGGATTTTTCCAAAACTAAAAAAAAAACAAAAAATAATTAAAATTAGAATTATTAGTTTTAGGTGACGGAATTTTAGTGACGGAGCCAATTCCGTCACTAAAAGTCTTTTAGGTGACGAAATTTTAGTGACGGAGCCAAATTCCGCCACTAAAAATCTGTTTTCTTAACATTAGTTAGTTTATGTGACGGAATTTTAGTGACGGAGCAAATTCCGTCACCAAAAGCCTTTTAGGTGACGGAATTTTAGTGACGGAGCCAAATTCCGTCACTAAAAACCTGTTTTCTTGTAGTGCATGACGCACTAGCAGCCTGCGACAAGTGGGCCAACCATTTCGACGACAAGGCCCAGTTGCAGCGTTGGAGGTCGGCGGCAACCGCGTCGGCGACAGTTGCGGTTGAATACGGCAGCGGTGGGCATAAATCGGGCTTCGGCAAACATCGGCTGCGGCAACATGTCCGTTTCTTAAGACCAACAAAGGCCGTGACGAATACTGGCGACAGAGAGAGCGACCAATTGGTTCAGCCACAATGGACGACGGCGACGTGGGAGCAAAGCTTGGCAGCACCAGCGAACATCGGCGGCGGCAGGACGGAAACGGATGACCCAGAGGCGATCGCAGCAAATACCGGCGGCGGTCGGGACTATCAGGCCTTGGAGGCTAAATTTAGGCCAGAACGCGACCGATGCCGAAAAATGCGGCGCCCCTCCCTGTGCTGTAGTGCTGTAGCCGCTCCATCAAAGACCAGACGGCAGTCCCATCAGCAACAAGAGCCAACACATGCCAGTTGTGGCCTCGACGAATCTGGCGATGCGAGGAGTGACCAGATCCCGCGGACTAAACAGCGTTGGCGTCAACAAAGCTGGCGGCGGTGACGGTAAACCGGTTTTGGCAGCAGCATCAATGGATGCCCACGACGCTGTAAACGGCCGGCTCAAGACGATGTTCGTCTGGGTTCGAGCGTGGCTGATCGTTCGATCTGTTCAAACATGGGGTGTGCAGAGACATGAACATGCACCGCCACCAAAGCTGTTTGGTACATGGAATTCGTGCACCTGTTGATCACCAATATCTTCAGGATTAAATCGCAGCTGCCCACACACGTTACTTTGCAGTTCGGGGCTCAGTATATAAAGGCGCGAAACCCTACGCTCTGCCACATCACTTCAGTTATGGCGAGCCTTGGGTCGACACTAGATAAAGCCCATATACAAAGAAATGCACAATATAACAAAGAAAAAAAATAATGTGTGAGCTCACAACCATCAATGATGAAAACGTCGATATGACAATGGGTTGAAAATCGACTATAAGAAAGTCTTGCGAGGCCGTCGTGACACAATGACGTAGTCCAAACAGCACCATGAAAGCAAACAAGACGGTAATATGCAAGGTGTTTATCACCTCGTTATGAGAGGAGATCATGAAAGTTCGGGCTACCACCAAGATTCGGTAGCTTGAGGTTCTTTACACATACGACATCAAGCCTCAGACAGGTGGATCCGCCCCAGATTCATGGTGTAAGTCCTAAACAAACAAAGAAGAAGAAGAAGAAGAAGAAGAAGAGAGATACTTCAAGCCTTGCGACGGTACCCAACAAAGAAAATGTACCACCCAAGTCTTGAAGTGGGGCAATTTGTAGACACCAAAAATTTGTACAAGTCAATACTGTAATATTTGGTTGACTGGTCAAATATTCAACGTCGTCAAAAAGTATGGACTGGATGCCGATATGGAGTCAAACAAGACAACGGGCTCGAAGTCAAAGGCAAATCGAAATACTAGTCCAATAATAATATATGGTCCAGCCCATAGTCTTGCTCCAGAAAAGTCAAATTTGACTAAAATCATTCCCAAAATTAAATGGAGACAAATATCTATTTAATTGGTCAAATCGGATGATTAAGGAGACAAAATCTCTGTAATTATAAAGTCAAACCTCAAATCATGGACTTTCCAAAATTAAGTCCACTACTTTGCCTATAAATAGAGAGCTTGAGACAGGAAATAATGACACATAGGGTCTCCGCGATCAAAGCCTAAGCTCCGCCGAAACGCTGTCGTCTCACAGGTTGTGATTCATTTGAAGAACAATACGCACTAACACAGTGCCATTCTTCAATCGAGCACTTCCAAGTCGCGAAGATCGGTTTCTCTTTCGCCTCAAATCGAAGAGGAATTCGCCTTCAACATCAGTGATTCCACAAGTCAAGATTCGCCATACTTGTTCGGGATAAAGCCTTGAAGCCCTCGATCAAGCATCATTTCGACAATCTTTCAAAGATTGTAGAAACCAAATCCACGATCCAAGATCAAGCTATTTCAGCCCTTGGATCGTGAACAAACCGGAGATCGAATCAGAGGTCTTACATTCGTTTTATGTAAAAACTACAAAGTGGTGTAACCTTATTACAAAAAATCTTTAAATTGAATTTTTGTGCAATTATTTCTTGTCTTGCAGTTTAGACATGAAATTTATGTGTACAAATTTCTTGGAATTCGCCTTCAACATCAGTGATTCCACAAGTCAAGATTTGTCATACTTGTTTGGGATAAAGCCTTGAAGCCCTCGATCAAGCATCATTTCGACAATCTTTCAAAGATTGAAGAAGCCAAATCCACGTTCCAGGATCAAGCTATTTCAGCCCTTGAATCGTGAACAAACCGGAGGTTGAATCAGAAGATTTACATTCGTTTTATGTAAAAACTACAGAGTGGTGTAACCTTATTACATAAAATCTTTAAATTGAATTTTTGTGCAATTATTTCTTGTCTTGCAGTTTAGACACGAAATTTGTGTGTACAGTCGTGTTTGTGTATTTCAGCAATGGGTGTGGCTTAGGCAAGGGGCTGACTGAGTGGGGTGGGTGAGGGGCGGGTGGGTCAGTCTTCTGAAGAAGAAGAAGTGAAAAATTAAAAAAGAGTAGGGTAAAAGTGAAAAACCAAACTTGTGCAAAAGATTTTGCCCCTGACCGATTTGTTCCAAAGTTAAGAAATTTAGACGGAAGTTCTTACTTATTGCATAATTGAAATTAGACCCTCTTATATAAAAATTGGACATTTGGACTCTCAAACGAGATTTCAGAGTACTAAAGTGTATTTAACCCATTTATTTTTCTTTTTCTTCATAAAAATATGATTTATTATGTGAATGTATGGCTAATTTTTGTTTAGATAGCGAGTATTTATTAGCTGTTAACATGAGTATTGTATTGACAGACACCTCTTTAAGAAACCTTTACATGAAAAGAAGAGAAACTAGAAAATACTAACATTCTACCTATTTCTGCTAAAAGTCTCCGCGAGTGAGTTCAAATTATGTTGTTGTCTGATGTACAAGTTTATGTATTTTTTTTTAGTTAGGTTAGTGTTGTTCCTTTTCTTCAACTTCGCTTAAGAGTGTCATGTGTATCCTAGATGGCCTGGTCACAAGCAACAACACTCATACGGGCATTGCTGATAATCTTATCTACTAGTAAGGCTTGATTGGGATTAATTGCTACTTGTTTGAGCCCAGATCTTATCATCCTCGTCAAGGAATTTCGTTGAAAATGATTGGATAGATGTTTCTGGGCGATTTTATAGCATTTTTATTTTCTCATTATCGTGTATCCTCTATCTTGTTTTTTTTTAATTTTTTGGCTCCAAATGACACGCGCAAAATTATGCACTGCACATTTATATTTATTCTTAAACTATAACAAAGAAATCATACGGAGTATAAACATGACTATTCATCATAAAGGGCATCTAATAAAAGTCCTCGAATGATTTGCTTTTGAGCGGCTCGCATCTCGATTATGCATGAAAGTTGAAAGCCAAAACTACGTGATTGCAATTTTTCCCTCTAAAGCTTTGAGAATTGTTTGCTAGAACCTGGTTGTTTCATATATTATTCATAAAATGCAATTCAATTGACTTAGCATTTTGTAATTCTTTCAACTTATTTGCATTCTTTATGAAAAAATTCAAATGTCTAACCATTGCATTAGATTTAGAAATAGTAATTTAAAACAAAATGAGACATCTTGACAAATAATTGTAAAAACAAAATATAAGATTAACATTAAACTATTCAAATTGCATTTCTTCGTAATATTTGGAATGTGTTTTTACTAACGGAAAAACTGATGTGTTGCTATAACATAGTGAACATCTCTATGGCATGGAACCAAAAAGATAGTTTTGCTCTTTTAACAACCCTAAATGTATTAGTTCATTAAGGATGAAAGGGTCATTTGCCTTTGTAATTTGACAACCTTGGTCCTAATCTATCTTGACCGCACCAATGGACCCATTGTGGGTCCCATTTTCACAACACGTCGACATTGTCAAATGTCAATTTTCAACGAACTAAAATTGGTCAAAGCGATAGGCACGCTCAAGTCATGTGCTTTTTATCTTATTTTCCTTTTTTTCATTTCTTCTCTGCCAAGAAACTTATTTTTGCTCGACTAACAGAAATGACCTCGTCGCACCTCGGCCATTGTGCTCTCTTTTTTGCTTAGTGAATGACAAAGGTGGTTAGCCTCGGCCTCCTGGCCTTGGTCTTCCCCTGGGGAGGGGGGGGTGGGGGGTGGCCTCAGCCTTGACCTTGCCTAATGAACCCTCATGAGGCGCGCTGACTCTACGAAATTCTTTTATCATGTAATGCCATCACGATGCTCACTTCCATGATAGATGTCAACACTTTTGTGCGTCGTTCTTGCGTTATGTCCCCCTCGCACAATGCTCGATTCCACAACACTGTCGCTGTACCCGTGCGCGGTCCCTTCTTCACATGCCCTCGGCATGATGCCTGGTTCCATGACACCCGTCCCGGTGCCCTTGTGTCGTTTTTGTGTGATGTGCCCTTGGCACCGCACACAACCGCTGTGCTCATGCCTCGTGCTACTAATACAGTCCTGCCCCCGACTCTGTGGCACATTACCGCGCCCCGGCATTGGTCTATTTATTCACCACACCATGCGTACCCTATCTTGGACGTGGAACATGCTTCAACCCATTCTCCGGAGCGTGCAATGTTCTGAAGGGCTCCACTCGCAGTGCTCTGGCATGAAGATCCTTCATAGCGGGATAAACTCATTCTCAAAGACACTATCTCCTCCTGGGGCTTGCATGACACTAGGCACGCCTGAGCTGTGACCACGTCGCACTCACATTGCTAGTGATCATCGATGCCCTCAGTATGATGACTCTTGGGTCAATCTGAAAAGGTAGCATGTCTTTGAAGGATATTGCGCCTAGTCCGCCTGACATTCGGGCGTAGGAACCCTCCCCCTCCACTGTCAAGTTCTCTGCATCTCTTGACGCCCCCTATGGGACTCGGCTTTGAACCAGTGGCTATGGCAAGGGCGTTCTCTGATCATGCCGATGCTGTGTGGCCAGTCTTCTCAGACAGGCAGAGTGAAGCTATATGGGGCAAGCAAGACAAATATGCAATCAGACAGTCCAAAACAGCACTGACATTTGTGGACCCCTGGTGACTTGTCACTCCCAGGGGACGACACGTGTCAGCTGATGACACATGCATACTTTTTTCTATATATAGTGGAGTTTAAACTTTATTTGAGGGGACATAACTTTATTGAGAAAACCAATTTCTCATTCTAGAATCCAGAGCTACAGAATTGTAGAGAGAGAAACACAAATTGGACCGTAATATTTGACCTTAACAATAGACCATAACGTTGGACCTTGACTTGGACCTCAACTTGGACTATTGACTGTCAGCCCTATTCACCTCAGCCTTCTCTTTCACAGCCCTGCCACTTTTTAGGCATTGTTTGGGAAGCCTTGCTCTATGCCCTTACTCTACCCTCATTGTGTCATACTATTGTATATTTGGTAGCTGACTCAGACTGTATCCTCTATGGCACCACCACGTAAGCTACAAACCCTTTTCTTTAACATCAAACCTTAATTATTGACTTCCATCCCTAGCCGTCACCACCATCTGACAAACACACGGCAACAACAATAAAGGAAACAAAGAACAACAATGAGATGGTAATACATTGCCCCTATTGCCCTTGAATCCCATCGGTGGTTCGTTAGATTCCGCAGGTGGCTCGTTGCTGCAATGATGGGTTATTGGCAACCATGGCGGGCAGAGAGGGGGGGGGGGGTTTATGGTGGGTGGGACGACCATTGGGGCTTCTCTACAGTTTAGTAAATCAGTACGATATTCAAAAGTTCCATAGAAAATTGTCCATCTATATCACTTTGGTACACACATTTTTTTGTTTATTTTCCAAACGACGAAGACTAAGTTAGAATAAAACAAAACCAAAATAATCCTCACAAAGGATCAACATATATGACCCTTATGAGACATAACAATGAAGAGATTACCAACAAAAACCTAAAAATAAAATGGTATCTTATATGCAACATAGATAATTCTTACTAAATGTAGAACTAAATCTCCCTCGCTACCTAAAAAAAGCAGTAAAGAAATCAATTTTGAAGAATACTTCTAAAGTTGCACGGCCTTGAGGTTGTGAAAGCAATTTCAGAGGATATGCTGGGAGATATTGATGGTAATATGTTATGCAATATATAAAGGAGAGTATCTTAGTAGAGAATGGAAAGGTAGACCGATGTTTGTTGTCTGCTTGTCCATTAATTCCTCTTTCTGCCCCCCCCAAACTCATCCTCTCCCCACGGTCTCGTTTTCGCCACCGCCGCTGGATTCCACTGGCTGGTGGTGGCATGGTTCTTCTTTAGGCTTTCTAGGTTAGTTGGGTTGGTTTTTTCCCCTTGGCCGGAGTCCTCATTCTATGGCTTAATTGTAGTTATTAATGGCGCATGCGCACCTAAGGTGCAACGGGTCCCTAGAGCCTACACACAAGGCGCATACAGCGCTCTTTTTCGAAATGAGGCGCAAAATAAAAATAAATAGCTATTAATGTATTGAACCAATAAAATCACAAAAAATTCAGAGCATGGCAATTTAACAAATTTTCAACACTAGAAACAATTTCATATTTAATGAGAAGTATTTAATCCTAAGTGAACATGACAACGTTATCCTCATCATCAGTAAGGGCTAATGCAATAATGTTTTCTTCAAAAGGGAATCATAAGTTTCAAGTTTGGTAGAGATTTCTCCTCAATTCCATTTTATTTGTCTAAAAGGTGAAGTGAGGGAGTAGATTTACTTGAACGTGGGCAAACATATAATGATGGGGCGCTAGCACAAAGAACAACAACAGGACAATCGATTGAGGGAATTTGTGGTTTTAGGGTTTTTTTTTTTTTTTTTTGCGGTTTAGATATCGATCTATTATGATATGAAACAAAGAATTAAGGATAATGAACGGTTGAAATAATGTCATGATGCAAATATCACAGACTAGGACTTTGGGCCTTTTTTTTGCGCCTCCACCGTCGCCTTGTGCCTGAGCTCCTAAGCTCGCGCCTTTTTAAAGGGCTATGATTAGCCCTAGGTGGGGTGCATACCCTGCGCCTACACATGTTTTTTATAAGACTGGGCTTGACAATAGTTCCTAGATTCGATTTGGGTTGGTGGTAGGCTTGGAGGATACATCTAAGATTTGCCAATCTCTGGTGTCTCGAGGTGTTGTTAGGTGTGTTAGTAGTTTTCGGGTGGTTGGTGGGCGGGGCACTAGCGGTTGCTGGCGGGTTAGGTGGTCAGGCGCTTTTCCAGGTAGTGTTTCAGGGTGTGGTGGAGAGTGATGACATCGGTAGTAGCAGCGACAGAGGCGGCGTCGAAAGCGAGATGACAACGACGAAGACAACATCGGTAGTGGCGTCGGTGGCGGTTAAGGTAAGGGTGTAGCTTCATGCTAGGTTTTTATCCATTTGTCCCCCAAATGTGGTGCCATTTTTTGTTTTTGGTTTGGTTGCTGAGAGAAAGGGTGTAATTTCAGGGTAAGTTATTGTTATCCCCCTCCCCCTAGCTTGGTTCCTTTGCCAGTTGTTTGCTTTTGGTTTGGTGGACTATGGTCTCAGTCGTGTTGTTACGAGTTGGCGATGGGTGCGTGCTATACATCTTGTGTGGTGGAATGTTTAAGAAGATGGGAACAACCTGTGTGGATGGTCAGGTAGGGGTGTCGTGAGCAAGAATGGTCTATGGTTAGTATGGTATGTGGGTGACATGTGGATTTGATCGGTTTACCAGTGGTATGGTGGTTACATGCTTTGTGGTGCGTGATTCAGATTTTTGAACGGTGTACTCGAGTTAATAAATAAGTCTGGTTTAGGGGATTCAATTTGTTTGTGTGTGCTTTAATTTGTACTTCGTGCTTTCTATTAATGCCCTATAGGTCCAAGAGTGTTGAACCTTTAACATTATTGTTTATTTGTATTTCGTTTTTATGTTAATTTTCACTATGTGATAGTGTAATTTCTGAGGTCAGGGATGTTGGCCTCATATTTTTTATCGGATAGTATATATATATTTTTATCATTTTCAGAAAAAGGGTAAATACACATTGCCCCTATACTTTCTCGATTACGTATTGTGGCCCCCTCTTCTTTTAAAACTTGCACTAAACCTACCTGTACTAATGAAAAGAGGGCGCATATGAACGACTGTGACGGAGCTCGTGCAAATTTCCTAACTACCCCTTCGTCTATTATCAAACGATTTAGGAATTCTAACAAATATTTCTCCCTAACTGTCTGTATCCCATTCCCCTCTCTGCCGATTGAGTTAGCCCTGTTTGAATGCCACAAATCAACGAAGATCGACGCGGACATACATCAATCTGCTGAAAGAACGACGAGGGGCGTTGATTCGCACAGCGAGAGGTATGTTTTATCCCTTTTGTTAGTTTATTTTTGAAACTTAGGGTTTTTCGAATGCCATTGTTTATTTTTACAAATTAGGGTTTCAGAATGAGACGTTTCATTTAGGGTTTCTTAACGTGAATTCTTTACTGTTCTGAAATTAGGGTTTCTGAATGACTACATAACTTTTATTTTAATTTTGTATCTATTGAGGGTCCTTCAAATTAGGAATTAAGGTTGCGATTTGAAAATTTAGAATTTCTCGAATGCCATTGTGTTGTTTACACATTAGGGTTTCAGAATGCTACATTTCTCAATGTGAATTCTTTTTGTTCTGAAATTAGGGTTTCTGAATGCGTGTTTGTTTTTTGATTTTAATTTTATCTCAATTGAGGGTTTCTATCCTTCAAATTAGGAATTAGGATTTGCGATTGGCACTGCTAAATGTTATATTTCTTTTCTGTTGAATATATGGTTTACATTTCATGCATGCAAAGTTGCATGAAATCATGCATGAAATGTAGACAAGATATGCTAGGTAAGGGCACATTGGCTGTCAACCATTTTGTTGGACCATATTTGCCAAATCACTGCTTGTGCTTTGTTTGACTTACTGTTTGTTTAACTTGGTTAAATGACTAGACATACATTCTCATACTAGCAACTAAAGTAACTAGCTGTATATTGCATTTATCCTTAGGATTTATATTAGGTAGTAATAAATTTTGAATATTTTCATTGCAGAAAATGGTTGTGTTTGACAGTGTAACCTTTGAGTTTCACTATGAGGTATTATTTACTAACTCACGAACTAGGACATACCAAGGTGGGACAGTAGCATGCATTGAGAACTATGACTTAGACTTGATATCCTATTGGGAGCTAATAGGTTTGTTAGAAGATGACCTAAGGCTACCTAGTTCTAGTTTGTTGTACTATGTCATACTGTGGTTAGCTTTGATCATGTATTAAGGTCTATTACAGATGATAGGGGTGTGGCTGACATGGTTAGGTACTACAGTGACAGTGGTTGCTTACCTTTATGTAGAAAGGGTAGATCCCTTACAAGTAGTTGGGGTGGATGGTCAAGTTGTACTTGGAAATGCAGATGAAGGTGTGAATGAATGTGTAAATGAATGTGTAAATAAAGGTGTAAATAAAGGGGTGACTAGAGGTGATGAAGCTGAAGGTGTAAATGAAGGGTTAAATGAAGTTGAAACTGAAGGTGTAAATGAAGGGGTAAATGAAGGGGTGACTGAAGGTGATGAAGCTGAATGTGTAAATGAAGGGTTAACTGAAGTTGAAACTGAAGGTGTAAATGAAGGGGAAACTGAAGATGATGATAGTGAGGGGGTAAATTTAGATGATGAAGATGTGGTTATTGAAGATGAAGGCCCTGACCCACCTGAGCTTCATGAAGGGTTAGAGAGAGGGCATGGAGATGATGACATATTTAAGGTGCCAGGAAGTGGGGATAGATGGGATGTTAATGTGGAGAAGAGGGGTAAGCAATGGTACTCTGATGGGGATGACTCTAATGAGTTAAGAAGCCTAGTAGGGTCTGAATCTGATGAAGATTTGGCACCTAGATACCCAGAATTCAATGAGAAAACAAGTTAGGAGGGGGAAACAGGTCCTGATCTGTTTGTTGGAATGAAGTTTCCCAACCCACAAGTGTTTAGGCAGGCTTTGACGCTACATTGTGTGAGGAGAGGATATGATTTTGTGTATAAGAATAATTAAAATAGAAGGGTCACTGTTGTGTGTAAGTACTGGCATAAAGAGCATGGAGAATGTCAGTGGAGAATCCATGCTTCTCCAATTGGTGGTGAGTAAACCTTTCAGATTAAGACTTTCTTCCAGATACATACATGTGGTAGGGACTTTGATAATCGTTTGGTGAACTCTAGGTATATTGCTGAACACTATCTAGAGAAATTTAGGGATGATCCTACACACTACAAGAAAAACAGCTTTTTTCGACGGACTTTTAGCGACGGATTTGAATCCGTACCTAAAAGTCACTTTTACCGACGAATTTTCCATTAGTAAAGGTTTGTTGTTAAAAAAACTTTTCCGAGGGATTTTTCGTCGGTAAAGATCTTTAGCGACAGATCTTTACCGACGAACTTTTACCTACGGAATATTCCGTTTACCGACGGACTTTTGCCAACGGCAAAAATCCGTCGGTAAAAGTCCTTAAAATTAAAAAACCCTACCCCTTCGTTCTTTTCTCCCTGCCGCTCACACCATTCCCTTCTTCTCTCTCTCAGTCTCTCTCTTTCTAACCCTAAATCGTAACCACTCACCTCCCACACACCCAACCCGCTGCCGCACCCCCACCCCGCCGCCTCTACCGCTCACCGACACACAGTGGCAGAGCTACGTATGAACGAGGGGGGGCTAATGTACCCCCTCAACTTCCCAAAAAAAAGTCCAGTCTGCGACTCTCTCTACGCCAAGTCTCTCACCCACTCCCCAGACCAGACGGCACACACCCACTCGGCCACTCACCTGCGACGGTCGACGGCGACACGCAGACACGGCAGGGGCTCCTGCCTCTTTGAGCTCGACTCAGATCTGGAACGAGTGGAGCCGTGGACGCGTCGATCTGGAAGTATAAATGATCGGTGAATGGCGACGGCGAGGCGAGGACTCCATCGGCCAAGAACCCACTGCCGGTGAAATTCAGAAATTCAGAATTTTTTAAAAAAATATAGAAAATACTTTTAGCGACGGAAAATTCCGTCGCTAAAAGTAAATAATTTCGTCGGTAAAAGTAATTTTTTTCCGACGGATGACATAATTCCGTCGGTAATCTTTAAAGCAACGGGTTATAGGCAACATACTTTTAGCGACGGGGTGTCCGTCGCTAAAAGTCTTTGGCGACGGATTTAGGGTTTTAGCGACGTAAATATCCGTCGCTAAAAATCCTTTTTCTTGTAGTGACATGGAACCTGAAATCAATGAAGAATGTGATAGAAAAGGACTTGAACGCAAATGTGAGCAGGCATCAGTTGTACAGAGCTAAGAGGAGAGCTAAGAAATTGATTGAGGGAGATGTTAGGATGCAGTATGCTAAGATTTGGGACTATGGGAAGACTTTGATGAAATATAACCCATGGACTTCTTTTTTTGTTGCAACAGACAGGTCCTCCACTCAAACAACACCAATTTTTCAGAGATTGTTTGTTAGTTTTGAAGCTCAGAAGACATGTTTTATTTAGGGTTATAGGCCAATAATTGGTTTAGATGGCTACTTTTTGAAGACTGTTTATGGGGGTCAATTACTTAGTGCAGTTGGAAAGGGTGGAAATGATAACATGTTCCCTATTGCCATTGGTGTAGTTGACTCAGAAACCAAGAGTTCTTGGACTTGGTTTCTGAGGCAACTAATAGGAGAAATTGGTGAAGTGGCAGATAAAGGGTTGGTGTTTATCTCTGATAGGCAGAAGGGATTGGTAGAGACATTCATAGAGCTATTACCAACAGCTGAGCACATATTTTGCATGAGGCATCTGTCTGCCAATTTCAGGGAGAAGTTTAAGAGAAATGAGTTCAAAGATTGCCTTTGGAATGCAGCGAGGGCCAGCAACCAAAATGACTTTAAGGACTATATTAACCAGTTAAGGAAAATTGACAAAGATGGAGAAGCCCTTAAGTGGTTTGGATCCTGCCACAACTTTGGTACAACTTCAAAGTGTGACATCCTTGTCAACAACCTCAGTGAGTGTTTCAATAGCTACATTCTTGAAGCTAGAGACATGCCAATTGTTGGCATGGTAGAGTGGATAAAGAAACATGTCATGGCAAGAATACAAGTGAAGAAGATGGGGATGGAGAGGTATGATGGCACCATCTGTCCAAATATTTTGGAAAAGTTGGAGAAGATTAAAGTAGCATCAAATGAATGTTTTGCATCTTGGTATGGGGACTTGGAGTTTGAGGTTGAAGCCTATAGGAAGACAATGGTTGTTGATCTGAGGCAAATGACTTGCAACTGTAGGATGTGGCAACTGACAGGAATCCCTTGCAAGCATGTTGTTGCCTCTATTTATTTGAATAGGGAGAAGCCAAAGAGCTATATACATCCATATTACAGCAAGAAGACATACTTGGCAGCATACAACAGCATGATGCATCCAGTCCCTGGTGAGACTAACTGGGAGAAGGATGAACTTGAACCATTAGCACCACCATCCTATAGGAAACCAATTGGTAGGCCTAAAAAATTGAGGAATAAGTCTTCTAATGAAGTGGGAGGAGAAACTAATGTTTCCAGAAAGGGCAGGGTGATGACTTGTGCTAGATGCTTGCAAATTAGGCACAATCTGAGGAGCTGCAAAGGTCCAGTACACCCTAACTCAAGGATATGCAAGACACATCATGGAGGCACTCCTACTACTGGCACCTCCAGTCAACAGCCATCAGGGAGACTTGACAAAGATGGGGTAAGTCATCAATCAAAAAAATAATATATGTATTATGTTTTTTGTTTTCTTTTTGGTATGCAGTTCTACTAACAGGGTTGCTTGTGTAGAGTGTATGAGTAAATAATAGAGGTAGAGTAGTTAGAGATGGTGGAGTGGATGGGAATATAAATGCTAGTCTTAATGATGCAGCCTTTGTGGGAGACAGACAAACTAATCAGCCTTCATCAATAACTTTTACCTTACTTTAATTAGGCTAGATATCTACATTTCCTTGTTAGCTTGATGATTTACATTTCCTTGTCAATGCAGGACAAGAATAAAAAGCCAGCTGCTAAAAAACATACTAGAGTCTTATGTGGCAGGTTTTCTGCTAAGAAAACTGAAAATCCAAGATGGCAGGAAGAAGAAGCTGCTACAATGACTGATGCTGCTGCTACACATGATTCTACTAAAGAACCAGCTGCCCCTGTGAGTGAAGATGCCGCAAGTAGAGCAAGGTTTGCTGCTGCTACTTGTGTAACAAAAAAAACTACCTCCTGTATGGATACCTGGAGCTACAGCCTCTTTTGGAGGTAAGTCTGATGGGAATGAAACAACAAGGTTGGCTGCTGTGGAAACAACAAGAGGGAAGATCATGCTTGAAGCTGCTTTAAGAAGAAAAGCAACTGCTGAAGCTGCAAAGAAGAAGAAGACTTGAGATTTGGAATGCAAATATGACCTAGGGCTAACTATGACAAACTTTAGGTTTTTATTTTGTAATATAATACTTTATTACAAATTGTGTGAAGTTGTGCAGTGGAAGCACAACTCTTTTTGGCAGACCAGTGTGCTGTTGGAAGCACAACTCTTTTGTATTATGTGAACTTGTGCAGTGTAGTATATAGTACTTTATGGTGGATTGTGCATTGAAAGCACAATGCTTTTTGGCAGATTTGACTAGTTTATGAAGTGTGGTGTTCGACAGGCTGTTGTATTGGACTATTGGAATCAAATTTGATATTGAATGAAGCTATCAACCATTCAAGATATTTGATGTGTTTGTACACAGGGCTATAAACCAAATAGCTTGCACACACGCACAAAGCATATTGCACAAAAGCACTTCCAACAACTGCCATATAGATACTGCCAAAACCTTATACAAACATCACAGACAAACACCACAATGCAAACATACTTAATTTATTAGAAAGCAAACTATCATACAAACTAACAAAAGTGGAGTTGTGAATTACAAACTGATTAAATACTTCTCTAGCACCAATTCCATCTTCTTAAAAATTACTACATGCATCAACAACACCCATGTTGTAGTTAGCAACTTCTTGTACAGCTTTACCCTTTCACGCATTATCACTAGTTCTTTCTCAATCTTGGTCGTCCGATGGAGCAAATTAGAGACCACCTCCTTACCCCTTCGGCTCATGGGTGGGTTAACCCACTGAAAATATTCACAATTTTCTTGAATCTACAAAGAACCAACAAATGAAGCCATCATTAACAGTTTGTTTGAAAGTACAGGGGGGGGAACTGCAACTTAAACCCATACACATACCCCATATAATGCACAGCCGTAAAATCTTCTTCCATAACTTGCAGCTGTTACTGATGTCCTCACAGGAGCCAAAACACCACAATAGCACACTCTAGCACCCATCACATTCATGTGAACACCATCTTCTTCCATTTTCTTCTACTGTGACTTCCCTCACAGCTTTTCTAGGGTTTGCAATTGAGGCTACAGGAAAATGGGTATTTCTTGAGTGATATTTGACAAGTGTGTGTATGATTTTGGGTTTTATCAAGTAAAAAGGGTATTTTTGTCTTGAAAATACAGGTTCTGGGCGCCAAAAAGTTCCCGCCCAAAAAAGGGTTAAATTGGATGGAAACCGTCCAATGCGCCCTCTTTTCATTAGTACAGGTAGGTTTAGTGCAAGTTTTAAAAGAATAGGAGGCCACTATGCGTAAGTGAGAAAGTACAGGGGGGCAATGTGTATTTTCCCAAAAAAAAAAAAAAAAAAAAAACCCGATGTTCATTTTGCAAGGGACTAACCATTGTGCAGATATATTGGATTTTTAACTCTTTGTCGTACATGAACTGTATTATCCTTGAGAGATATCACTCAAGTACCTATTGCCCTATGTACAAAAGGATGTAATGGATTTTTAATGCCCCAAAGGAGCTGCTAGCTAATTTTTAATAAGGTTCTACAAATACCAAAAAAAACAAAAGAGAAAAAAGAAATCAATGTGAATAAATCAGTATTTGAAGAGTTACTATTTTTTTTGTTAAGTGCTTGCTGTATCGATTTTGATGCACTTGAGATATATGACGTATCACTTTCCTTTATTAAGATGCATGAAATACTAAAATGAAACTTCTAAAATCTTGGATGCCAAAGCAGGATTTGGGTGTTGTTCCAAAGTAGCCCTTTTAGTTGGACAAAAAAATAATGGGATTAACGTGAACAATAAACTAAATATGACTAGGGGTGGAAATGAGAGGTTTGGGTCAAAGAACTGCGGATCAAAAAAGGGTCCAACCCAGCCAGGCTTGGGTTGACACAGTCGGGTAAAAAAAGGTTAGGCAGTAAAACCGGACCCGACCCATATATTTTTGTTGTTTCCCCCCCCCCCTCCCCCCGCCGCTTTTTTAAAGGTTGTACTTACTGAAGATATATTTCTCATTCTCAACATAATAAAAATTATAAAAGCTAATAAATACATATGCAAACTAAATCTACTACCACAACTGCCTTTTTGAACAAGCACAAGGATAAAACCAAACAAGTATTAAAGATCAGCATTCTTCTCTTTTAAAGATAACAGAATTAGAGAAGTAGCACTCTATTGAAAGCATTTTGAAGCGATTCTATTACTATTTAAACATTATCATTGTCCTCAAATACATCGGGCATTGACTCCATAAATGACGTCTCATGTTAGATGTGCCATGAGAACTACCAGCAATATAAACTTGTTGGGATCAAGCGCTAACCACTGCACCAAAAGCAATTGCTGTTAGTAAGAGCGCAACTTTATTTCCTTATAGTCCTGGCACAGCAGCCAGCACACACGGTCGAGTACACAAAGAGTAGACGGACGCGGCCAACCTCCAATCTGCCAACAATCCCTTCCCCAGATACACCCCGGGGGACTCTAACCCATGACTTGCTCTGATACCAATTGTTAGGATCAAGCGTTTACCACTGCACCAAAAACAATTGCTGTTAGTAAGGGCGCAACTTTATTTTCTTATAGTCTTGGCACAGCAGCCAGCGCACACGGTCGAGTACACAAGGGATTAGATAGACGCGGCCAACCTCTGATCTGCCAACAAAACCTTTTGCCAATATCTGCACTCTGACACAACTTTACCCTCTTCCGTCATACTCCTGTCATAAATTTCCACACTCCTGACTTTGTTGTTCTGTGAGCTTTTTCAAAGTCCAAAGTATCCTCAGACGTAGTTGACATTCCTTCAATAAGGTACATGTACATGTCAAAGGGAAGTGTTCTAGAAATTAATGTAAAGACACTGTTGTTTATATGTGTAAGAGTTTGTTAGCCTTGAACTACTCTACAAAGGATTCCGAAGGCAACTCAGTAGTTAGCTGAGCAATAGACTACAACAAAAACACAAGCTAATAATAATAATAAAAACAACCCAGAAACAACTAAACTCTTGAGAAAAAACACTTGTCTAAAGAATCTGTCAAGAAATCTGAAGAACACCTCTCTGTCAACTTTCTACTAGTCCAAGAACAAAAGGTTTTCCAACAACCAACCAATAGCATCCTAACCGAATGATCATAAATCAGTTTCTAAGACTAAAGCGACCAATACAAAGCTGTGACTTAAATATCAGCCTGGACCTTATCTACAGAGACCTTGTTCCAATACGGGAACACTAACATAGTATGCAACATATTTTAATTAGATAGCTGCCAAGAAGCACAAGTCAAAAAATACAATATGTGCCTTCTCTACTACCCACAAGATGATAATAGAAGCCTACATTTCAAAGTAAGTGGGCAATAAATAAGCAAGCCTTTGCTATCCAAATAGCCTACTCACGAAATTCACGATAAAATCTACCAATAGATCTTGAAAGGATCTACTAATGGTTAGTGTCGAACTAACAGAAGGTGCTTCCCAGAAGAGTGGATGTGTTGATATCTAAAATTTGGATGTAATGGGTTGTCACTTCTAATTCTCGAGTTTGGTATTACAGATTGAAACCAACATCAGCTTGTTGAGTTCGATCGGTCTAATCCAATTAAATGGCCTAACAGATCATTTTATTACTGTTGACTATTTATTTGACTTGGACATTTTAATTAATTAAATTGGCTAAATAACATTATATGTTAGACCCGAATATTTAAATCTGTTAAATTCAATTTAATGAAAAACTTTGACTTTTGTCTTTAAGGGTGTTTTCCTAATTTTTTCTCTTAGCGCATGGGCCTAATAAATGATTCGGACTTTTCTTTTCGAAATGTGGGTTATACTTTTGATATTGTGACAACCCAATTTAAATTCGGGCTTTAGTTTGACCAATTTATAAAGTTAGATAATTTCTGGACGTAATGGGTAATTTGCTACTCTAATTATTTTATGAATATAATTGTATTTCTTTTAGGTTTCTAATACAATATTCTATAGGAGCACAACAAATTTCAAAAAAGCCTCCAAAAAATCTCTAGGAAGAGCCATCTTGAGATTTTGATAATTACTTTGAGGTAAGAGCTCATTTGATAATGAGATTGAGGTTTGTGGTATGAACCACATAAACTATTGTGATCGATGAAGTCTAAGTGATATTTTGGTTATTTTCATAATTAGAATTTTGATACAATTGTTTGAAAGGATCAAGAATTTGTATTAAATTGCGCAATTAAAGGTAAGACTTTATTGTTTTTGAAATCTGAATCATTGTTGGACCAATCATTTTGATAATTGTAAGGATTTAATCCTTTAACTCGGCGCTACCACTGAACTCATCGTATCTTATAAAGGCTTTTGTTGGTTCTATATCCGATTCGATTCATCATTGATTAATCAACTTTATTTTACGGGTTACTTCCGTTACTTTCTTCGAGAATTTAGCTGTCACGTTCTTGTCTATTACTGAAACAACATTCTTTTCTATGTTAGTTGTTGAAATCTATTGGTATTGATACTTTGGGCAAAGCCGCGAAACTATTATTTATCATACATGAACTGCTCCGCATTAAACCCTTTCTCATGATTGTTCGGCTGAAAACTTTTGGTGCTGGCTTCTTGGTTTCTTCTTGTTACATGAGTCTTCTCCTTAATATTTGCAATTAAAAGGAATAACCGAGTATGACTCATGCCATTGACTTCATTAGTAGTATGGCATTACATGTTTTGGTTTTATTCATTTTTAGACAAAAATCCATGAAGTCTTATTTTTAGGTTGCGCCCGAAGCAACTCTTTATCATGCATTTTTTAGTTTTCTACCACATTTCAAGTTCTAGTGTATTTTTGTGCTTTTATGTTCCTTGTTAGCTGGAACTTCTTTTTACTCACAGTGAGCTCGTGTGCATACTGATTAACCCAAATTAACTTCTTTGAGTCCTCATTTTGGTCCCCTTTGTTTTACGTCCAAAATTACATTCTAGGTCGTTTAATATACCCTTATCGGATTATCTTGATACTCTTTATATGCTTTTCTGCCACTCTACCTTATGTAACTTTTGAGTAACATTTGGTGTGAGCCATAGGTCACTAGGTGTATGTGACCCATTAGTTTTCATCGATAACTTTTTGTAGTGTCTCATCGAATTTATTGACACATGTGTCGGTAACTGTGTAAGTCATGTCACAATATATGTGGCTTTATGTTTCTTACTTACTGACGTGAATTAGAACGTGGGCTAGTTTAGCGCGATGATGTAGAGATCGCGATCTCATTTTTTGAACCTTGTCCAACGTGTCAGTGATAGCATTTGTGACCTTATTCTGAATGACTCTTCAGTGTCTACCTCTACACAAGGGTTAATTTTACGCTACACCCTATACTTAGGAGTCAGTTGCATCCAGCACCCATGGTTCTAAAATTGGCACCCAGCACCAAAAATTTAAAAATCTTGGTATAAAGCACCAATTGAAGGTCAAAATGGTCTTTAACCAGACGTCTGTTAAATTTTTAAGGGCAAAATCGTCTTTTTACCGGTTATATCCACCTTTCTTCCACATCAGCTCCAAATGGCACCAATAATTAACATCAGGCCCTCCACGTCATTTCCTCACCCCTTTTTCTCTCGTTGACTATCATCTTCCCAACCCCATCGCTGCCGACCACCCACAACCTTCAATCCCGAAAGCCACGGCAACCCCTCCAATTGAATCGCGACCATCAACGCCGACCGGCACACCCTCCAATATAATCGCGCACAACACCGACCTTGGATGATTGCTGCCTCAGCTGAAAATTTCTCACCCACAACCACCGATCCCTGACCCATGGCACCGCCTCCAACTGAATGACGACCACCAACCTTGGCCATTCGACCAACATCGACTGTTTGATAAGCCATTACTGCCTCCAATCGAACGACCTCCAGACACACCCCTTGCCCATCTCCTCAGCCATAACATACCCAATCAACCCGTCACACGATCTCCCAATCAGTCGCCATCGAACCGATTAGCCACCGCACAACATCATCACGACATAATTAGTGGTCCAAATCGAGGGTGGGAATGGTAGGGGACATGTTACGTTAGGTGAAGAGGCGCACCCCGGACGCCAGAGATGGCGGCGGCGCTAGAGACGGGTTCTTGGTGCTGATGGTAGTGCGCGGTGGTTAGGGGCAGAGAGAGAGAGAGAGATAGATGACGTAAAGGGCTTAGGGTTGTAGCTGACTAGGATATCACGGATGAAAATACCAATTTGCCCTTAAGAATTTAACAGACGTCTGGTCAAAGGACATTTTGACCGTCAATTGGTGCTTGATACTAAGATTTTTAAATTTTTGGTGCTGGGTGCTAATTTTAGAACCATGGGGTGCTGGATGCAACTGACCCCTAAGTATAAGGTGTAGCGTAAAATTAACCCTCTACACAAAGATATATTTTGAGATTTTGAAATTCTATCTCTACGTAAACATGTTTTGTATCTTGAAATCTGTTTCTTATATGTTCCGTTAAAGTTCCGTACGTCCAAAATTTCATTTTCTCAGATAGTTTTGTATCCTTTTTTGGCTGGTTCGTCAAGCAACCTAACTGGGCATTTGGCTCACTCTTTTATTGTTTCACTTTTAAAAATTTAGTAATGGGGACTTGATTATAGGACTAGCTGTATGACTGATAGCCAGCAGTTTTATACCAGAGTCAGCATTAACATTTTAAAAATAATATTTATAGTTTATTTTAGTACTCCGTGTAGGAGTTATTTGAGACTCTGTGACTAATTTTAGTCGGTGTGACATCTATTGATGTTACTTGGAGATTAAATTCTTTGATGCTCTGAATACCTATTTGGGAGACTTTTGGACGTTTGAGGTTTTTTGTCTTTATATTTAAAGTTAATGTTCAAAAAAATTGGGACATAACATTATGAGCCTATTTAATTTTAGCAACCAATACACTAATAACTTATAGTGTATAAGAGACTTATAGACCCCAATCTCTTAACGTTGATAGACGGTTGAGATTTGACAAGTATAGGGTTGATCTTACTACTCTCTTTATATAAATATCTCTTTTTCTTGGAGGTTTATGCATCATAATTTTTTACTACTCTTTTGCCTCCTAGACTAATAGAAAAATACACAACTATATTCCATCATCAAGAATTGAGAAGAGTAGTGAAGATCAATACCAAAGCAGACACACTCGCTTCCTCAAATCACGTCCTTTCGTCATCGAAATAAAGTTCTTGGTATTTTATGACTTCCTTTGATTCCGGTGAGTTCAAAACTCATGATTTTTATGTTTACACTATCGTAAGATTCTAAATCTCTTCATTATAAAGTCAAGATGAAAGATACTCCGTATAATCTACCATGTGTGGTGTCAGAGCCACTTTAATCAATTGCATAAACATATTTTTTTTTTTGTTTTTGTTTTAAGTTTTTTTTTTTTTAAGTTAAACATGAGGATGAAAAAGGGTAAATTAAGGTGTGTTTTAAGTTTCTTGAAATTGCTTTTATGTTTGAATCTTAACATAAAAAAAAAAAAAAAAAACCGGGCCGTGTAGGCTGTTGGTGGCCGTGTGGCCCATTGGGTTGGCCTTGAAGATTGGCCCAGCAAAAAAGGCCATGTGGCTGTTGGTGCCCTGTTATTCGGCTAGCACAATTGGGCCGAAACGCCAGAAATTAGGCCTGTTAATCGGCCGGAGAATTGGGCCCCTTTGATCATTGATTAGACTTATTTAGGCCATAGACTGGGCTGTTTTTGCCAAGGAATTGGGCCTGTTTGGGCCTTTGAAATGGGCTATTTTGGACAAAGTGGGCCCGGAGCTATGACTGGGCCTGCTTCGGCTACTTAAGAAAAACGAAAAATGGGCCTTGTAGGAGCTGATTTGGGCCTGTTTTGGACATTTTAAAAATGGGTTTTTGGAAGGGCTTGTGTATCTCATTTGGGTCTAGCAAAATAAAATTTGCAAATCAGCTTATTAGCATATCTCTATTGAATTGTTTACTCATATGTTAATATTGGTTTATATTATTGGGATACTAATGAATATAATATAAAATGCCAATATTATTATTAATTTCAAGAATTAGTCTAAAGTTACGAGATCATGCAAAGACCTTGTGATTTGTTTGGCGTGGTTTAGACTAATATAATGAGCTTGAAAATAATTAGTGATTCTTGCTTATTTTGACACCAAGCGGCCTCACGGAAGTTAGTTATCTTTACTAAGTTGAGATGATGATAAATCCATCTCACATTACGTCTTACTAATTGAAATATTAATTGGCCAAACGAAAGATTATATTTTAAACTTTTAGCGGAAAGAAAGAAAATAATAAGTTGCGGGGTCAAATTATTTTCTGCCCAAATGTGATACAATTTGAGCTCATGTTGCTTCTAATGATTTTCAAATTACTAAGGGTGGAAAAACACTTGTATGTTAATTACTGACTCAACGAAAAGTTATAAGTGATATGTTAAATTTTCTTGAAAAAGGTTTTGTGTATTTACCTTTTCCATACGAATCAATTATTTATCCCTCAATTTATTTTATTATTTCAAACAACGAATTAACTATTTTCATCATGTGAATTTTCAATACTAACGTGCATGATGGTGATTATTATTATTATTATTATTATTATTTAGCGTTTTTTCCTACTGCAATTACTGGCTATCTTTCAATTTCTCTGTGGAATCATTAAGGGAACCAATTTTAGAAAATGAAAAGAGTATATTAGCATAATTCTTGGAGTTATGAATTTGAATTATGCTTTAGTGGTTGACGTGAGCAAAAGACGGCTTATGAAAAGTAGGAGTGTTCCAACCGCTTGTCCTATGAAAGGCTTCATTATGACCACAATTTGCAAAGTTATTCCTGACTCAGAAAATATTAAGATGTATCTTACTCATATCAAAGAGTTGTTTAAGAAAACAAGGACTTTTAGCGAGGGAAATAAAGTCCTATATCCATCGGAAAAGACTGTTACGACGGACTGTCCGTCACTAAAAGTTTGTTGTAAAAAACCCCATCGCTAAAAGTTTAGCGATTGAATTTTTAAATATGTCAAAAAATGTAACGCCCCGAATTTTCGGAGCATTAATATCAAATAAATAAAATCTAAACCTCAAAATATAAAAAAGTCTTCCCAAGTGGTCATTCAGAGCATATACTAATTAATCTCAAAGATACATCAATAAATGCCATAGCAGTCTAAGGCATTTATATAATCCAAATTACTCCGACACAGAGTTCCAAAATAAATTCCAAATCCACATAGGTCCTCCTATTGTACTTTCTAAAAATAACCAAACTAAATGCAAAACTAAACGACTAATACTGACTCTGATATAAATTGCTAGCTCTCAATTGCACAGCTAGCCCTGCAATCCAGTCCCCTTTTTACTGATCACCTGAGAGAAAATAATAATAATAAGGAAGTGAGCCAAATGCCCAGTAAGGTCGCTAACGGACCAACCAAAAGGGATACAAAAATAAATGTCTGAAGAACAAAATTTCGGAGGTACAAAACTTTAACGGAACAGATACGAGGCAGAATTTTAAAGTGCCAAAATATATTTTCGTAGAAAGACAGAATTTTAAAATATAAAAAATACATTCTTGTGCAGAGACAAACACTAGAGAGCCATTTAGAATAAGGTCACACATGCCATCACTGACACGTGAGACCAGGTTCAGAAAAATAAGATCGCAATCTTTAACTCATCCCATTGAGTTAGCCCACGTTCTAATTCACGTGGATAAGCCAAAAACAGATTGTCACAAATACTGTGACATGGCTCAACACAATAAACATTTTATGATATCCAATAAAAAGTAGGCTAGACACCAACAGATTTTCTCGAAAAGGAAAGTTTACTAATGCTTACACCCATTTAGCAGTCAGGGGCTCATGCCAAATGGTGCCACCCATGAGTCAAATAAGATCATTCCACATATATAAGATATGTTGACATGTGAGATCAACCACAAATTATGATGAACCACAATAAAAAGCTCAAGACTGATGATGAACCACAGTATTAGCTAAGGAGGAGGCAGATGACTACGTGACTGCCCAAGTATAATAAGAGTTATCTTGGTCAGATATCAACAAATATTTCTGGCATGATGCAAAAGTCAAAAGAATTTAAACCATGGAAGTAGTATACACGATCCAAAGAATTGACAATAGTTTAATGAATTAGGTCTGGTCATTAACTGTAAAGTTTCTAGGTTCACCAAGATGCAATAGATTAAACTAAGTCATACACATAGGACAAAGAAAATTTAGAAACCAATACAAGAAAACAACTGAAATTAGAATTGAATAGGACACACACGGTCAAAGGCTAATGGAATATTACAATAAGGATTAACGGGAGAAGGAAAAGCCAACAGAATTCAATGGCATGCATCACGAAGTCAACACAGGCTGAGAAGAAGAAAAAATCTCAGCAAAAGCCAGTCGACAGATTTGACAACAAAAAAAATGCTGCCAGATTTTAATTCCGTGGTTGAAAGGCACGAAAATCGAGCCCCTCGTAAACAAAATTCTGATGCTCTGCATCACTCAGATTAAAATAAAGTTCACGGTGAACCCTTCAATCAAACGCTAATAATCAATACGGGAATTAAACGCTAGTAATTGGTCCAACGCTGATTCGAATATAAAAAATAGTAAACCCTTATCTTCAATTATGCAAATCAAAAATTTGATCTTCTAAATCAAAATCCCTAAAAATCGATATACCCAAATATTATAATTAGGGTTCCAACAATAACAAATTTTTTTTATAAGGATTTCAATTACAATCCTCAATTCGATATCCGAAAATAAATTCTTACCTTGAAGTAATGATCAAACTCTCAAAAGACTCTTCCTAGGAATTCTCTGGAGACTTTTCTCAATTTTGGTATGCTCCTATGAATGTACGTAACTATCAAACACATAATATATATATATATATATATATATATATATATATATATATATATATATATATATATAACAATTAGAATTTTAAAATACCCATTACATTCTAAACTCCCTAATTTTATTTTTTATTATTTTTTTAAACATTTAAAAATGAGGGGTCTAACAAAAAAAGTCCAACTTTTAGCGACCGGAAGTCCATTGCTAATGGTAATTTTAGTATTTTCCCAATTCTTACCATTAAATTTATATTTGAAAATACTTTTAGCGATGTAAATTTCTGTTGCCAAAGTATTACTGATGAACTGTTCGTAGCTTCTGTCGGTAATTGTCACGGCCTTTTAGCGATAGAAATTATGTCCCTAAAAAACCATCGATAATAACCTTAGTATTTTAGAGACAAACCGCTTGTCGCTAAAAGTTTGTCGGTATACTTTTAGTGACAAAAATTTCTGTCGCTAAAAGCCCGTTTCTTTTGGTTTGTACTTTTAGCGACGAAAAAAAATTTCGTTGCTCATTTTTTTTTTATTTTTTATGTATGTATATTTTTTGTTTATTCAATAGCCTAAATTGCTCTGTTTGATTCAAATCGCCAAACAATATATTCACTTGCAAGGCAACCCATTACACAATACTCAAAGAATTGCCGATGCATCAACATTTATTTAACCCTAAATACTCAAAATGCATGCATATACACAATACTGAAATTCTATTCTAATTTAACATAAATATATACAATGTCATAAATGTAAATCAAATAGTAACATACACCTAACCCCGGGGACGAACGTATAAACATAACTGGGGAGGAGAGGAGGTGAGACATGTCTGATACCACCTGACACACGGTGACCCTTGATGGCACAAAGGAAACTGTGTGTGGCACTCGACTTGCCTCTTGCAAGAAGAGTCCGCCAACAAATCCCAACAATCTACAGCAAGTAGTGTATCAACATTGCATAAAACTGTGCACAAAGAAGTAAATTTCAACACAAGGGCAAAACGGTCCCAAATATTCTCATTACTTCAACATCATCATTACAACTTACAGAAGGCTTTGTTTGCATCCACAGTGTGCAATCTAGCTAAACAGGCAAGCTAAAACAAAGCAAGGGACTCTCGGGTATGGGTGTATAACGCCCCGGATTTTCGGAGCGTTAATATCAAATAAACAAAGTCAAAAAACCTAAAATTTTCAAAAGTCTCCCAAACAGGTTATTCAGAGCATCTAAACAGAAAATCTCCAATTTACATAATTAAATGTCAAATAGGCCTAAAACAATAATTTAATCCCGAATTTACTCATACAAGGAGTTCTAAATGAAACATCGAAATCCAAATATTTCCTCTTATTATAATTTCTAAAAATAATCAAAATAGCTCTGAGATTAAACCGCTAGCTCTCAGTCACATTGCGAAGCCCGTAATCCAATCCCCTCTACTGATCACCTGAAAGTAAAATAATAAAGAGGGGGGGGGGGTTGAGCCAAATGCCCAGTAAGCTCGCTCAACGAACCAATCAAAATGGGATACAAAGATATCTGAGAAAACAAGACCGGACGTACAGAGTTTTAACAAAACATATACGAACCAGAATTTTCAAAATACAAAATATGTTTCGTACAAAGACAGAATTTCAAAATGTATTCTTGGACAGAAACTGACACTAGAAAGCCATTCAGAATAAGGTCACACATGCCATTACTGACACGTGGAACCATGTTCAGAAAATAAGATCGCGATCTCTAACTCTTCCCACAGAGCTAGTCCACGTTCCAATCTGGGTAAGTCAGAAACAGAAAAGTCACATGAACTATGACATGGCTCATAAAATGAACAATACAGAGATTCAATAATTTACTGTGATACCAACTAGTTATCAAGACAATATAAACTAGTGGGTGTCTTTTCTACGTTATACACGGTGATACGGTGCAAAGACAGAGATATTTACGACACTTTACTGATTATATTTTAAATGATTTCAGAACTACCTCAATATTGGACTCGAATTGAAGAGGACAAAATAACGGACTTAACAAAATTTATGTTTCGAATTTGAGTGAAGATGACTAACAGAATGATCGAACACAAAAACATCCATATAAACTAAAGTAAAGGATTCAAGATCAAGATATAATAAAATATGTGAACCTAGTCTTTGGGTTGTACGGTCATCTGACCAAAAGATATTGGTAATTGGTTAACACGGGAATAAAGAATTAAAACAATCAGGAGATACAAAGAATTGACATGGCACCCGTACCGAGATGTGCAACCTGACATTCAACAGAATCAATTTTAACAAAAACAAAAAAACAAAGGGAGAAGAACATATATACATATATAAATAGACCGATCAACGTGTCGGCATCCCTGCAAATTGAACGGCTGTTCAATTTGTGCGGCTGTACGGCACGGAAAACGAGACCAACAAAAGGGGCAGTCAACGCTATTCATCAATCGATTGATAGAAAATTTATAAACTGAGTGACGAACATTTTAATCAAACCAGAATAATCGATTTAACAGTTATTCGAATTTCTAAGACAATAAGTCCAAACAAATATGAAATTAATTGGTCCAACGCTAATTTTGATGTCAAAAGAAATAAACCCTTATCTCTGATCGTGATTAAACCCAAAATTTGATTTCCTCAATTCAATTGTATCAAAGCCCTAAAAATTGACAAACCCAAAGGTTTCAAATCAAATTCTAATGACAACGAAATTCGTAAACTACTACAATCCCAAATCAAAAATCAATTTAAATTCTTACCTCAAGCAATTTGTCAAAATCCCAAGAAGTCTCTTCCTAAGGATTCCTTGGAGGCTCTTCTGAATTTGGGTGTGCTCTTAGGGTTCCTAGAGAATATATAGTACGTAAATTATCAATAACCTAAAAGACCAATTCTTATATTCCTAAAACAAATAGAATTTCAAAATACCCTTTACGTCCCAAGCTCTCTAATTTTATTTCATTTTATTTTTTTAAGCATTTAAATATGAGGGATCTAATAGTTGTCATCGTCAATAGCGGTATCAAGATCCTGCTCCTCGTCGTCCGCAGGGGGTGCCATCTGGATTTGGCTTATGGGAAGCATTTCCCTATATTAAAAGAAGGCTTAATTGCACTGTAGACCCTGAGGTTTCCAACGATTTGTAATCAGAACCCCAAACTTTAAAACTTGACATCCAAGACCCCAACGTTTGACACATGTTGCAATCTGTGGAATTTATTAACGGGAGTCACATATTCCGTTATTTGTTGAGGGTAAAATCGTCTTCTTAGGTCATTTTCCAGCAAAATTATAATCTTAACCAATCTGATGACTGAGATGTAAACACGTGTAAAGGGGACAACCACTATGTGCTCATAGCCGTGTGTATAGGGGCTTAGAGAGAGAGTGAGGACAGCCATGAAGTGGCTGCCAAAGTTATATACATGTGATGGTGATGGTGTTTGAAGACAGTGGATAGAAATTAAGATGGTCACGTTTAAAGTAGCCAAGGTGGCAGCCTTGTTATGTGAGTTACGGGCTGAAATGGTACAACCAAGGGGCAGCAATGGAGATTTCAATGTGGTGCTTGATAGATGGCATGAAATGGGTCTTGAAATGTGGGAGGAAGCAGATTTGTATTGTGTACTATATGTGGGTGTGTTGGAAAGAAAAACAAATGAGAAAAATATGTGCAAATGGCTGGGTGTTTAGTGCAGTGTATAATGAGAGAGAAAGAGTGGGCTGCGGATTTCGGTTACAGAGAGAAGGCAGCCATGAAAACTACTAGGTGAGTGTATGAGTGTGCTTATGGCTTGTGTGTATGAGTGCCTGAAGATGGAGAAAAACCGTGGGTTTAGTGGTAGAGAAAGAGAGACCACATGCTGTTGCAGTAAGGATAGCAGCTGGGTGTTTAGGTGTGTATATGTTTGTGAGTGCTGAGTGTGAGAAGAGAGAAAGGAGGGAGAAGAGAAGCTACAGCCGTGAGGCAGTAGCTGTGTGTGTGTGCGTGCATGGGTGTTTGTGTATATATGACTGTGCAACATATTTGGCGCCAAAAGGGAACAATGAAGATGGGGTTTTCCCTCCATTGGAAAATACAAGAGAGAAGGACCTAAATACCCCCGCAGTTAGGATTTTACTAACGGAATATGTGACTCCCGTTAATAAATTCCACAGATTGCAACATGTGTCAAACGTTGGGGTCTTGGATGTCAAGTTTTAAAGTTTGGTGTTCTGATTGCAAATCGTTAGAAACCTCAGGGTCTACAGTGCAATTAAGCCATAAAAGAAAGTATACTCGTTAGTAATTGTATATAAGACTTAACCAAATGGCGGACGATTGACTTCATAAATATTAACATATTTGTACCTTGTCCCTGCTGATTTTAGCCACTTATCGAGCAACGCGACGAATGTATGCTGGGTCTAACTCCTACTCCATGGTTGCTCTCTATGTCTGTGGAGGGGCAGTAGGGGGTGAGGATGCTCCCATTACAGCACGTGCAGTCAAGCTGGTGCACGTACATGCCTTTTCTTCCTATCAATGACTCCCGATATATCCAGCCACGTCTGCAATACTTCTACACTCATATCAATGGTGGGTAATGGACTAATGGTTAAACGAACCGTTACGTAGGCAACATCATCTTTCCAAATGCGACCTGCAAAACAATCAAAACATAACATGAACCTGTTAATACTTGATCATGCAATAAGTAGTGAAGACATTCAAATTTTAATTAAAGACAATTTTATATAGAACTTACATCAACCTGCCGAGCAACATGGGAAATAAACTCTTCCGCCGGATGTGCGTCATGTTTAGGCACTTTCCTCTTACGTGTCATCCTTTATGTCATAACTTGCAACTCATCCTTATCTATCTCCGGGTGCTTCATCCGCATTCTGATGTCGGAGAACGTCATGAGACAGGCATCCTCTTGTGTGACTAGGATCCTGTTCGGCTTTGTTTGCCTTCCCACTCCTACTTTCACTTCCCAAGATGGATCAATAATCCATCTGTCAACTATCTGCGCCCATACAGATATACAGATACTGAGATCCAATGAGGGGCACACTGTTCTAATCTTTCATCGGTGCAACTTCGATAGCATCCTCTTTGCCCGTTCCCAGTGCGTCGCATAGCCATCGCATGTAATTTTTGGCTATGTTGCCAAAAAAAAATAGCTCTCCCAATGCTGCTGCTCAGACGATTCAAACTCGAACCCCTCCTGCAATGCAACAAATAACACAATCAGTGGATTAATTCCATTGAACAAATTCAAACAAATATTAACAGACTCATAATCATACTAGGAACTCTACCTACACCCCCTCTGTCCTCCCGACATCCCAGTCCCTCCAGTACAATAATGGCTTAAAAAGTTGGCCCTTCATAAGAACGACGATTTTCGTAGTAGCCGCACGCTCCACAATCTTGATAAAAAAGTAACATTAATAAGATGACATAAGTGAACAGTAATAATTGCTGAAATCATTAAAGGGTCAAGTACAAGAGTGAACATTACTTACTAGCCTTCCTCAGTAAGAGTAACTCTCTGTTTCCTCTAGGGATCAATGTTCACCCCGCGTGTTGGTCTACGGCCTTGACGAGATCCTACAAGATATTAGCATTACATTGGTTGAAATATAAATTAAAAATGATGTTGACATTGCTGGAATGCTAATATCAATTGTACTTAATGTCATCGAACCCAATGATGAATGAGAAATAACGTGCGACTAGAAGGGCTGGGGCTGAGGCTGGGCCTGCTGGATGCTCATGTTATGGCTATGTGTATCGTCATCAGCATGTAATGTAACATCCCCAGCCACTGGTAAAGATGCAGTTCGGCATCCATCGTGACCGCGAATGCCAAATAACCTATTCATTGCTGATAGTAGAAACTCATAGTGCATATTATGTTAGTATAAAATATTATTTACTATGAACTGGATGAACAAGTAAAGGAACATATTACTACGGATTAATCAAGTACATATAACTATGTTTATCGTAAACTTAATTGAAATTGTTGAGTTACTTATTACGAGTCATACGAGTCAACATTACAAGTCACTCATCATCATTTTGAGAAGCATCATCGCCTTCATCTTTAGCGGTTAGGGTTAATGTTAGGGTTAGGGTTTAGGATTTAATTATGGTTTAGGGTTCAATTATGGTTTAGGGTTTAATTAGGATTTAGGGTCGTTCTTAGGGTTAGGGTTGTATATAGGGTTAGAATTTAGGGTTTAATTAGAGTTTATGATTTAGTCAATTTTTATTTTTAATCATTTTTAATGGCTTTTAATTATTCGTTTGAGGAGTCAATTAATTTGAAATTATGTCTATAGCTAATGTCCATCATTTTAAAATTATGTCCAGGCCGGAGATAAAATTATATCCATCTATTAAAATCGATGGATCCAAAGCTATAATGTAATCTTCAACGTAGCCGCAACATAAATTTCAGAAATGCATAACAACATATATAAACAACATCTATATAAACAACATATACAAAATCCAATTTTATATTTATAACAATTTCGTATTTATAACAAAATCCAATTTCATATTTATAACAAATTTATGAATTTTAATCAAAACCAATAAACATAAACCTTTAGCGGTAGTGGAGCAAGGTGGCCGGCGGCGGAGTGCAGCAGAAACGAGGCTCAGTCGGGGTTATCGCAAGGCTATGGTGGGGTTACGGGGCTATGGCCGGGGTTACAACTATGTAGAGGCATGGTTACAACGGTGTGGCAGGGGTGGGGTTATGGTAGTGAAGAGGCGGCTGAGGGTGAGGACGTGGGAGGTGGGGGGTTACAAGGGTAAGAGAGAGAGAGAGAGTAGAGAGCGGCACAAAAAAGAAAAGAAGAAGAAATAGGGTTTTTCTTTAAACATTACTTTACCGATGGACCTTGCCCGTCGTTAAAGGTCTGTCGCTAAAAGTAATGTTTCTAAAATTTTAAACACCATTTAGCGATGGATAATTCAAAACAAATTTGCAAAATTTACTTTTAGACGGATAAATCCGTTGCTAAAAGTTCGTCGCTACATAATTTTAAAATTATTACCTCTCGAGCAAAATAATCTGATTGAAAATAAAAAGTTAGGAAAAAAAACATTTAGCGATGGAATTTTTGTCGGTATTTTCCCGTCGCTAAAGATTTTTACCGACGACTAAATCGATCGATAAAGACCTTTATCGACAGACTTTGAGCGACATAAAAGTCCATCGCTAGAGCTGACTTTTAGTGACGAATTTGGTTCCGTCGCTAAAAGTCTATTTTCTTGTAGTGTCAGGGCTCTTCCAAGGCACATGCTAATGCTCTTTTAACTAAAAATGGTTACGCTTAAGTACAGTGGATCCAGTGGTGTTCGTGAGCATATTCTAAGAATGAATGATATGGCTTCTCAACTAAAAGACTTGGACATGGGAATCTCTGAGGATTTTCTCGTGCACTTTATTATGACTTCCCTTCTTGTGCAGTTTGGTCGGTCCTTATAAGATCAACTACAACATGCAGAAAGAGAAGTGGAAGATGAGCGAGTTGAGTCCCATGTGGGTCCAAGAAGAAGAGAGGCTAAAATTCGAACAACTTGATGGTGGTCACATTGCCATAACTGGTCCATCTCAAGGAAAATGAAAGCAATTTGGCCAAGGCCGCGTGCAAGGGAATAAGAGTGATCTTAATAAGATATCTGATAAGGCAAGCTCTTCTAGTACCAAGGGTGCTTCTGATCCCAAGTGTAACTTTTGTAGAATTAAATGACATATGAGGAAAGAATGTCAGAAATTCAAAGAGTGGTTAGAAAAGAAAGGTAATTTATATAATTGAGTTTGTTATGAGTCTTATACAACTGATGCTCGTTTAAGTACATGGTGGGTTGACACAGGTGCAACTATGAACATAACTAATTCAGCACAGGGATTTCTTTTCGTGAAGAAGTTAAACAAGTGGGACCATAATGTGCTAGTAGGAAATGGAGAGAAAGCTCAAGTTGAAGCTGTAGGAACTCTCCGTTTGGTTTTGGAGAGTGACTTCAATTTGGATTTAGTTGATACTTTTTATGTTCCTAGTATGACTAGAAACCTTATTTTTATTTCTAAACTTGACGCTTATGGATATTCGTTTAAGTTTGAGAATAAAAACTTCTCTCTTTTCCTTTACTTTAGAGCTATTGGATCTGGTTTGTTGGGGGAAAAATCTCTACAAATTATGTTTGGATGCTTCTTTTACTGAATCCTTGAAAATAGTGAACGGGATGATGTATTTCCTAAAACTTGTGTAAGAGAAAATGAAATAATAAAAATTCCACTAATTTGTGGCATGAACGTCTAGGTTTCATGATCCAATTTTTTCGATTCGGCGGTTCGATCTAATTAGTAAAATAATACCTAAAGATTAGTGGTATAATTTGTGAAATAATAATAAAAATAATTCCGCTAATTTGTGAAATAATAAAAATTTCGACAATGGTATCTTAAGTTTCATGATGTGATTAGTAAATTTGGCTTTAAAGAAAATACAGTGAACCAATGTATATACCTAAAGATCAGCGGGAGTAAGTTTATCATTTTAATTTTGTATGTAGATGATATCTTACTTGCTAGTAGTGATATGCATATGTTGCATGAGACCAAAAATTTTCTTTCTAAGAATTTTGATATGAAAGATCTTGGAGAAGCCTCTTATGTTATAAGCATTGAGATTCACCGAGATAGGTCTCGTGGAATATTAAGCTTGTCCCAAAGAGCCTATATTGATAAGGTTCCCAAAGGTCCAACATGTATAATTGCACCCCCACCGTTGCCCCTGTTGTTAAGGGTAGCAAATTCAGTTTGCTACAATGTCCTAGTAACCAATTGGAGCTAGACTAAATTGAGCGTATTGGCAATAGGAGTCTCATGTATGCTCAAACTTGTACTTGCCCAGATATAACGTATTTGTTTTATACTTGGACGTTATCAATATTAACAAACCCAGGAATGAGTCATTGGAAAACAACCAAGAAAGTCATGCGCTACTTACAGCGTACCGAGAATTTTATGCTTACCTATAGGAAGTTAGATAACCATGATGTTATTGGTTATTTTGATTCCGATTATGCAGGTTGTGTAGACACCTTTGATATTATTGATTAAGTACCTCGTTGTGAGATAAAGAATACATAATCAAATAATGTCTATTTAGCATATCAGTACGACTGCTATGTTAGTTGATCCCTTGACGAAAGGCTTACCACCCAGTCTCTTTCGAGAACATGTTACGAGCATGGGTTTGGTTGATAGCTTTTCCTTTAGATGATGAGTTTTTGATTTGAGACATTTAGTTACGTGATTCCTTATGTTTAGATTTGGATATTATGATTATGGTTTGTTACTTCTTGTTAAAGTGCACATTTGAAGTATTTTAAAACAAACACTCACTTAAGGATCTCATGAACTCGTTAATGCTGTTATCTATTATGGACTGATGCAGTTCATGTTTATTAAGCTATTTGACTATCATATTTGGCAAAAGTTCTAAGATTGTAACCGGAGAAGAGTTCTGTGGCATTGAGAGAGACATATACTACCTTTGATTCGATTTTAGTATTTTTGGGCCTAACTTACGGAATGTTTTGTTCAATCTCGTTATGTTAAACCTTATGTGGCATTGAAAGACCAGATGCTACCTTCTATTCGATTTTAGTATTTCTGGGCCTAACTTACTGGATGTTTTATTCAATCTCGTTATGTCAAAACTTATGAGGTAACCTGAGTATAACCTTTGGCCAAGTGGGAGAATGTTGGATTCAATCAATCTGTTTTAATTAGGTGGCCTAACCGGTCATACTAATGTTGACTATTTATTTTTCTTGATATTAATTAATTTAATTGGCTAAATAACATTATTGGTCTATCTAATTTTAGCATCCAATACATTAATAATTTATGGTGTATAAGAAGTTTATAGACCCCAATCTCTTAACCTTGATGGACAATTGAGATTTGAAAAGTTTAGAGTTGATCTCACTACTCTCTCTAGATAAATATTTTGTTTTTCTTGGAGGCTAGGGCATCATAATTTTTTGCTACTCCTTTGCCTCCTAGACTAATAGAAAAATACACAACTCTATTCCATTATAAAAAATAAAGTAGAGTAGTGGTGATCAATATCAAAGGGTACACATTCTCTTCCGCATCGCGTTCTTTCGTCATTGGAATAAAGTTCCTGATAATCTATGACTTCTTTCGATTTTGATGAGTTAGAAACTCTATTCTTCTTATGTTTGTGCTATTGTAAAATTTTAAAGGTCTTACTGATAGGTTAAGATGAAAGCTATGATCTAACACAGCGTTCTTGTGAGCTTCAATCCACGCGCCAATAGCCCAAGTCAAGTAACCTGATTGGCTGGAAAATTGCAAATCTGGTGCCACAGCCTATCTTGAACGGGACAGCTTCTCGAGTTCACTGCTACGGTACTTCTTAATCCACCTAATAATGTTTGAGTCACATACCAAGAACCTCTTCACTGCACATCTTCACTGAATTTATGGGATTTGGACCATTCTTTTAAGTCGATCAAGATCTAGATTTCAGTTAAACCTTTCTATATAACACTCCCATGGGGTTTCCTTGTTCGGTCTTTGTTATAGTACTACTACTCTCATTTCAAACCATTGACTCAACTACTCTCTAATCTAACAAAATATATAACCCAGTTGGACCCGCGGGTCGAGTCACCCATCCGACGGGTTTGCTGGGTTTGACCCGCATAAGTAAAAAACAAGCGGGATGAGTTGGTTTGTATGAGTTGGGTCATATTTTGCCAGCCCTAAATATGACCCAATGTTTATTCCTCTCATTAGAGGATTCAAGGGGTCAAGTTTTATAAGTAGTAGCCTAGGACTTTCTTCCTCAAATTTAAATGTTAAACTTGTTCTTTTGGCTACATCACTTCTGGCCCCCTCATGTATGCACGTAGAGGCAAATGAGTTATTAACATCAAAGTTCATAATAAGAAAAATATATGAAATTGGAGCCCGATGCAAGCGGAAAGAGTCGTAAACTGTACTCTTCCATAAGATCTTAGATAATCTTTTGATACCCCACGTTACTTCATAATTTTTCATAATGCTTTTGATATGACACGTTACTTTAAGATCTTTAAAATGCAAAAAAACTTAATTTGTGAAAAAATGAACGGAAGAGTATTAACAAACTCAACACATTTGATTTATATGGCAAAGAGATAACTTTATAACTGATAATGGCGGTTTGTCTATGCCGCTTAGGTAAGCATGGGATATGGAAATTACTACGATCTTTATTATATGGAGAAAGGCTAGTACTGAATCTTCAGTAGAACAAATGTTCAGCAAAAGCTTTAGGTACGAGGCGTAAATCATGTTCTGGGCGGACAACAACCCGAGGACCTTTAACTTCACTATCCATGTCTTCCTTCTCTGTCCCAGCCGGGAGTTCCCAGTCAAATGAGTGGAGAAGATTAGCAAGTGCCAGCTCCACTGTCATAGCTCCCATGGACATCCCGGGGCAGCCTCGTCGACCAGCTCCAAACGGAAGTAGCTCAAAGTGATGTCCCCTGAAGTCAATAGTACTATTACCCAAGAATCTTTCAGGCGAGAACTTCTCAGGGTTTTCCCAAGCTTCAGGATCCCTTCCAATGGCCCATGCGTTCACGAAAACTAGAGTTTTTGGTTGGATTTCGTATCCGTTTATGACGCAACTCTGAGTTGTTTCCCGAGGCACAATAAGTGGACCTGCAGGGTGTAACCTCATTGTCTCTTTTACCACAGCCTTCAGATAAGGAAGCTTTTCAAGATCATCTTCCCCTACATTATCTCCCTTTCCAATCAACTGTCTAACTTCTTCCTGCGCTTTCTTCATAAATGGAGGGTTCAACATGAGCTCTGTCATTGCCCAAACAATGGTGGCTGTACTCGTTTCTGTTGCACCAACTATAATATTCTGCGTACATGAAGTGGGAAACAAGAGAAAGCAACACGTGTATAAGAAAGTGATCAGAGATTCAATGCGATACCTAGAAAACAGTGTGAAAAGTATCTAAAGACAAAGAAATCCAACTTATGGTGCTGTTCCATTACCATGAGCACCGCTTTAACGTGATCCATAGTCAGATTAAGTGAAGGTAACTGATCCTTTCTAAGCTGTAGCAAGATATCAATGATGTCCTCCTCTGTGGACTTTGGCTTTTTTGGGTTGAGGTGCTCGTCGATGACTTCTTGGTAGAAGATATCCATTTCCTTGAAAATCTTTTGTAGCCGATAATAACTTCTGGTGAATCTATCTAGCCAGCCTAATGGTGGAAAATAGTCCGAGATAAAGAAAGCCATGAACACGACCTCACTTTCGCGAATAATCCCAAGGAACCGACGTGCTTGGTGCCCGTCATCATCGTATTGCTTGCCTAAAGCAATTCTAGAGATTATATTGCTTGTGAATGTCGCTAACATTTCGCTCAAGTTGGCCAGCTTGGAAGAAGTAGCAAGTTTCGATATCTTGTTGATCATCCTGGAAACCTCCTCTTGGCGGATGGGGCGAGAGGATTCCGCTCTCTTGGGGCTGAATAGATTATGAACCCAAATCCTTCTCCACTCTCTCCAACTATCATTATATGGTGAAAATGCCACATCTAAGCCATTGTAAGATAGCTTTTGCTGGCCAAGCAAAGTCGGCCGACCGGAGAATGCGAGGTCATGAGTTTTGTATACCTCTTTCGCCATTCTTGCGGAGGAAATCACGAGGGTCGGGACGAGACCAAGACGCAGTGACATGATAGGGCCATATTTCTGAGAAAGTTGCCACAGGTAGCGGTGAAGGGCCGAGTTATCAAGTTGGTGCAGATTTCCGATGAAGGGAAGTCCTGGGGGACCTGGTGCGGACCGTGTTCCTCCGGTTGTTCTGCATCTAGGAAGCAAAAAGAGGAGGAGTATAGGTAGGCCTAGAAGTAAAAGTAGTAGTGCAGGAGCCATATCTATCAGGTAGCTAGCTGCTTAGAGTTCACCCTTTCTTGTCACCTCGGAGTATGGTACAAGTGGTGTCCTTAAATAACTAGAAATCTGCCAAGTACGTTACGGAGATGCAGTGGTCCATGTTTGTTTGTAACAAACATGGGTGAATCACATGACAGCGATACTTCATCTTTTTGAAATTTCTGGGTTTTCCTTTCCACATTATTTCCCTTTGCTAAAACCACCAAGGAGATGAATTATAGATCTTACAGAAAATAATTGCTCATTGTGTTGCTATCTGGTCTAGTGGGAAAGGCAAGTGGTTTCGTGTTGTCTGAGATAATTTGGGAAGTTGCCAAACTAAAGATTTTAGTTGAGATCTTAGGTGATGAGAAAGCAATCATTCTAAATCTATGACACACCCTCATTTTTTTCACGAGTTCAAGTAGGCAAATTTTGTACGCCTCCCAACTTTTTTGAACAACTATATCCTTAATGTCAAGCCTATACAGGATTCTTCACTCCAGACGCGCACCCGAAACCTTACTCACGAACCTCGCACTTGCTCCCACACCTTATGAAGTCTGAACCTACAGAACTCTGTAAGTCAAGTTCGCTGTATAAGGTTGAACAGTAGGAGGCTGGCTAGGCATGGGCGGTCTAGCATTAGGCAACTTGCTTATCGTGCTTCCCTTATTCGGAGCCTTCTCTCAGTAGTTGCTATAGACATAAGTGTCGCTAATGAGATTTTGTCAACAAAAGATTTCATAGCTAATAGGTTTGACAGTACAGAAAGGCCAGTGAGCTCTGATTTTTGCAGCTTGTATCCTAATCTACCTGATTCTCAACTCAACCAAAAAAGGAAAAAAGACAAATAAAAATTGTTGCTGTGATGTTATGAATTTCAGCGCATTTATCTTCTTGTAATTGATTTTTGAGCAGAAACTTGCAGTAATTCATGTTTGAGCGCAGAAAGTTGCAGTAATTCATGTTTGAGCGCAGAAAGTTGCAGATGAAGATTATCATGACTCACGAGGTTTCCATAAACTATATGAACCGAAAACTGTTGGAAAAGTCTTTTGATATATCCAGATTTTGAGCGCACAGGGAGCCAATACAATTTGGGTGCAAAATTTTGAACTAATTTGAAAAGTCTTTGAGTCTTTTTCTGTCTCTCGTACCAGATTACATATAAAAGTGTCCCCATCTTTGTTTTATAATTAAACTGTTGGCAAGTATGACTTGTTGCATAATTAAACGTTTTCAAGATTCTCCACAACTAGATAAACTAAGGGCCATTTAATATTTTCATTGATAAAATTGGAGCGTAAAGGGTTGTTTGGTAAAATAAAACTTAAGTGCCGAAACTTAAGCATTGAATTTGTAAAATTGAAAGTTTTAAGTAGCTGAATTTTTACAACTGACTTAATAAGCAAACATGTTTGGCAAATCCAAAATTGGTTTATTTTAGAAGTTTATCCAAATTATTAAAATTATACATTTTTGAATGTAATTAAAATTTTGTATCGCCAAAACTGTGTTGGTGGTGATGATCGAGTAATAATAGTGGTGGTGGCAGTGGTAGTGCTGCGGGCAGATGTGGTGTTAGTATTTATGGTGGTGGTGACAGGCGGTAACATGGGAGTCATGGTGGTAGTTATAGTGCAGTGGATTTAAAGATGGTTTTGGCGGACGTTGAGGTGGTGGCGGCAACAATGGTGTGGTGGACGTGGAGGTTACAGTGCCGTCATGGTGGTGATGGTGTTGGTGGTGGCCATGGTGGTGCGGTGGTTGCAGCCGCAGCGGCTAGGTTGTAATCAAGACAAATATGCAATCAAGACAGTCCAAAGCAGCACTGACATTTGTGGACCCCCTGATGACTTGTCACTCCCAGGGGACGACACGTGTCAGCTGATGACACATGCATACTTTTTTCTATATATAGTGGAGTTTGAACTTCATTTGAGGGGACATAACTTTATTGAGAAAACCACTTTCTCATTCTAGAATCCAGAGCTACAGAATTGTAGAGAGAGAAACACAAATTGGACCGTAATATTTGACCTTAACAATAGACCGTAACGTTGGACCTTGACTTGGACCTCAACTTGGACTATTGACTGTCAGCCTTATTCACCTCAGCCTTCTCTTTCACAGCCCTGCCACTTTTTAGGCATTGTTTGGGAAGCCTTGCTCTATGCCCTTATTCCACCCTCACTGTGTCCTATTATTGTATATATATTTGGTAGCTGACTCAGACTGTATCCTCTATGGCACCACCACGTAAGCTACAAACCCTTTTCTTTGACATCAAACCTTAATTATTAACTTCCATCCCTAGCCGTCACCACCATCTGACAAACACACGGCAACAACAGAAAGGAAGCAAATAACAACAATGAGATGGTAATACATTGCCCCCTATTGCCCTTGAATCCCATCGGTGGCTCGTTAGATTCCGCAGGTGGCTTGTTGCTGCAATGGCGGGTTATTGGCAACCATGGCGGGCGGAGGGGGGGGGGGGGATTATGGTGGGTGGGACGACCATTGGGGCTTCTCTACAGTTTAGTAAATCAGTACGATATTCAAAAGTTTCATAGAAAATTGTCTATCTATATCACTTTGGTACAAACATTTTTTTGTTTATTTTCCAAACGACGAAGACTAAGTTAGAATAAAACAAAACCAAAATAATCCTCACAAAGGATCAACATATATGACCCTTATGAGACATAACAATGAAGAGATTACCAACAAAAACTTGAAAATAAAATGGTATCTTATATGCAACATAGATAAGTCTTATTAAATGTAGAACTAAATCTCCCTCGCTACCTAAAAAAAGCAGTAAAGAAATCAATTTTGAAGAATACTTCTAAAGTTGCACGGCCTCGAGGTTGTGAAAGCAATTTCAGAGGATATGCTGGGAGATATTGATGGTAATATGTTATGCAATATATAAAGGAGAGTATCTTAGTAGAGAATGGAAAGGTAGACCGATGTTTGTTGTCTACTTGTCCATTAATTCCTCTTTCTGCCCCCCAAAACTCATCCTCTCCCCACGGTCTCGTTTCCGCCACCGCCGCTGAATTCCACTGGTTGGTGGTGGCATGGTTCTTCTTTAGGCTTTCTAGGTTAGTTGGGTTGGTTTTTTCCCCTTGGCCGGAGTCCTCATTCTATGGCTTGATTGTAGTTATTAATGACGCATGCGCACCTAAGGTGCAAAGGGTCCTTAGAGCCTACACACAAGGCGCAGACATCGCTCCTTTTCAAAATGAGGCGCAAAATAAAAATAAATAGCTATTAATGTATTGAACCAATAAAATCACAAAAAATTCAGAGCATGACAATTTAACAAATTTTCAACACTAGAAACAGTTTCATATTTAATGAGAAGTATTTAATCCTAAGTGAACATGACAATGTTATCCTCATCATCAGTAAGGGCTAAGGCAATAATGTTTTCTTCAAAAAGGAATCATAAGTTTCAAGTTTGGTAGAGATTTCTCCTCAATTCCATCTTATTTGTCTAAAAGGTGAAGTAAGGGAGTAGATTTACTTGAACGTGGGCAAAAGTATAATGATGGGGCGCTAGCACAAAGAACAACAACATGATAATCGATTGAGGGAATTTGTGGTTTTAGGGTTTTTTTTGCGGTTTAGATATCGATCTATTATGATATGAAACAAAGAATAAAGGATAATGAACGGTTGAAATAATGTCATGATGCAAATCTCACAGACTAGGACTTTGGGCCTTTTTTTTGCGCCTCCATCGTCTCCTTGTGCCTGAGCTCCTAAGCTCGCGCCTTTTTAAAGGGGCTATGATTAGACCTAGGTGAGGCGCATACCCTACGCCCAGTGGCGGAACCAGGAATATTTTTTAGGGGGGGCAAAAATTATATGTCCGATATCAATTTTTTTTAAAAATGATATTAAAAACAAAATGTACTTATAAAACATACAAAAAGTATTATAAAACACACGCGCTTAACCGGTCGTGTCTCCTTCACACACTCTTTGTACTGTGTGTGTGTGTGTGCTCTCTAATCTGATCAGATTGGTGTGTGCTTGAGTTTAGCCAACACAAAGACTGCTATTAAGATCAGTGTCCTTTCTAACACATTATGGAGATACACCCACAAGATTTGATCTTCTTTTCCTTTCTTGGGACTGGGAGGGAAAACAACTACCCCCCCCCCCCCCCCAAAAAAAAAGTACAGCAGCAGCAGCACACTCCAAGCAACAAAGAGACACTCTCAATTACTCGACTAAAGCCAGCCCAATTAAGCCTCTTCCCAAGGAATTGTCACGAGTCTTTTTAATATAATAGGGTGATTCAAGTGGTCTAGATACCCTCTTACCATGTTGTTGGGAAAGGTAGAAGGGATGCCACAGTTGCAGTAAATGGAGATATAGGAACAGAGCTTATACAAAGTCGAACATACCAACTTTATGGTCATAACAGTGTAGGGGAGATTCCTACATCATATTCTTCAAGACAACATTTATACTTAGCAGAAATGACTCTTGTTCCTCAGAACCACAAAAGTACTTCAGACGCTGCTCGAAAAGCAGTAGGTTTATACCATTTCTAAGGCGGCACAAATGTAGTTCTTTTAAAACGTTCATGAGCTTCTTTTTTTGTCAGAAAATTAAGGTGCTCCAAAAGGCCTAGATACACCCCTTGCTATCTTGTTGGAAAAGGTAGGCCACAGTTGCAGTAAAGAGAAAGAAATGGAATTATATAAAGCTAAGGACACCAACTTTATGGTCAATACAGTGTAAGGAATATTCCCACAGCAATATGGAGTAGTAAAACTCAAAGAATTTCGATAAAATACTGAATCCATCCACCCCTTTTAATAATGATGACTCCCATTGTTCGGACTTCGGAGCCATAAGAGGCTTCAGGTGCTACACGAGGCACGATAGGTTCATACCCTGTCTGATGGCGGTGCAAATGCAAGATCAGAGAAACAAAACCCACTATGTGGTGGAAGCAAAGGCCCTAATAACAATTGCACCAAATACAAGGCATGCATGGTTACTTAAGTAATTGCAGCAGTCAAGTACTGCAAGTCGGATCTAACTTAGACTTTCTCACTAAACAAAGAACAATAGACAGACATATCCCAGATAACCTAGATCCAACTCAAGGGAACCCCAGAAAGAAACTAACCTTGATTCAAGACTCTACTACATATAGGAAGTACTTGCATGAAAGGTCCAAGCTTCTGATGCTCCGCCAACAGCTCTGTCAAGTACTGACTACACCCACAAACATGATTCACAAAATGAAAAACCCAAGTGAAAAAACTAGAACCCACATCAATCAAGACAACCACGCAGCTATTCTATGTTTTGCAGAGCATAGAAGCTTGGAGAGAAGATGTTTGCAGGCATTCAGTGATTTTCCCTCCTCAAACTCGTTATATTACTCATATTGCCGCTCAAAGACCCCATCAGAGCTGGGTTTTCAACAAAAACCAGCTCCTGCAGAGAAGGTTCCTAATCCTACCCCGGCTCATCTATGACTTTGAAAGATAAGAGAAACTAAAAAAGGAAGACTGGAAGAGAATGTACCAAAGCTCCAAAACGACAAGAAGAGAGGCAGGCGGCAGCACTGCAGGCCGCAGTAGCCGGCGTTAGTGCAATTCCCAAAAAAAAAAAAAATTATTTTATTTTTCCCTGAAGCCAGGAGGGGCTTCAGCCCCCCCTTACCCCAACGTGCGTCCGCCCCTGCCTACGCCTACACGTGTTTTTGATAACACTGGGCTTGACAATAGTTCCTAGATTCGATTTGGGTTGGTGGTAGGCTTGGAGGATACATCTAAGATTTGCCAATCTCTGGTGTCTCGAGGTGTTGTTAGGTGTGTTAGTAGTTTTCGGGTGGTTGGTGGGTGGGGCACTAGCGGTTGCTGGTGGGTTAGGTGGTCAGGCGCTTTTCCAGGTAGTGTTTCAGGGTGTGGTGGAGAGTGATGACATCGGTAGTAACAGCGACAGAGGCGACGTCGACAGCGAGATGACAACGACGAAGACAACATCGGTAGTGGCGTCGGTGGCGGTTAAGGTAGGGGTATAGCTTCATGCTAGGTTTTTATCCCCTTGTCCCCCTAATGTGGTGCCCTTTTTTGTTTTTGGTTTGGTTGCTGAGAGAAAGGTTGTAATTTCAGGGTAAGTTATTGTTATCCCCCTCCCCCTAGCTTGGTTCCCTTGCCAGTTGTTTGCTTTTGGTTTGGTGGACTATGATCTTAGTCGTGTTGTTAAGAGTCGGCGATGGGTGCGTGTTATACATCTTGTGTGGTGGAATGTTTAAGAAGAGGGGACCAACCTGTGTGGATGGTCAGGTAGGGGTGTCGTGAGCAAGAATGGTCTATGGTTGGTATGGTATGTGGGTGACATGTGGATTTGATCGGTTTACCAGTGGTATGGTGGTTACATGCTCTGTGGTGCGTGATTCAGATTTTTGAACGGTGTACTCGGGTTAATAAATGAGTCTGGTTTAGGGGATTCAATTTGTTTGTGTGCGCTTTAATTTGTACTTCGTGCTTTCTATTAATGCCCTATAGGTCCAAGAGTGTTGAACCTTTAACATTATTGTTTATTTGTATTTCGTTTTTATGTTAGTTTTCACTATGTGACAGTGTAATTTCTGAGGTCAGGGATGTTGGCCTCATATTTTTTATCGGATAGTATCTATTTTTTTTTATCATTTTCAGAAAAGGGTAAATACACATTGACCCCCTGTACTTTCTCGCTTACGTATTGTGGCCCCCTCTTCTTTTAAACTTTCACTAAACCTACATGTACTAATGAAAAGAGGGCACATATGAACGACTGTGACGGAGCTCGTGCAAATTTCCTAACTACCCCTTCGTCTATTCTCAAATGATTTAAGAATTCTAACAAATATTTCTCCCCAACTGTATGTATCCAATTCCCCTATCTGCCGATTGAGTTAGCCCTGTTCGAATGCCAAAAATCAACGAAGATCGACGCGGACATACATCAATCTGCTGAAAGAACGATGATGGGCGTTGATTCGCACAACGAGAGGTATGTTTTATCCCTTTTGTTAGTTTATTTTTGAAACTTATAATTAGGGTGGTTTTTCGAATGCCATTGTTTATTTTTACAAATTAGGGTTTCAGAATGATACGTTTCATTTAGGGTTTCTTAACGTGAATTCTTTACTGTTCTGAAATTAGGGTTTCTGAATGACTACATAACTTTTATTTTAATTTTGTATCTATTGAGGGTTTCTGTCCTGATATATTTCTCATTCTCAACATATTAAAAATTATAAAAGCTAATAAATACATATGCAAACTAAATCTACTACCACAACTGCCTTTTTGAACAAACACAAGGATAAAACCAAACAAGTATTAAAGATCAGCATTCTTCTCTTTTAAAGACAACAAAATTAGAGAAGTAGCACTCTATTGAAAGCATTTTGAAGTGATTCTATTACTATTTAAACATTATCATTGTCCTCAAATACATTGGGCATTGACTCCGTAAATGACGTCTCATGTTAGATGTGCCATGAGAACTACCAGCAATATAAACTTGTTGGGATCAAACGCTTACCACTGCACCAAAAGCAATTGCTGTTAGTAAGAGCGCAACTTTATTTCTTTATAATCTTGGCACAGCAGCCAGCGCACACGATCGAGTACACAAGGAGTAGATGGACGCGGCCAACCTCCGATCTGCCAACAATCCCTTCCCCAGATACACCCTGGGGGACTCGAACCCGTGACCTGCTCTGATACCAATTGTTATGATCAAGCGCTTACCACTGCACCAAAAGCAATAGTTGTTAGTAAGGGCGCAACTTTATTTTCTTATAGTCCTGGCACAGTAGCCAGCGCACACGGTCGAGTACACAAGGGATTAGATAGATGCGGCCAACCTCCGATCTGCCAACAAAACCTTTTGCCAATATCTGCACTCTGACATAACTTTACCCTCTTCCGTCATACTCCTGTCATAAATTTCCACACTCCCGACTTTGTTGTTTTGTGAGCTTCTTCGAAGTCCAAAGTACCCTCGGACGTAGTTGACATTCCTTCAATAAGAGATTTAAATTACCGCCGGCAATATAACAACATGGTAAAGGTCTTTCCTTGGGCAAATATAAGGTACACGTACATGTCGAAGGGAAGTGTGCTAGAAATTAATGTAAAGACACTGTTGTTTATATGTGCAAGAGTTTGTTAGCCTTGAAATACTCTACAAAGGATTCCGAAGGCAACGCAATAGTTAGCTGAGCAATAGACTACAACATAAACACAAGTCAATAATAATAATAAAAAAACCCAAAAACAACTAAACTCTTGAGAAAAAACACTTGTCTAAAGAACCTGTCAAGAAATCTAAAGAACACCTCTCTGTCAAATTTCTACTAGTCCAAGAACAAAAGGTTTTCCAACAACCAACCTATAGCATCCAAACCGAATGATCATTAATCAGTTTCTAAGACTACAGCGACCAATACAAAGCTGTGACTTAAATATCAGCCTGGACCTTATCTACAGCAACCTTGTTCCAACACGGGAACACTAACATAGTATGCAACATATTTTAATTAGATAGCTGCCAAGAAGCACAAGTCAAAAAATACAATATGTGCCTTCTTTACTGCCCACAAGATGATAATAGAAGCCTACATTTCAACGTAAGTGGGCAATAAATAAGCAAGCCTTTGCTATCCAAATAGCCTACCCACGAAATTCACGATAAAATCTACCAATAGATCTTGAAAGGATCTATTAATGATTAGTGTACAACCGACAAAAGGTGCTTCCCAGAAGAGTGGATGTGTTGATATCTAAAATTTGGCTGTAATGGGTTGTCACTTCTAATTCTCGAGTCTGGTATTACAGTTTGAAACCAACATCAGCTTGTTGGATTTGATCGGTCTAATCCAATTAAATGGCCTAATGGATCATACTATTACTGTTGACTACTTATTTGACTTGAACATTTTAATTAATTAAATTGGCTAAATAACATTAAATGTTAGACCCGAATATTTAAATATGTTAAATTCGATTTAATGAAAAACTTTTGACTTTTGTCTTTAAGGGTGTTTTCGTAATTTTTTCTCTTAGCGCATGGGCCTAATAAACGATTCAGATATTTCTTTTCGAAATGTGGGTTATACTTTTGATATTGTGACAACCCAATTTAAATTCGGGCTTTAGTTTAACCCATTTATAAAGTTAGATAATTTCGGGACGTAATGAGTAATTTGCTACTCTAATTATTTTATAAATATAATTGTATTTCTTTTAGGTTTCTAATACAATATTCTCTAGGAGCACAACAAATTTCAAAAAAGCCTCCAAAAAATCTCTAGGAAGAGCCATCTTGAGATTTTAATCATTACTTTGAGATAATAGCTCATTTGATATTGAGATTGAAGTTTGTGGTAAGAACCACATAAACTATTGTGATCGATGAAGTCTAAGTGATATTTTGGTTATTTTCATAATTAGAGTTTTGATACAATTGTTTGAAAGGATCAAGAATTTGTATTAAATTGCGCAATTAAAGGCAAGACTTTATTGTTTTTGAAATCTGAATCAGCGTTGGACAAATCATTTTAATAATTGTAAGGATTTAATCCTTTAACTCGGCACTACCACTGAACTCATCGTATCTTATAAGGGCTTTTGTTGGTTCTATATCCGATTCGATTCATCATTGATTGATTAACTTTATTTTACGAGTTACTTCCGTTACTTTCTTTGAGAATTTAGCTGTCACGTTCTTGTCTATTACTGAAACAACATTCTTTTCCCTGTTTGTTAGTTGTTGAAATCTATTGGTATTGATATTTTGGGCAAAGCCGCGAAACGTTTTTTTATCAGACATGAACTGCTCCCCATTAAACCCTTTCTCATGATTGTTCAGCTGAAAACTTTAGGTGCTGGCTTCTTGGTTTCTTCTTGTTACATAAGTCTTCTCCTTAATATTTGCAATTAAAAGGAATAACCGACTATGACTCATGCCATTGACTTCATTAGTAGTATGGCATTACATGTTTTGGCTTTATTCATTTTTAGACAAAAATCCATGAAGTCTTATTTTTAGGTTGCGCCCGAAGCAACTCTTTATCATGCATTTTTTAGTTTTCTACCACATTTCAAGTTCTAGTGTATTTTTGTGCTTTTATGTTCCTTGTTAGCTGGAACTTCTTTTTACTCACAGTGAGCTCGTGTGCATACTGATTAACCCAAATTAACTTCTTTGAGTCCTCATTTTGGTCCCCTTTGTTTTACGTCCAAAATTACATTCTAAGTCGTTTAATATACCCTTATCGGATTATCTTGTTACTCTTTATATGCTTTTCTGCCACTCTACCTTATGTAACTTTTGAGTAACATTTGGTGTGAGCCATAGGTCACTAGGTGTATGTGACCCATTAGTTTTCATTGATAACTTTTTGTGGTGTCTCATCGAATTTATTGACACATGTGTCGGTAATTGTGTAAGTCATGTCACAATATATGTGGCTTTCTGTTTCTGACTTACTGACGTGAATTAGAGCGTGGGCTAGTTTAGCGCGATGATGTAGAGATCGCGATCTTATTTTTTGAACCTTGTCCAACGTGTCAGTGATAGCATTTGTGACCTTATTCTGAATGACTATTCAGTGTCTTCCTCTACACAAAGATATATTTTGAGATTTTGAAATTCCATATGTACGAAAACATGTTTTGTATCTTAAAATCTGTTTCTTATATGTTCTGTTAAAGTTTCGTACGTCCGAAATTTTGTTTTTTCAGACAGTTTTGTATCCTTTTTTGGCTGGTTCGTCAAGCAACCTAACTGGACATTTGGCTCACTCCCTTATTGTTTCACTTTTAAAAATTTAGTAATGGGGACTTGATTATAGGACTAGCTGTATGACTGATAGCCAGCAGTTTTATACCAGAGTCAGCATTAACATTTTAAAAATAATATTTATAGTTTATTTTAGTACTCCGTGTAGGAGTTATTTGAGACTCTGTGACTAATTTTAGTCGGTGTGACATCTATTGATGTTACTTGGAGATTAAATTCTTTGATGCTCTGAATACCTATTTGGGAGACTTTTGGACATTTGAGGTTTTTTGTCTTTATATTTAAAGTTAATGTTCCAAAAAATTGGGACATAACATTATGAGCCTATTTAATTTTAGCAACAAATACACTAATAACTTATAGTGTATAAGAGACTTATAGACCCCAATCTCTTAACGTTGATGGACGGTTGAGATTTGACAAGTATAGAGTTGATCTTACTACTCTCTTTATATAAATATCTCTTTTTCTTGGAGGTTTATGCATCATAATTTTTTACTACTCTTTTGCCTCCTAGACTAATAGAAAAATACACAACTATATTCCATCATCAAGAATTGAGAAGAGTAGTGAAGATCAATACCAAAGCAGACACACTCGCTTCCTCAAATCACGTCCTTTCGTCATCGAAATAAAGTTCTTGGTATTTTATGACTTCCTTTGATTCCGGTGAGTTCAAAACTCATGATTTTTATGTTTACACTATCGTAAGATTCTAAATCTCTTCATTATAAAGTCAAGATGAAAGATACTCCGTATAATCTACCATGTGTGGTGTCAGAGCCACTTTAATCAATTGCATAAACATATTTTTTTTTTTTGTTTTTTGTTTTAAGTTTTTTTTTTTTTAAGTTAAACATGAGGATGAAAAAGGGTAAATTAAGGTGTGTTTTAAGTTTCTTGAAATTGCTTTTATGTTTGAATCTTAACATAAAAAAAAAAAAAAAAACCGGGCCGTGTAGGCTGTTGGTGGCCGTGTGGCCCATTGGGTTGGCCTTGAAGATTGGCCCAGCAAAAAAGGCCATGTGGCTGTTGGTGCCCTGTTATTCGGCTAGCACAATTGGGCCGAAACGCCAGAAATTAGGCCTGTTAATCGGCCGGAGAATTGGGCCCCTTTGATCATTGATTAGACTTATTTAGGCCATAGACTGGGCTGTTTTTGCCAAGGAATTGGGCCTGTTTGGGCCTTTGAAATGGGCTATTTTGGACAAAGTGGGCCCGGAGCTATGACTGGGCCTGCTTCGGCTACTTAAGAAAAACGAAAAATGGGCCTTGTAGGAGCTGATTTGGGCCTGTTTTGGACATTTTAAAAATGGGTTTTTGGAAGGGCTTGTGTATCTCATTTGGGTCTAGCAAAATAAAATTTGCAAATCAGCTTATTAGCATATCTCTATTGAATTGTTTACTCATATGTTAATATTGGTTTATATTATTGGGATACTAATGAATATAATATAAAATGCCAATATTATTATTAATTTCAAGAATTAGTCTAAAGTTACGAGATCATGCAAAGACCTTGTGATTTGTTTGGCGTGGTTTAGACTAATATAATGAGCTTGAAAATAATTAGTGATTCTTGCTTATTTTGACACCAAGCGGCCTCACGGAAGTTAGTTATCTTTACTAAGTTGAGATGATGATAAATCCATCTCACATTACGTCTTACTAATTGAAATATTAATTGGCCAAACGAAAGATTATATTTTAAACTTTTAGCGGAAAGAAAGAAAATAATAAGTTGCGTGGGTCAAATTATTTTCTGCCCAAATGTGATACAATTCGAGCTCATGTTGCTTCTAATGATTTTCAAATTACTAAGAGTGAAAAAACACTTGTATGTTAATTACTGACTCAACGAAAAGTTATAAGTGATATGTTAAATTTTTCTTGAAAAAGGTTTGTGTATTTACCTTTTCCATACGAATCAATTATTTATCCCTCAATTTATTTTATTATTTCAAACAACGAATTAACTATTTTCATCATGTGGATTTTCAATACTAACGTGCATGATGGTGATTATTATTATTATTTAGCGTTTATTCCTACTGCAATTACTGGCTATCTTTCAATTTCTCTGTGGAATCATTAAGGGAACCAATTTTAGAAAATGAAAAGAGTATATTAGCATAATTCTTGGAGTTATGGATTTGAATTATGCTTTAGTGGTTGACGTGAGCAAAAGACGGCTTATGAAAAGTGGGAGTGTTCCAACCGCTTGTCCTACAAAAGGCTTCATTATGACCGCAATTTGCAGAGTTATTCCCCTGACTCAGAAATTATTAAGATGTACCTTACTCATATCAAAGAGTTGTTTCAGAAAACAAGGACTTTTAGCGAGGGAAATAAAGTCCAATATCCGTCGGAAAAGACTGTTACGACGGACTGTCCATCACTAAAAGTTTGTTGTAAAAAACCCCATCGCTAAAAGTTTAGCGATTGAATTTTTAAATATGTCAAAAAATGTAACGGCCCTAATTTTTGGAGCGTTAATATCAAATAAATAAAATCTAAGCCTCAAAATATAAAAAAGTTTCCCCAAGTGATCATTCAGAGCATGTACTAATTAATCCCAAAGATACATCAATAAATGCCATAGCAGTCTAAAGCATTTATATAATCCAAATTACTCCGACACGGAGTTTCAAAATAAATTCCAAATCCACATAGATCCTCCTATTGTACTTTCTAAAAATAACCAAACTAAATGCAAAACTAAACGACTAATACTGACTTTGATATAAATTGCTAGCTCTCAATCGCACAGCTAGCCCTGCAATCCAGTCCCCTTTTTATTGATCACCTGAGAGAAAAAAATAAGAATAAGGAAGTGAGCCAAATGCCCAGTAAGGTCGCCAATGGACCAAGCAAAAGGGATACAAAAATAAATGTGTGAAGAACAAAATTTCGGAGATGCAAAACTTTAACGGAACAGATACGAGACATAATTTTAAAGTGCCAAAATATATTTTTGTACATAGACATAATTTCAAAATGTCGAAAATACATTATTGTACAAAGACAGACACTAGAGAGCCATTTAGAATAAGGTCACACATGCCATCACTGACACATGAAACCAGGTTCAGAAAAATAAGATCGTGATCTCTAGCTCATCCCATTGAGTTAGCCCACGTTCCAATCCACGTGGATAAATCAGAAACAGATTGTCACAAATACTGTGACATGGCACAACACAATAAACATTTTATGATATCCAATAATAAGTGGGCTAGACACCAACATATTTTCTCGAAAAGGAAAGTTTACTAATGCTTACACGCATTTAGCGGTCAGGGGCTCACGCCAAATGGTGCCACCCATGAGTCAAATAAGATCATTCCACATATATAAGATATGTTGACATGTGAGATCAACCACAAATTATGATGAACCACAATAAAAAGCTCAAGACTGATGATGAACCATGGTATTAGCTAAGGAGGAGGCAGATGATTACGTGACTGCCCAAGTATAATAAGAGTTATCTTGGTCAAATATCAACAAATATTTCTGGCATGATGCAAAAGTCAAAAGAATTTAAACCATGGAAGTAGTATACACGGTCCAAAGAATTGACAATAGTTTAATGAATTAGGTCTAGTCATTAACCGTAAAATTTCTAGGTTCACAAAGATGCAATAGATTAAACTAAGTCGTACACACAGGACAAAGAAGTTTTAGAAACCAATACAAGAAAACAACTGAAATTAGAATCGAATAGGACACACACGGTCAAAGGCTAATGGAATATTAGAATAAGGATTAACAGGAGAAGGAAAAGCCAACAGAATTCAAGAATTCAATGGCATGCATCACGAAGTCAACACAGGCTTGGATATTGCGGCTCAACAGAGAAGAAGAAAAAAAAATCTCAGCAAAAGCCAGTTGACAGATTTGACAACAAAAAAAATGCTGCCAGATTTTAATTCCGTGGTTGAAAGGCACGGAAACCGAGCCCCTCATAAACAAAATTCTGATGCTATGCATCAGTCAGATTAAAATAAAGTTCACGGTGAACCCTTCAATCAAACGCTAATAATCGGTACGGTGAACACTTCAATTAAACGCTATAGTAATTGGTTCAACGCAGATTCAAATATAAAAAATAGTAAACCCTTATCTTTAATTATGCAAATCAATCCAAAACTTTGATCTTCTAAATCAATTAAATCAAAATCCCTAAAAATCAATATACCCAAAAATTATAATTAGGGTTCCAACAATAACAAATTTTTTTTAATAAGGATTCCAATTACAAACCTCAATTCGATATCCGAAAATAAATTCTTACCTCGAAGTAATGATCAAACTCTCAAAAGACTCTTCCTAGTGATTCTTTGGAGACTTTTCTGAACTTTGGTGTGCTCATATGAATGTACGTAACTATCAAACACATAATATATATATATATATATATATATATATATATATATATTCCTAAAACAATTAGAATTTTAAAATACCCATTACATTCTAAACTCCCTAATTTTATTTTTATTAATTTTTTTAAACATTTAAATATGAGGGGTCTAACAAAAAAAGTCCAACTTTTAGCGACTGGAAGTCCATTGCTAATGGTAATTTTAGTATTTTCCCAATTCTTATCATTTTTGAAATTTATATTTGAAAATACTTTTAGCGATGGAAATTTCTGTCGCCAAAGTTTTACCGATGGACTGTTCGTAGCTTCTGTCGGTAATTGTCACGGGCTTTTAGCGATAGAAATTCTATCCCTAAAAAACCATCGATAATAACCTTAGTATTTTTGAGACAAACCGCTCGTCGCTAAAAGTCTGTCGGTATACTTTTAGCGACAAAAATTTCCGTCGCTGAAAGCCCGTTGCATTTCTTTTGGTTTGTACTTTTAGAGACGAAAAAAATTTCTGTTGCTCATTTTTTTATGTATGTATATTTTTTGTTTATTCAATAGCCTAACTTGCTCTGTTTGATTCAAATCGCCAAACAATATATTCACTTGCAAGGCAACTCATTACACAATACTCAAAGAATTGCTGATGCATCAACATTTATTTAACCCTAAACACACAAAATGCATGCATATACACAATACTGAAATTTTATTCTAATTTAACATAAATATATACAATGTCATAAATGTAAATCAAATAGTAACATACACTTAACTGCGGGGACGAACGTATAAACATAACTGGGGAGGAGCGGAGGTGAGACATGTCTGGCTTAGTTGTCATCGTCAATAGCGGTATCAAGATCCTGCTCCTCGTCGTCAAAGGGGGGTGCCATCTGGATTTGGCTTAGATTGGGAAGCATTTCCCTATATTAAAAGAAAGTATACTCCTTAGTAATTGTATATAAGACTTAACCAAATGGCGGCCGATTGACTTCATAAATATTAACATATTTGTACCTCGTCCCTGCTGATTTTAGCCATTTCTCGAGCAACGCGACGAATGTATGCTGGTTCTAACTCCTACTCCATGGTTGCTCTCTATGTCCGTGGATGGGCAGTAGGGGGTGAGGATGCTCCTATTACGGCACGTGCAGTCAAGCTGGTGCACATACACGCCTTTTCTTCCTATCAACGACTCCCGATGTATCCAGCCACGTCTGCAATCCTTCTACACTCATATCAATGGTGGGTAATGGTTAAGCGAACCGTTACGTAGGCAACATCATCTCTCCAAATGTGGCCTGCAAAACAATCAAAACATAACATAAACCTGTTAATACTTGATCATGCAATAAGCAGTGAAGACATTCAAATTTTAATTAAAGACAATTTTATATAAAACTTACATCAACCTGCCGAGCAACATGGGAAATAAACTATTCGGCCAGATGTGCGTCATTTTTAGGCACTTTCCTCTTACGTGTCATCCTTTATGTCATAACTTGCAACTCATCCTTATCCATCTCCGGGTGCCTCATCCGCATTCTGATGTCGGAGAACGTCATGAGACAGGCATCCTCCCGTGTGACTAGGATCCTGTTCGGCTTTCTTTGCCTTCCCACTCCTACTTTCACCTCCCAAGATGGATCAATAATCCATCTGTCAACTATCTGCGCCCATACAGATACTGAGATCCAATGAGGGGCACACTGTTCTAATCTTTCATCGGTGCAGCTTCGATAGCATCCTCTTTGCCTATTCCTAGTGCGTCGCATAACCATCGTAGGTAATTTTTGGCTATGTTGCAAAAAAAAATAGCTCTCCCAATGCTGCTGCTCAGGCGATTCAAACTCAAACCCCTCTTGCAATGCAACAAATAACATAATTAGTCGATTAATTCCATTGAACAAATTCAAACAAATATTAACAGACTCATAATCATACTAGGAACTCTACCTACACCCCCTATGTCCTCCCGACATCCCAGTCCCTCAAGTACAATAATGGCTTAAAAAGTTGGCCCTTCATAAGAACGACGATAATCACCACCGTCGTTACCCCAGTCAACATTAGCATGCCCAGCATCCATAATCATATCTCGGTAATCATACCGTGCCTCCTCCCTAACTTCAGTTTGACTAGCCGGGTTGGACGATAATACTATCGTTTCCCCGTGCTGCGTCCACCTTGTGTATCCACCCATAAAACCGTACCGACGAAGATGCCATTTTACTTCAATTCTTTTTCTCCAATGCAACAACTCACATCTACCGCACGGACACCTTATTTTATCAAAGTCAACATGTGCAGGATGCGCGTAAGTGAAGTCGAGAAATTTGTCAACGCGATCCTCAAAATCGTCAGCATTCTTCCTTTTCATCCAACTTTGATCGACCGACATGACGACTGAATTATCGTACTGTATACCACCTTCAATTTTGACCAATCATTAGGCAGGGTTGATGTAAATATGAATGCATGAATGTGACAACATGTCTATGTATTTCCCATCCATTCTCTAATAGGTAGTGGTCCTATCCCATTCAGAAAAGCACATGTTTATAAAACAGTGAATAATTCATGCTTAGTCCTATGTCTGCGAAAAATTTGGCAGCACCTCCCCGTATTTCTCCAAGTACACGACATCGATTAGGTGTTTTAACATTCATCTAACCTTGCCTTGTAAGGTTTGACGAATGTTAGAATACTAGATCTGTATGCACCCGGAGAAACACATGAGAACATGTACCAAATATCCACGACATAGAACACAGAGCATGAGTTGAAACACTGATTTATAAACACGTAGCTTTTCCAAATTGTCCAAACTGGACATCCAAAGGCTCATTACAAAGCATTACTTTGTAATGACTATCTTTGAACGGGAACTAAGGGTTTTTATGCAAGCATGCGTTCAGAAATTGATAATATATGCAAGAATCTTTTCAAAATATCCAAATTACAGAAAGATCGTTACATATGTTACCAATTCCACTTTAAATAGAATTCGTTGGCAACGAGTTGAACCATCTCGTTGCCAATGGACTTCACAAAATAACAACGAGTATAAAGAATGCAGGGTTTATAAGCAACGAGTAATTGAACGCTAATCTGAGCTAATAGTCGGGTTTTATTGTGTGGAGTCGTGTTGATTAGTCCTAATTACGCTTAATTGGGTTATGTTAGGGCTAATTAGTGTTGATGAGGATTACCTTGGCCTAATTATAGCTAATTAGGGTTGATTAAGACTAATTAGGGTTATTTTGAGCTAATTAGGGTTTAATTGTGCGGAGTAGTGTTGATTAGTCCTAATTAGGGCTAATTAGGCTTAATTGGGTTAGTAGGCTTAATTACGAGTACTTAGGCGCGTAATCATAGTTTAGTTAGGTTTTAGGGTTTAGTTAATCTAATCACGGGTCTACAAGATGCTTTGTAATTAGGGCTAATTAGGGTTTAATTTGGACTGATTGGTGTTAATTAGGATCAACTTGGGATAATTACAGCTAATTTAATTTTCATTGGGTTCATTAGGGTTAATCGGGACTAATTAGGGCTAATTATAGTCAGTGCTGGAGCCACTATGAGATTCTAAGGGGTGCTAAAAATGTCGCGTTAACCTAATTAACCTAAATTCAACAACCAACCATTCAACTAATTCACAGATATCTCAATCCAATTGGGTCCCATCCTCCGTCAACAATCTCAATTCTCAAATTCTCAATGCACAGTCAACAATCTCAATTCCCAATACTTGATAAATGGTGCCGGTATGGTGTTCGACACCTCTGGACACGCTCGAAGACATTGATTTATTTTTTAAATGCCAGACGTCGTGTCTATCACCCCTTGAAGAGGCGTCGTACACCTCTTGAAGAGGTGTCCACAAGTATAAAGCCAAAATGTGACATTTTTTGGTGTCGGTGTCGATCGGACGGGATGTCCGTGAATTACAGACTCCTCGACACCTCATCGACACATCCAGAAACGTGTCGGACACCTCCGGACACGTGTTCGACACCTTCGGACACGTGCCCGACACCTACCGACACGTGTCCGACACCTCCGAACGTGCTCGAAGACATTGATTTTTTTTTTAATGCCAGATGCCGTGTCGTACACCCTTTGAAGAGGTGTCGGACACCCCTTGAAGAGGTGTCAACAAGTATAAAGCCAAAATGTGACATTTTCGGTGTCGGTGTCAATCAGACGGGATGTCCGTGACCTACCGACACCTCGACACCTCATCGACACATCCGGAAATGTGTCGAACACATTCGGACACGTGTTCGACACCTACCGACACGTGTCCGACACCTCTGAACACGTCCGAAGTCATTGATTTATTTTTTAAATGCCGGACACCATGTCCGTCACCCCTTGAAGAGGTGTCCGTCACCCCTTGAAGAGGTGTCCGTCACCCCTTGAAGAGGTGTCCACAAGTATAAAGCCAAAATATGACACTTTTTGGTGTCGGTGTCGATCGGAAGGGATGTCCGTGACCTAACAACACCTCGACACCTCATCGACACATCCGGAAACGTGTCGGACATCTCCGGACACGTGTTCGACACCTCCGGACACGTGTCCAACACCTACCGACACGTGTCCGACACCTCTTGACACGTCCGAAGTCATTGATTTATTTTTTAAATGCCGGACACCGTGTCCATCATCCCTTGAAGAGGTGTCCACAAGTATAAAGCCAAAATGTGACATTTTTCGATGTCGGTGTCGATCGGACGGGATGTCCGTGACCTACCGACACCTCGACACCTCAATTCTCAATTCTAAATTCTCAATCCAATTGGGTCCCATCCTCTATCAACAATCTCAATTCTCAAATGCTCAATGCAATAAAAGTTAATAAAAATCACACATTCAATCCAATTGGGTCCCATCCTCCGTCAACAATCTCAATTCTCAAATGCTCAATGCAAAATTAACAATCTAAAATCATCAATTAACAACCTAAAATTAAGGTGCACAACCGCCAAGTGCACAAATAATTAGAGTGCAAATTGTGCTATTGAGGAGGGGGGGTTGCAAATATTCAGGAGGGAAGAATCGAATTCAAAACCTTGTGAAAATCAGATATATGATAATACCATGAGAAGTTACCACATGTTCTAAAAGAGCGAGCAGTTAGACTTTGGTTGATTATCCTAAGACTTATTAAATTATTTTATTGAATATAATTTTTCCTTTCTGGGTAGGGTGGGTAGGGTATATGTAGACTATTGTATTTTGATCAAAACCATGATAAGGTTGACCAGTTGGACTAGGACTGTTACAGCCTCTCTAGTCCAATTTAGAGGAGTCTTTGTCAACTAAACATGTCACGTGCCCAAGTGATAGCTATTTGATCTGTTTCTTTGTCACTCCTTTGGAAGTTAGGCAAATTAAAGCTTGATTAGGCAAATTAAAGATTATCTTAGTTGAAGGCATGATACTTATTTTCATTTTTATTACTTGAAACAGATCACTTGGTTGTGATTGTCCATAGGGTTTGTTAATGCCTTTTCGCGTTATTCTTTTTTTTTTTTTGAATTTTATCTCGATATATTAACACTTTGAAAAAATAAAACGAATGTATTTTGTTAATTTTTATGGTTAATGAGTATCATTGCAACCTTTGGGCTGTTGTCAACTATGTATCTGAACATTTGGTTTTGAACCAAATAAGTTCAATAGCTAATGGGCCTCCTTTCTATCTCAATTCACTCATTTCCTTGTTGTTGACAAGTACTTCTTTCTCATCCTCAGAGGTGGCGAGTGATCTTACACGTAATCTACAACTTAACAAAGTCCCTCCCGTAAAGGGCAATGTTATTGACTTAGATGCCCTTTTATCTATCACCTACTAAAACTAAGGGCATACTAGTTACTCCGTATTTTGCAGTGCACAATGGACAATTTGTCTACCGGGACACATATATATATATTTTCCCGAGCTCTTTAAGTTTAACGAAGTACAAGTGATTAAAACAAGTGAATTTTGTTATACACCGGTAACATTTTGAGAGTACAAATGCTTCAATTTAAAGATAGATAGCCTTTGGTGACTGTTTAAGTGTTTAAACAATGGTTTGATGTAGATAAGATAAATATGTTTACTTAGAGAAAACATATGTGTGCTAACGTAAAGTGAGAGTTAGTTTGCATGTGGTGCTGTAAAAGATAAATTAATACAATATTTATGGCTTTTATACTTGGGCTTTCAATCATTAGCATCTGCTCGGTCTAATCTAGAGCTGCCACGTGTCGAAGCATGCATGTTTTACCTTTCTGTTCACACTAAACTTCATTGATTTGCTCTGACCTTGCCACGTGTTGAAACTATATAGGGCCTTGGTTTACCTTTCTCGTCTAACTTTGCTCTGACCTTGAAGTAGAGACTTGTCAAAAGGCTGATTCTTAACTACTTGATGTCGTGGAATGTTGATCCCTTGAAACTAACCAGCCTTGTTAGACCGAGTCATTATATTTTACTTGGTGCAAACACTTCATAGTAAGATGAACAGTCTACTGCATCATGTAGCTGTGAAATTTAGAAAAGTTATTATATGTACATAATTTTATTGTAGAACAATGAGATTTATACGCAAAAGTTATCCCTTTTTATTTATTTGTTCTCTCTAAAAGGTCACAGTGTCTTCACACACATGACAAGTCTAGGTTCTTTCCAGTTCTTTCTTTCCTTCTTCTTCCTTCTTTGATAGCCCTTTCAGTTGTTTCCTTTCTTAAACTACACCATGCATGCAACTGAGACTAGGGTACTGGCCATAAGATTTAAAAAATGAACCAAAATCATGAACCAAAATCATGATAGCCCTTTCAGTTATTTCCTTTCACTACTAAATCAACTCTTGTTGTTAGTTTAAAAAAGGCTCTGCCTAACTTAAAACACGCCAAGGATTGAAAACATTAGCTCATCCACATTCAAGACAAGTAGACACAATCGTATTTGATCAAAACACCAAATCCAATTTGAACAAAATAACCTAGTTCGTAAATCAGATCACGAGATTCATACATCCAAAATCCATATATGTGTATATAACTGTGATGAATGAATGAACATACCAATGGTCCTGTGCAACAGCTGGTTAGGGTTTTGACGAGCGGCGACGGCGGCGATGTTTGGCGCTTAGTGGCACAGAAACGCAGGTGGCGCGGATTTTGACAATGGCCGTGTTTGAATAGCCGAGTAATTGGGGCTGGAGGTGGCGCGGCGTCGGGGGTGGGTTGCCGTATATGTCCTCGCCAGAGTAAGAACGCCGGTGAGATATAATTAAGACAGAGAGAAATGAGAGAAAGAAAGAAAGAAAGGGGATCTGAGATAAAAGACAGGACTTTTAGCGACGGGACGACGCCGTCGGTAAAAGTCCGCTTTCACCGACGGAATTTATAAAATTTTATAATGTATTTAGCGACGGTTTTGTCCGTCAGTAAAAGTTCGTCTGTAAAAGTCCGTTGGCAAATACTTTTACCGACGGATACTTCGGTCGTTAAAAAATTTCACCGACGGTTTGTTAGCGACGACAAAATCCGTCTCTGAAAGGGATTTTAGCGACGGAATAAAATCCGTCGCTAAAAATCCGTCGCTGAAAAGGGTTTTAACGACGGAATAAATTCTGTCGCTAAAAATCCGTTGCTGAATCCTTATTTTCTTGTAGTGCGCTCCACAATCTTGATAAAAAAGCAACATTAATAAGATGACATAAGTGAACAGTAATAATTGCTGAAATCATTAAAGGGTCAAGTACAAGAGTGAACATTACTTACTAGCCTTCCTCAGTAAGAGTAACTCTCTGTTTCCTCTAGGGATCGATGTGCACCCCGCGTGTTGGTCTACGGCCTTGACGAGATCCTACAAGATATTAGCATTACATTGGTTAAAATATAAATTAAAAATGATGTTGACATTGTTGGAATGCTAATATCAATTGCACTTAATGTCATCGAACCCAAGGAGAAGCAACGTGCGACTAGGAGGGCTGGGGCTGAGGCTGAGGCTGGGCCTGCTGGATGCTCATGCTATGGCTATGTGTATCGTCATCATCATGCAATGTAACATCCCCAGTCACTAGTAAAGATGCAGCTCGGCATCCATCGCGACCACGAATGCCAAATAACCTATTCATTGCTGATAGTAGAAACTCACAGTACATATTATGTTAGTATAAATATTCTTTACTATGAACTGGATGAACAAGTAAGGGAACATATTACTACGGATTAATCAAGTACAGATACTATGTTTATCGTAAACTTAATTGAAATTGTTGAGTTACTTATTACAAGTCATATGAGTCAACATTACAAGTCACTCATCATCATTTTGAGAAGCATCATCGTCTTCATCTTTAGCGGTTAGGGTTAATGTTAGGGTTAGGGTTTAGGATTTAATTATGGTTTAGGGTTCAATTATGGTTTAAGGTTTAATTAGGATTTAGGGTCATTCTTAGGGTTAGGGTTGTATCTAGGGTTATAATTTAGAGTTTATGATTTAGTCAAATTTTATTTTTAATCATTTTTAATAGCTTTTAATTATTTGTTTGAGGAGTTAATTAATTTGAAATTATGTCTATAGCTAATGTCCATCATTTTAAAATTATGTCCAGGCCGGAGATAAAATTATATCCATCTATTAAAATCGATGGATCCAAAGCTATAACGTAATCTTCAACATAGCCGCAACATAAATTTCAGAAATGCATGACAACATTTATAAACAACATCTATATAAACAACATATTCAAAATCCAATTTTATATTTATAACAATTTCGTATTTATAACAAATCCAATTTCATATTTATAACAAATTTATGAAATTTTAATCAAAACCTATAAACATAAACCTTTAGCGGTAGTGGAGCAAGGCGGCCGGCGGTAGAGTGCAGCAGAACCGAGGCTCAGTCGGGGTTATCACAGGGCTGTGGCGGGGTTACGGGGCTGTGGCCGGGGTTACAACTATGTAGAGGCAGGGTTACAACGGTGTGGCAGGGGTGGGGTTATGGTAGTGAATAGGCGGTTGGGGGTGGGGGCGTGGGAGGTGGGGGGTTACAAGGGTAAGAGAGAGAGAGAGAGAGAGAGAGAGAGAGAGTAGAGAGCGGCACATAGAAGAAAAGAAGAAGAAATAGGGTTTTTCTTTAAACATTACTTTACCGATGGACCTTTCCCGTCGTTAAAGGTCTGTCGCTAAAAGTAATGTTTCTAAAATTTTGAAACACCATTTAGCGACAGATAAGTCAAAACAAATTTGCAAAATTTACTTTTAGAAGATTAAATTCGTTGCTAAAAGTCCGTGGCTACATAATTTTAAAATTATTACCTATCGAGCAAAATAATCTGACTGAAAATAAAAAGTTAGGAAAAAAAATATTTAGCGACGGAATTTTTGTCGGTATTTTTCCGTCGCTAAAGATTTTTACCGACGGATAAATCGGTCGATAAAGACCTTTATCGACAGACTTTGAGCGACAGAAAAGTCCATCGCTAAAGCTGACTTTTAGTGACGAATTTGGTTCCGTCGCTAAAAGTCTATTTTCTTGTAGTGTCAGGGCTCTTCCAAGGCACATGCGACTGCTCTTTTAACTAAAAATGGTTACGCTTAAGTACAGTGGATCCAGTGGTGTTCGTGAGCATATTCTAAGAATGAATGATATGGATTCTCAACTAAAAGGCTTGGACATGGGAATCTATGAGGATTTTCTCGTGCACTTTATTATGACTTCCCTTCTTGTGCAGTTTGGTCGGTCCTTATAAGATCAACTACAACATGCAGAAAGAGAAGTGGAAGATGAGCGAGTTGAGTCCCATATGGGTCCAAGAAGAAGAGAGGCTAAAATTCGAACAACTTGATGGTGGTCACATTGCCATAACTGGTCCATCTCAAGGAAAATGAAAGCAATTTGGCAAAGGTCGCAAGGGAATACGAGTGATCTTAATAAGATATCTGATAAGGCAAGCTCTTCTAGTACCAAGGGTTCTTCTGATCCCAAGTGTAACTTTTGTAGAGTTAAAGGACATATGAGGAAATAATGTCAGAATTCAAAGAGTGGTTAGAAAAGAAAGGTAATTTATATAATTGAGTTTGTTATGAGTTTTATACAACTGATGCTCATTTAAGTACATGGTGGGTTGACACAGGTGCAACTATGAACATAACTAATTCAGCACAGGGATTCCTTTTCGTGAAGAAGTTAAACAAGTGGGACCATAATGTGGTAGGAAATAGAGAGAAAGCTCAAGTTGAAGCTTTAGGAACTCTCCGTTTGGTTTTGGAGAGTGACTTCAATTTGGATTTAGTTGATACTTTTTATGTTCCCAATATGACTAGAAACCTTATTTTTATTTCTAAACTTGACGCTTATGGATATTCGTTTAAGTTTGAGAATAAAGACTTCTTTCTTTTCCTTTACTTTAGAGCTATTGGATCTGGTTTGTTGGAGAAAAATCTCTACAAATTATGTTTGGATGCTTCTTTTACTGAATTCTTGAAAATAGTGAACGTGATGATGTATTTGCTATAACTTGTGTAAGAGAAAATGAAATAATAAAAATTCCACTAATTTGTGGCATGAACGTCTAGGTTTCATGATCCAATTTTTTCGATTCGGCGGTTCGATCTAATTAGTGGAATAATACCTAAAGATCAGTGGTATAATTTGTGAAATAATAATAAAAATAATTCCGCTAATTTGTGAAATAATAAAATTTTTGACAATGGTATCTTAAGTTTCATGATGTGATTAGTAAATTTGACTTTAAAGAAAATGCAGTGCACCAATGTATATACCTAAAGATCAGTGGGAGTAAGTTTATCATTTTAATTTTGTATGTAGATGATGATATCTTACTTGCTAGTAGTGATATGCATATGTTGCATGAGACAAAATTTTCTTTCTAAGAATTTTGATATGAAAGATCTTGTCTCGTGGAATATTAAGCATTGAGATTCATCGAGATAGGCCTCGTGGAATATTAAGCTTGTCTCAAAGAGCCTATATTGATAAGGTTCCCAAAGGTCCAACATGTATAATTGCACCCCCATCGTTGCCCCTGTTTTTAAGGGTAGCAAATTCAATTTTCTACAATGTCCTAGTAACCAATTGGAGCTAGACTAAATTGAGCGTATTGGCAATATGAGTCTCATGTATGCTCAAACTTGTACTCGCCAAGATATAACGTATTTTTTTTATACTTGGACGTTATCAATATTAATAAACCCAGGAATGAGTCATTGGAAAGCAACCAAGAAAGTCATGCACTACTTACATCGTACCGAGAATTTTATGCTTACCTATAAGGAGGTAGATAACCATGATGTTATTGGTTATTTTGATTCCCATTATGTAGGTTGTGTAGACACTTTTGATATTATTGATTAAGTACCTCGTTGTGAGAGAAAGAATACATAATCAAATAATGTCTATTTAGCATATCAGTACGACTGCTATGTTAGTTGATCCCTTGACGAAAGGCTTACCACCCAGTCTCTTTCGAGAACATGTTACGAGCATGGGTTTGGTTGATAACTTTTCCTTTAGATGATGAGTTTTTGATTTGAGACATTTAGTTACGTGATTCCTTATGTTTAGATTTGGATATTATGATTATGGTTTGTTACTTCTTGTTAAAATGCACATTTGAAGTATTTTAAAACAAACACTCACTTAAGGATCTCATGAACTCGTTCATGTTGTTATCTTTTATGGACTGATGCAGTTCATGTTTATTAAGCTATTTGACTATCATATTTGGAAAAAGTTCTAAGATTGTAACCGAAGAAGAGTTCTGTGGCATTGAGAGAGACATATACTACCTTTGATTCGATTTTAGTATTTTTGGGCCTAACTTACGGGATGTTTTGTTCAATCTCGTTATGTTAAACCTTATGTGGCATCGAAATACCATATGCTACATTCGATTCGATTTTAGTATTTCTGGGCCTAACTTACTGGATGTTTTATTCAATCTCGTTATGTCAAAACTTATGAGGTAACCTAAGTATAACCTTTGGCCAAGTGGGAGAATGTTGGATTCAATCAGTCTGTTTTAATTAGGTGGCCTAACCGGTCATACTAATGTTGACTATTTATTTTAGGATCAATTGCACACAAAACCTTATAGTTTAAGGGTTTGTGCGAATTTCACCTTGCTATTTCAATTTTGGCATAATTTACCTCACTGTTTATTAATTGGTGCTTAATTTACCAATTGACGGTTTGCAATTCAATTTCTTGGATGTCCGTCAATTTCTCAAGGGCAAATTCGCAACTTCAATCCTCTAATCCACCTTAGCAACCACAAGTCCACCTCAGAAAATGTTGACCTAATCAAAACCATCCACATGTGCAAACCATATCACCACTGCCGAACACATTCTTTAGTGTCAAAATCCAAAGCCCAACAGAAAAGGGCCATGGTTCAGACACTGCCATTCGAACCCCCAATGGCGCCAGCGCCGCCCAAACAAACCACCGCATCGCCGTCTGAACCTTACCACCACAGCGCCATCCAACCCTCTTCCATCATAGATTCGTCCAACACCCCCCAACGCCAACCCTTCAAACCCCCAACAGCACTAGCACCGTTCAAACTCCACCACTGCAGCGCCGTCCAAACCCCACCACCGCAGCGCCGTCCTGTCTTCCTCCATCACAGAGTCGTCCAACCCCCCGCGGAGCCACTGTCAGCACTGAAAACTTCTACATCACCGGTGATATCGTCGATGGAGATCTCGCTGGGGTGGACGTGGCGATCGACACGGACTGAGACGTATGGCCGAGGCAATTGACGACGTAGCCAAGGAAGTCAAAGCCTTGGGCGAGGTTGGGATGGTTGTGAGAGTGAAGGACATGACCAAAATGAAGATTGGTTGTGGTTCGATGGCTGGGGTTTGCGGTCTGTGTAGAGAGAGAGAGAAATGCGGGGTTAATGGGGTGGTTGGTTACTCTATGGGTGCGTGGGTGGTTGGTTGCTCTTGGGTGCGGACGATGTTCTATGGGTGCGTAAGGAAGGAGGTGGGGGATTGCAGATTGGGGTTTTGAGAGAAACTGAGATCACTTAATGCCATGGTGGAAAAAACAATGAACTTACGATTTTACCCCTAAGAGATTAACGGGCGTTCAAAAAATTGAACTCTGGGCCATTAATTGGTGAATTGTGCACCAATTGATAAACAGTGAGGTGAATTGCATTAAAATTGAAATAGCAAGGTGAAATTCGCACAAACCCTCAAACTATAAGGTTTTATGTGCAATTGATCCTTTATTTTACTTGATATTAATTAATTTAATTGGCTAAATAACATTATTGGTCTATCTAATTTTAGCATCCAATGCATTAATAATTTATGATGTATAAGAAGTTTATAGACCCTAATCTCTTAACCTTGATGGGCAATTGAGATTTGACAAGTTTAGAGTTGATCCCACTACTCTCTCTATATAAATATTTCTTTTTCTTGGAGGCTAGGACATCATAATTTTTGGCTACTCCTTTGCCTCCTAGACTAATAGAAAAATACACAACTCTATTCCATTATAAAAAATAAAGTAGAGCAGTGAAGATCAATATCAAAGGGCACACATTCTCTTCCGCATCTTCGCGTTCTTTCGTCATTGGAATAAAGTTCCTGATAATCTATGACTTCCTTCGATTTTGGTGAGTTAGAAACTCTATTCTTCTTATGTTTGTGCTATTGTAAAATTTTAAAGGTCTTGCTTATAGGTTAAGATGAAAGCTATGATCTAACACAGCGTTCTTGTGAGCTTCAATCCACGCGCCAATAGCCCAAGTCAAGTAACCTGATTGGCTGGAAAATTGCAAATCTGGTGCCACAGCCTATCTTGAACGGGACAGCTTCTCGAGTTCACTGCTACGGTACTTCTTAATCCACCTAATAATGTTTGAGTCACATACCAAGAACCTCTTCACTGCACATCTTCACTGAATTTATGGGATTTGGACCATTCTTTTAAGTCGATCAAGATCTAGATTTCAGTTAAACCTCTCTATATAACACTCCCACGGGGTTTCCTTGTTCGGTCTTTGTTATAGTACTACTACTCTCATTTCAACCCATTGACTCAACTACTCTCTAATCTAACAAAATATATAACCCAGTTGGACCCGCGGGTCGAGTCACCCATGCGACGGGTTTGCTGGGTTTGACCCGCATAAGTAAAAAACAAGCGGGATGAGTTGGTTTGTATGAGTTGGGTCATATTTTGCCAGCCCTAAATATGACCCAATGTTTATTCCTCTCATTAGAGGATTCAAGGGGTCAAGTTTATAAGTAGTAGCCTAGGACTTTCTTCCTCAAATTTAAATGTTAAACTTGTTCTTTTGGCTACATCACTTCTGGCCCCCTCATGTATGCACGTAGAGGCAAATGAGTTATTAACATCTGATATAGCTCAAATATAACTCCCAATAATTGGGGAACACCCGGCGAATCCTAGTCAAACTGGGAGATTTATGATTATCTTATCAGGATTCTAAAAAGAATCTTTAAAGATTGTGACGTGATCCTCGAGGATCTAACACGATCCTGATTGGATTAGTCAACAGCCTAGTCCTACTAGGACTCTCCTCCTACAGCTATATAAAGGGGTCTACCCCCCAGGTATGGAAAAACTACACACACAGATACACATTGTGTCTTTCATGCTTTTTCAGAGTTATGATCCTGTAGCTGCGCTCTGACTTAAGCATCGGAGAGTTCTCCGCCGAGAACCCCACCCGGCGGTCACTCGTTTTCTGTCTTGCAGGTCATCGGTCCAGGCTCGGGTTCCGCAAAGTACGCGGAGCATATTTTTAGCAGCAACAACATCGAAGTTCATAATAAGAAAAATATATGAAATTGGAGCCCGATGCAAGCGGAAAGAGTCGTATACTACTCTTCCATAAGATCTTAGATAATCTTTTGATACCACACGTTACTTCATAATTTTTCATAATGCTTTTTATATGACACGTTACTTTAAGATCTTTAAAATGCAAAAAACTTAATTTGTTAAAAAATGAACGGAAGAGTATTAACAAACTCAACACATTTGATTTATATGGCAAAGAGATAACTTTATAACTGATAATGGCGGTTTGTCTATGCCGCTTAGGTAAGCATGGGATATGGAAATTACAACGATCTTTATTATATGGAGAAAGGCTAGTACTGAATCTTCAGTAGAACAAATGTTCAGCAAAAGCTTTAGGTACGAGGCATAAATCATGTTCTGGGTGGACAACAACCCGAGGACCTTTAACTTCAGTATCCATGTCTTCCTTCTCTGTCCCAGCCGGGAGTTCCCAGTCAAATGAGTGGAGAAGATTAGCAAGTGCCAGCTCCACTGTCATAGCTCCCATGGACATCCCGGGGCAGCCTCGTCGACCAGCTCCAAAGGGAACTAGCTCAAAGTGACGTCCTTTGTAGTCAATAGTACTATCACCCAAGAATCTTTCAGGCAAGAACTTCTGAGGGTTTTCCCAAGCTTCAGGATCCCTTCCAATGGCCCATGCGTTCACGAAAACTAGAGTTTTCGGTTGGATTTCGTATCCATTTATGACGCAACTCTGAGTTGTTTCCCGAGGCACAAGAAGTGGACCTGCAGGGTGTAACCTCATTGTCTCTTTTACCACAGCCTTCAGATAAGGAAGCTTTTCAAGATCATCTTCCCCTACATTATCTCCCTTTCCAATCAACTGTCTAACTTCGTCCTGCGCTTTCTTCATAAATGGAGGGTTCACCATGAGCTCTGTCATTGCCCAAACAATGGTGGCTCTACTCGTTTCTGTTGCACCAACTAAAATATTCTGCGTATATGAAGTAGGAAACAAAAGAAAGCAACACGTGTATAAGAAAGTGATCAGAGATATTCAGTGTGAAAAGTATCTAAAGACACAGAAATTGAACTTATAGTGCTGTTCTATTACCATGAGCACCGCTTTAACGTGATCCATAGTCAGATTAAAAGAAGATAACTGATCCTTTCTAAGTTGTAGCAAGATATCAATGATGTCCTCCCGTGTGGACTTTGGCCTTTTTGGGTTGAGGTGCTCGTCGATGAGTTCTTGGTAGAAGCTATCCATTTCCTTGAAATTCTTTTGTAGCCGATAATAACTTTTGGTGAATCTATCTAGCCAGCTTAATGGCGGAAAATAGTCCGAGACAAAGAAAGCCAAGAACACGGCCTCAGTTTCACGAATAATCCCAAGGAACCGACGTGCTTCTTGGCCGTCATCATCGTATCGCTTGCCTAAAGCAATTCTAGAGATTATATTGCTTGTGAATGTCGCTAACATTTCGCTCAAGTTGGCGAGCTTGGAAGAAGTAGCAAGTTTTGATATTTTGTTGATCATCCTGGAAACCTCCTCTTGGCGGATGGGGCGAAAGGATTCCGCTCTCTTGGGGCTGAATAGATTATGAACCCAAATCCTTCTCAACTCTCTCCAACTATCATTATATGGTGAAAATGCCACATCTAAGCCATTGTAAGATAGCTTTTGCTGGCCAAGCAAAGTCGGCCGACCAGAGAATGGGAGGTCATGAGTTTTGTATACCTCTTTCGCCATTCTTGCGGAGGAAATCACGAGGGTGGGGACGAGACCAAGACGCAGGGACATGATAGGGCCATATTTCTTAGAAAGTTGCCACAGGTAGCGGTGAAGGGCCGAGTTATCAAGTTGGTGCAGATTTCCAATGAAGGGAAGTCCTGGGGGACCTGGTGCGGACCGTTTACCTCCAGTTGTTCTGCATCTAGGAACAAGAAAGAGGAGGAGTATAGGGAGGCCTAGAAGTAAAAGCAGTAGTGCAGGAACCATTTCCATGAGGTAGCTAACGGCTAAGAGTTCACCCTTTCTTGTTACCTGCGCAGTATGGTACAAGTGGTGTCCTTATATAGCTAGAGATCTGCCAAGTACATTACAGAGATGCAGTGTGTCCATGTTTGTGTTACAAGCTTGGGTGAATCACATGACAGTCAGTGGCGGAGCCAGAATTTTTTTTAAGCTGGGCACTAAAATCTCAATCTAAAATTAACAATCCCACTAGCTGTAATTGTCAAATTCTACCAAATTCTACTTGTATATTGTAAGTTTCAAAACTCAATTGTCACATTCTAGATTGATACAAAAAAAAAAGGGTTCCCTAGAAGTAGAAAATTTAAGAATCAACCATTGGATCTTTCCTCGCTTTCACAGACTGCCGTGACCATTAGTGTCATCGTCGAGAAATTGACTTGTCGACTACTGTCCTTGAGCGCCGTCGCCGGTGAGCCTGTGAATCACCCCTGAGGCTATGCCTAAGCACGTGAGGCCGTGGCCTTTGGGCTAATTAGGGTGCCGTGACTTGCAAGCCCGTGATCTGCTGTAGGTGGACCGACCAGTGGAGGCAGTGGCGTTGGCCATTGAGGGAGTGCCGGCGGGAGGTAAGCCGGGTGGGCAGTGAGAGAACTGAGGAGGAGGCGGTGCTCGCCTGTCCGCATATGTGCCTTTAAGGTTTTGAAAGTATTGAGACTTTGAAAACCGTAAGAATAAGAGTAAAAAATATTTTTTTGTTGACTTTATGCGTAGATTAAGTTTTTATTTCTATTTTTTTTATTTATTTGTTCAAGTTTAACATTTTAAATGACTGAAAGGATATTTTTTTTAACCATCTTTAGAACTTTTAGGTATATTAACATGTACAATGAGCACAAATACATCTCTTTTAAGATTTTTTTTTTTTCAAATTTTTAGATAGGCATTTTTACCATTAGGGATAAAATATACTATCTAAAGAGAAAAATCATTGGAGAAGCAGGTGGGCACCGGCCCACCGGTGCCCCCACGCTACCTCCACCACTGATGACAGTGATACTTCATCTTAATGAATTTCTGGGTTTTCATTTCCACATTATTGCCCTTTGCTAAAACCACCAAGGAGATGATTTGTAGATCTTATAGCAAAATAATTGTTCATTGTGTTGCTATCTAGTGGAAGATGCAAGTGGTTTCGTGTTGTCTGAGATACTTTGGGAAGTTGCCAAAATCTTTTTAAGTTTTAGTTCAGATCTTAGGCGATGAGCAAGCAATCAGTCTAAATCTATGACGTACCCTCATTTTTCACGAGTTCAAGTGGGCAAATTTTGCATGCCTCCCAACTTTTTTGAACAACTATATCCTTAATGTCAAGCCTATACGTACCTAATTTATAAATAACCAACTACAAGGAAATGGTTAGTTTTCAATTCATTTTACTGAATTTTGACAATAAACACTGTCATTTTTTATTTTTTAACAAAATTAAAATTAATAACTTTATGTTGCTTGCGCATTGCGTGTGCTACAGTAATTAGTATATCGTAATTAAAAGCACGCGCGCCCAAATAGGTCAAGTAGAAGATACCGGAACTTTGTTACAGGTTTCTTCACTTCAGACTCGCATCCGAAACCTCACTCACGAATCTCGCACTTGCTCCCACCCGAAAACCCACTACAGTACCGTTGCTCACGCTTCGCAAAACTCGCACCCGCTCCCGCTCCCACTTCCACCTGCGCTCCCGCCCACGCTCTGTGCAACTAAGCACCGGAAATCACCAGGAAGACATGAAGTCTACAGTTCTACCATTTTTTTGCTCTTTTGGACTGATCGAAAGCACCTTATGAAGTCTGAACGTACTTTGCAAGTCAAGTTTGCTGTATAAGGTTGAACAGTAGGCTGGCTAGCCATGGGCGGTTTAGCATTAGGCAACTTGCTTATCGTGCTTCCCTTATTCGGAGCCTTCTCTCAGTAGTTGCTATAGACATATAAGTGTTGCTAGTGAGCTTTCGTCAACAAAAGATATCACAGCTAAAAGGTTTGACAGTACAGAAAGGCCAGAAGAGCAGCAGGCCCTGCTCTGATTTTTGCAGCTTGGATCCTAATCTGCCTGTTTCTCAACTCAACCACAAAAGGGAAAAGGACAAATAAAAATTGTTGCTGTGATATTATGAATTTCAGCGCATTTATCTTCTTGTAATTGATTTTTGAGCAAAAACTTGCAGTAATTCATTTTTGAGCGCAGAAACTTGCAGACGAAGATTACCATGACTCACGAGGTTTCCATAAACTATATGAGCCGAAAACTGTTGGCCAAGTCTTTTCAGATATCCAGATTTTTAGTGCACAGGGAGCCAATACTATTTGGGTGCAAAATTTTGAACTAATTTGAAAAGCCTTTCAGTCTTTTTCTGTCTATCGTACCAGATTACATATAAAAAGTGTCCCCATCTTTGTTGTACAATTAAACTGTTGGCAAGTATGATTTGTTGTATAATTAAACGTTTTCAACGTTCTCCACAACTAGATTACATGTAAATGCGTCCCATCTTTATATATATATATATATACACTAGCTAAGAGACCCGTGCAATGCACGGGACTTTCTCTAATTTTCTGAAAATATTGGTTAAAACACATTAATTATTAATATGTTACAACTCTTGTGAATGTTACAATAAAGTATGGTATAACCTTATGATGCTTCTTTATAAGCAATGCTTTTGACCTTTAATTAAAAACTATGAGCGACAATCTCGTACTAATATATAATAATAGTAGATTCATATCTTTTAACATAATATTCAACCATCAATATTCTAATCACCATGTTAAAGCAATTTTATATCTAAAGATACTATGAAGGAAGAAAAAATCACCATCCATATGCTCATTTTCGTAGTTCTTTTTTATTTTGTCAACAAAATCTAGTAAAGAGTTACAATTTTCGCTCTTAAGGGATGATGTTTATGAAGCTCAACCTTCCTATAAGCATAAATGCTAAATGAGTCATCTGATGTCTTTCTTTGTGCAAAGCACTTCACATATTTTTTATCCGGTACTTAATGAAAAGGAAAAATAGCACTCAAAGTACGTTTTATGTTTATGTTCAAATTATCAAAGATTAATCGATTCATCACTACGTCTTTTTCTTCGAGACGTCCAATCCAGATTCCAAGTATAACTCATGCACGACTACTACGTTGATACTACCTCGAAACACCTTAGTGCTACCACTGTAAATGAGCATATTTAGAACTACCACTGTAAACACCTTATCACTTGCCCTAGGCATATTAGAGCCTTACTTGTCAACCACCATTATGTTAATTCTACCTCTGATCATCTTAGAATACCACCTATCACTTGTTACCCCTACCATCACATCTGTCATCATTATAATCCTACTGCTATAATTACCACCACCACAAGCATCTCGAGAATTACACGCCAACACCATTGCAACCATCACTTGTCAGAACCATTACAAATCTCAATCTCATTAATAGTGCTACCACTACCACCATAACAATTACCACTATCATATTCATAATCATTGTCACCTTTACAGTTTTCACTACCGTCATATTGTGATATCTACCACCAAAATCTCCCTAGTACTGTTACCATAACTATCATAATTGGCCATTTTTATCAATTAATGGAAAAAAAATTCTTTTAACTCATTTACCCTTACATTTATTTTCTTCCAATCAATCTTAGCTAGCCACAAGTTAGTCTGCAATCGAGTACAAATCTCTTCTTACTTAAAACTGAGTACAACATGTTACACTTTAACGGTATAACTTATAAAAAGATTAGATTCTTTCAAACTTATGTCCTTTAATGATCTTAAAGAACAAATTTTGCTGAGCGTATAATTCTCTTGCGATTTCTAAGTCTTATTTCATATATATGTTCCAAAAGAATAGTAAATTTCAGCAACAAAAAACATTTATGAGAACTACTTAAATTGAGAACAATATGACCCAATTGAAAAGAAAAAATATCTCAATTCACCAATGGTAATTTTAAGTAAAAACAGGTTTATTCGGTAAAATTTTCTTTTATGCATTCATTAGTTTGCGAAATTACTCATGCATGACAATTAAGTAGGACAAATTGATTAATTGTAGCGGACAAACGTCCATGTCATGCTATTGAAGTATCAATAAAAATTTTCAATACTTTAATTAATTGCATTTTCATGTATTACGGCAAGGTATTTAAGACCCCTTATGGTTATTTTTAGCAAAAACAGTTTAGTGAGAAAGCTCCAAATTTAGCAATAAACACTTCTCAAGTATGTGCATATGTATAGGATAAGCCTTACCCGAAATGATCTCAAGCTGTTGATTATTCTCGACCCGGCCTCGTGAGATCTTATACTTGAAGGTACGTTTACAAATTTTCACTTCCATCAAGCTTATAAAAGCTTCATCGTCAAAATGTACCTACTAATATGAAATTGAGTATATAATTACAATTATTACTTTTGAAAAAAAAAAAGAAGGTATATTTACATACACCAACCTTGCCATATATTTTTTTTGAAAAGGTTTGCAAACAATAAGAGAGTTTCATACCCGAAAATATATATCTCTAGCTCTCTGTTTCTTGAGCTTCATGAGATTTCATCTGTAGTGATCCATCAATAAAGTTTCAGTTCTCATCATGAACGTTACTATTTAATTAAGATACATAAACAAAGTTCAACTTCAAGTACGTAACCACTTAACGTCACCATTTGTAGCTATTATGTAAACTACTAATTAAGCAAGATCATAAAGAAGCTAAGTAAACCACTTTAGTCAAGAAGAGAGTGTGATAGATCGATCATAATGGAAAGTTTTCACTGTCATGCCATAAAAGGATCAACAAAATTGTTCTATGCTTCTAATAAGCTCCATTAGAAGGTTCTTCTATGCTTATAATTGTTCAACTAAGGGAGCTTATTAAACAATACCATGTAAGGTGCCTGGGCTTAACCATCGCGAATGCGCTTTTCATCTCGAAATTGGAATTTGTGGACTTATTTCAAAGAATTGATTATCTACATAGAGGTTCTTAGTATATCTTTCTTCCCTGCCAACAAAATATAACCTAACAGCAACAATTCCTCTTAATCTAGGGGTTTTGCGCACCTTTCAGTAAAAATATGTTGATATCTTCGAAGTGTAAGCTGAATTCTCATATTTCCGACCCCACCTGTGCATTTGAGAATTGGAACTAATTAGAAACCGCAACCCAACCCAACCCAACCCAATACGTGATCAAACCAACGTAGAAGCTACATACAAAATAGGACAACTTTAGAAGTTAAAGAAAACCTGCATTCTTTATCTGGATGTTGAGCTCCAAGTCTTCTTTGAATGGCTAGAACACAATGTCCATTGTCTCCTTCTTCCGTTTTTTTCCTACGTATAGTGCAGATCGCCTCCTTCTGTTGGAAACATTAAAGAAATTTTAAATGTTTAAGGAGTAAGTGAGTTTTTGCCATGCACTGAAATGGTGGAGAGCTGAAAGCCTCAACTATGAACTACCCCATCCTATCCAAAATGGCCCGTGTTTTTTTTGGGCAATTCCGTTATCTATTGGTACTGCGTACCAGGCATTTTATACAGAGCAAAGACCTGCTGATAGAGAGGTTGTTTCTTGTGGGATGGACTTGATGAAGGCCTTGATGTGCACTCGAAGCTGGTTACAGAAGCCGTGAGGGAATTCTTGGATTGATGTTCTAGAGCCTGGACTTATATGATTATTGATGGAGGCCAATGGCTATGGCTGCCAGGATGGAGAGTTTTGATTGTAGAGGATTTGTTAAATATATGGGACTCTTATTCAGTAGATTAAAAATGATGGATTGTTTTACATAGATAGACATTCTGACTGAAGAGCCCAACTGAGTTAGGGCACTCTCAGAATGAACGTTGGACGCTGATTTGTCACAAGAAGAAAGTTCATAAAATCCTATGTGTCACAAATATAAGCGTTCTAAAATCCCACGTGCGAAGGCTTCAGCTTTTTATATATATATAGATATGGGGAAAGCGAATATAAGGCTAGCCTCACGCAAGTTGCGTGAGGCTAGCGGCAAAAACTACATAGTTTCGTTAAAAAAAAAAAAAGAGCTCAGTATTGTGCTTTTTTTTTTTTTTTTTTCTGTCCCGCTGTTTCTCTCTCCCTTCCCCCTGTTTCCTCTCATCTCCTCCCCGTTTTCTGTCGCAGCAGCCCGCAGGCCCTACCAACCGCATCCACCATCAAAGCCGCCACAACCTTCCTGCGCCGGCGTCAACCTTCCTGCACCAGCCAACATCACACCCACCAACACCCATCCTCCTGTCGCGACAGTGCGCCACCAACACCACAGACCAACGCCACAGTTTCCCTCTCGTCTCCTCCCTGTTTTCTCTGTCGCAGGCCCTACCAACCGCAGCCACCATCAAAGCCTCTGCAACCTTCATGCGCCTGCATCAACCTTCCTGCCCAGGCCAACATCACGCCCACCAACACCCATCCTCCTGCCGCGACAGTGCACCACCAACACCACAGACTAACGCCACAGTTTCCCTCTCATCTCCTCCCACCGCAGCCACCCATCTTCCATTGCCGGTCGCCGTAGACCAACAACCTTCCATCTCCGGCCATCATATATATCCATTCTTGCAGCAAACATTCTCTACCGCACAATCGGTATATGGAAAAATCTTATGCACCCGTGGCCCTAATCTTATGTGCATATACCGATTGTGCGGTAGAGAATGTTTGCTGCAAGAATGGATATATATGATGGCCGGAGATGGAAGGTTGTTGGTCTACGGCGACCGGCGTTGGAAGATGGGTGGCTGCGGTGGGAGGAGATGACAAGGAAACTGTGGCGTTAGTTTGTGGTGTTGGTGGTGCACTGTCGCGGCAGGAGGATGGGTGTTGGTGGGCGTGATGTTGGCCTGGGCAGGAAGGTTGACGCAGGCGCATGAAGGTTGCAGAGGCTTTGATGGTGGATGCGGTTGGTAGGGCCTGCAACAGAGAAAACAGGGAGGAGACGAGAGGGAAACTGTGGCGTTGATCTGTGGTGTTGGTGGCGCACTGTCGCGACAGGAGGATGGGTGTTGGTGGGTGTGATGTTGGCTGGTGCAGGAAGGTTGACGCCGGCGCAGGAAGGTTGTGGCGGCTTTGATGGTGGATGCGGTTGGTAGGGCCTGCGGGCTGCTGCGACAGAAAACGGGGAGGAGATGAGAGGAAACAGGGGGAAGGGAGAGAGAAACAGCGGGACAGAAAAACAGAAAAAAAAAAGCACAATACGGGGCGCTTTTTTTTTTTTTAACGAAACTACGTAGTTTTTGCCGCTAGCCTCACGCAACTTGCGTGAGGCTAGCCTTATATTCGCTTTCCCCTATATATATATATATATATATATATATATATATATATATATATATATATATATATATATATATATATGTTGTGTCTGTTTTAGGGTTATATAATTGTTGATGTATCATCAATTATTTAACCCTAATGTGCATTGAGAAATATTTGCTAGATTGTGATTATTGAGAATTTGTAATTATAGGTTTAGGTATTGAAAAATTAAATAAGTTTGACTTTTAGCAACGGATTTTATTCTGCCGCTAATAGTCAACATTTTTTAGCAACGAATTGTTCCGTTGATAAATATTTTACGCAGTAAATTATTTTTGAAAAATAAATAAATTAAAATACGAAAAATATATTTAGCGACGGATATTTCGTCTCTAATTTTATTAATAAGTCCATCGCTGAAAGTATACTTTTAGGCGACGGATATAAAAATTTCGTCGCAAAACGTTTAGCAACGGGGTTATAGGCAATGAACTTTTACCGACGGGACGTCCGTCGCTAAAAGTCTTTGCCGACGAATATTGGACGTTTAACGACGAAAATATCCATCTCTAAAAGTCTTATTTCTTGTACTGTCATTAGTGACGAAGAGGATGAGGCATGAAGAGATGTTGGATTTGGCGTGGGGTGAGGATGGATGAGGCTACATTGGTGGTGGTGAGCCCAATGGGTGGCAGGGGAGCGAGGCGGCAGCGGAGGAGGAACAGAGTGGGGATGCGGGGTTGGCGTGCGGGCCGGGGCATTTGGAGAATAATCTTGTAAAGGGCAGATTTCCATACTCTAAAATACATACTGCCTTTGAAATCAATATTGTGACAACAGTGGGGCTGTCAGTGGACCATATATTATCCTTTTTCTAATAATGAATTGTTAAAATGTCACGATATCTCATTTCGTCACTTTTGATAGTGAGAATAGTGACAATATTGTTTATTCTATCACTATCGTTGACCTAAAACTATTCCCGCCAGTGATACTGTGATCTCGCCAAAAGAATAATGACGAAATTCAGTGACAACTTTATTATTATCGCTAGATATTGGACTGCTGCAAACAAATAGTGACAACTTCGGTTCTCGTCACAAAAGGTAGTCAATAGTGACAATTTTTTTCTTGTCACTAAAAGAGTTATAACTATTGGCCAATTTTCTTATAGTGAGTCAAAGGCTAATAACAAATGTTCTATCGACGGTGTTATGACAAATTACAAAATTATGCTTGTATCTAACCATTTGCGAACTAAATAATTATTGCTCACTGCACTAAATTATAGTTATAAGAACAACAAAGTCTGAAAAAGTTGAGGATGAACAAAGTAACACCAACATGGTTTTTATTTTTCTATAATGATAATCAAGCATGTAATACGCACATGCATTACCACTAGTTACATATACATGTCCTCATCTTTGCTGTATAATTAAACAATTAGCAAGTATGATTTGTTGTATAAGTAAGCTTTTTCAACGTTTTCCACAACTAGAATAGATGTAAATGTCCCCATCTTTATAGTCTAAACATCTTGCAAAACTTGACGATTTCTTTTTCTTATTTTTCTTCTTAGCGGACATCACATCAATTTCGCGCTCCACTTTTTATCATGTACACTCGACTTTTCATCACTATAGATAAACTGAGTGTTCTTGTCGCTATGAAAATGTTCCATTAAATATTAGTCATGGTGGTGTTCGAGTAATAATAAATAGTGGTGGTGAAGAAAAGGTGTTGATGGTGGTTATGAGGGTTATATACGAATGGAGTTCGAGCCGACCATGAGTGTGTTCATGTTCGGTTCGTATAGCCAAGTCATGTTCGAGCTCGGCTCGAGTTTGTATAAGAGAGTGAAATATTTGTTCAAACTCGGTTCGTTAAACCACTCACAAAATTCGGGCTTGACCTGGTTCATTTGTTTAGCCTATACAAACAAAACTCGAGCAGTAAGCTCGTTTTCTGGTTCAGTAAGACAAAAAAAAAAAAAAAAAAAAAACCCAAATTTGAAACTTATAATATTCCAACCACTCAGAGTTGAAAAACGAAAAAAGAAAAAAATTAACAAGAAAAACGACCGAACGATTGATCTCGCAGAGCTTCTTGTTGACCAAATCACAAGAAATGTAGCGATTCAATAGATATTTGACAAGTCTTTGGATCTTTACAAAGAACCAAACAGCGTTGGGAAATGCCTGCAATATTGTTATGGTTGGTGCGTGAGTCGTGTGTTGTTGTTTGCACTGTCATGGGAGGAGACGCGTTGCTGGTGCTGTGTGTGTCTAAGAAAGAGGTGTGCACCACTGAGAGAGGCGACGTGATGTTGGTTGGTTGGTGTGTGTGTGTGTGTGTGAAAGAGAGAGAGAGAGAGAGAGAGAGAGAGAGATGTGCGGCTAGAATTAAGAATAAGGACAGGGTTTAGGAGAATAAGGGTATTAGGTTTTGGGGGTTGGGTTTGTATTAGGTTTTGGGGGTTGGGGGTTGGGTTTGGACCGACTTGGGCTTTTGCTTGGGCTTGGCTTATATTTTGGTTTATAAGAGGGCTTGATCTCTTAGCTAATTGATTTTAGGTTATCAAGTTTTTTAAGTTTATTTTACATGGATATATTTGTAACTAATTATGCTTTAATTATAAGATTATTCTATTATTATGCGAAAACTATATTCACGAACACAATCACAAACATTTTTTATTATTCATGTTCAGTTCGTATATTATACAAACAAACATGAACGACCTTTTTACAAAACGACCGATGAGTTGTTCGTGAACAACTCTGTTTATTTAAGGCCTTAAATTGGTGGTGGTAATGCAGCGTGAAATTGTGGTGTTAGTAATTGTGGTGGTGGTGACAGGCGGTGACATGGGAGTAATGGTGCAATTGTAGTGCAGTGGATATAAAGATGGTTTTAGCGGACGCAGAGGTGGTGGCGACAGCAACAGTAGGGTGGATGTGGAGGTGACATGCCCTCACGGTAGTGATGGTGGTGGCCATGGTGGTGTCGTGGTGGTAGCGGCAGCGGCAAGGTCATGATAATTGTGGTGGTCGTGAAAAGAGACAGTGGTTGTGGCCATAGTTCTAATGTGGTAGAGGTTGTGTTGCCACAAATTGATTGCAACTGCATCATGGTGGTGATTATTATTTTTACATAAAATTTTGTTAAATAGTTTTTGACCATCTTACTTAAAATTAAGTCACAGTAGTTTTAAGTAAGTCCAAGCGGGCTAAAGATTTCGGTTTCTTTTTCTCCAAAACTAATTTTTTTAATTCATAAGAGGATAGGTGTATCAAACACACTTAATTTGACATCATTGAAGCTTTTACATATTAACTACTCAGTTTTTTAAACACTCCCTGAGTGTTCAAAAGTGGAGCATAGACATTAATTAATTTCCATTCGATAGTCACTACTAATTTAGGAAGCACTCTCTCCAAAATATTTTAGATTTTGTCACCAGGTTAAAGATTTTGACAATATTTTAGATTTTGTAAGCTAAGATTTTTGTTTATTTGATTGGTTTTAGGTTTGATGTTTATTAGCCTAGTCTTCTTTTATAACGCAATGGTAATTCCATTTATAACTCTGTCTTGTTATTTTTTTTTATTTAGTATATCTTTTAAACTTGATTTAACAATAATAAAAAAATCTAAACCTTATATTTCTCCATTTGGCATGTCATAATTATGCCCACTGTGTAAGCTCATAATCAAATTGGAAGTGTAAGTCAAATTTGACACCTTATAGAAATCAGAAAAAACGAATTGTGCATAAAATTTTGCAGAGAATTTTTAGTTTTACATCTGTATATGCTTATTAGCATTTTATTCGTTGTTAAAAGTTCATATTTTGTCATTTTAGTTAACGATCTTTAGTCTCTAAAAGTTTAACTCATTAGAGAATGGATAGAAGAATATTAACAAACTCAACACATTTGATTTTTATTGCAAAGAGATGGCTTTATCACTGATGACGGTGGTTTTCTATGCTGCTTAGATAAGGCTAGCACTGAATCATCAGTACGCCACATGTTTAGCAAAAGCATTAGGTACAAGGCTTAGATCATGTTTTGGGTGGACAACCAGACCACTTTTACCTTCAGTAGCTATGTCTTCCTTGTCTATCCCAGCAGGAAGTTCCCAGTCAAATGAGTGGAGAAGATTAGCAAGTGCCAGCTCCACTGTCATAGCTCCCATGGACATTCCGGGGCAGCCTCGTCGACCAGCTCCAAACGGAACTAGCTCAAAGTGATGTCCCCTGAAGTCAATAGTACTATTACCCAAGAATCTTTCAGGCAAGAACTTCTCAGGGTTTTCCCAAGCTTCAGGATCCTTTCCAATGGCCCATGCGTTCACGAAAACTAGAGTTTTCGGTTGGATTTCGTATCCGTTTATGACGCAACTCTGAGTTGTTTCCCGTGGCACAAGAAGAGGACCTGCAGGGTGTAACCTCATTGTCTCTTTCAGCACAGCCTTCAGATAAGGAAGCTTTTCAAGATCATCTTCCTCTACATTAGCTCCGTCTCCAATCAACTGTCTAACTTCTTCCTGCGCTTTCTTCATCACGGGAGGGTTCCTTACGAGCTCTGTCATTGCCCAAACAACGGTGGCCGTACTCGTTTCTGTTGCACCAACTAAAATATTCTGCGCATGTGAAGTGGGAAATTAAACAAAAGAGTTAATGATCAAAGAAATTCAATGTGATCCAAAGGAAACTGTGCCTAAAGTATCAAAGGACAAAGAAATTCAACTTATAGTGATGTTCCGTTACCATGAGCACCCCTTTAATGTGATCCATAGTGAAATTAAATGAAGATAACTGGTCCTTTCTAAGCTGTAGCAAGATATCAATGATGTCCTCCTGTGTGGACTTTGGCCTTCTTGGATTGAGGTGCTCGTCGATGAGTTCTTGGTAGAAGATATCCATTTCCTTGAAATTCTTTTGTAGCCGACAATAACTTCTGGTGAATCTATCTAGGCAGCCTAATGGCGGAAAATAGTCCGAGACAAAGAAAGCCGTGAACATGGCATCAGTTTCGCGAATAAGCCTATGGAACCGATGTGTTTCCCGCCCATCGTCATCGTATTGCTTGCCAAAAGCAATTCTGCAGATTATATTGCTCATGAGAGTCGCTAACATTTCGCTCAAGTTGGCGAGCTTGGAAGAAGTAGCAAGTTTTGATATCTTGTTGACCATCCTGGAAACCTCCTCTTGGCGAATGGGGCAGAAGGATTGCGCTCTCTTGGGGCTGAATAAATAGAGAACACAAACCCTTCTCAACTCTCTCCAACTATCATTATGTCGTGAAAATGCCATATCTAAGCCATTGTAAGATAGCTTTTGCTGGCCAAGAAAAGTCGGCCGTCCAGAGAATGCGAGGTCATTAGTTTTGAATACCTCTTTCGCCATTCCGGCGGAGGAAATCACGAGGGTGGGGACGAGACCAAGACGCAGGGACATGATAGGGCCATACTTCTTAGAAAGTTGCCACAGGTAGCGGTGAAGGGCCGAGTTATCAAGTTGGTGCAGATTTCCGATGAAGGGAAGTCCTGGGGGACCTGGTGCGGACCGTGTTCCTCCGGTTGTTCTGCATCTAAGAACAAGAAAGAGGAGGAGTATAGGGAGGCCTAGAAGTAAAAGTAGTACTGCAGGAGCCATATCTATCAGGTAGCTAGCTGCTAAGAGTTCACCCTTTCTTGTCACCTGCGGAGTATGGTACAAGTGGTGTCCTTAAATAGCTAAAAATCTGCCAAGTACATTTCGAAGATGCAGTGGTTCATGTTTGTTTTACAAACTTGGGTGAATCAAATGACAGTGATACAAGTGGTGTTTTTAAATAGCTAGAAATATGCAACGTACCATTTCGGATATGCAAATGTAATTCACCCAAGTTACAAACTTGGATGAACGACCGTGAACGAATCCATAAAGCCTAATTGAGAGAGGCCAAAAAGGCATTAAAATTGATGAACATAAAAGAATTGCTCAATTTGACTGCTAACCATTTAATTTTTCTTCTCACAATGATTTATTTAACTTGATAAAATTAATCAAGAACGAATTATTAATCTTACATGAAAAAACTTAACTCTTACTCTATAGAAGAATTACTAATGTGATTATTAATTATACAAGTACAATAATCACGTATAAGTTAACATATTATAAGAATTTAAACTTCAAAAAAAATAAAAATAACATACATTATTGCCCTATGCTAAAACCACCAAGGAGATGAGCCATATCTAATAATTGTTGAGATCTTTGGGAAGTTGCCAAAATCTGGTCTAGTGGGAAAGGCAAGTGGTTCCGTGTTGTCTAAGATACTTTCGGAAGTTGCCAAAATCTTTCTTATAATTTTAGTGGAGACCTTTCGTTGATGTGCAAGCAACTTTTTTTTGCAATTATACCCTTACGTCAAGCCTACATGTAACTTTGTAAATGACTATTTATAAGGACATATTTGGTTTCAAATTCATTTTATTGAACTTTGACAACACTTATATCTCATTTGATTTTTTAACCAACTTAAACTTATTAACTTTAAAAAAAAAATATTGCACGCGCATCATGTGTGATAAGGTAACTAATGTATCACAATCAGAAGCACGCACATTCTCCCAAATAGGTCAAAGTAGTAGACACTGGAACTTAGTTACACGATTCTTCATTTCAATCAAGCTCCCACTCGAATCTTGCACTCCCTCCCACCCGAAAACCCAGGCCAGTAGCGATGCTCACGCTTTGAAAACTTGCACCTGCTTCCCACTCCCACTTCCACCCCCCTCAGCGCTCCGTGGAACTAAGCACTTGAAATCATCATGAAGACATGAACTCTACATGCAGGATCTTATTATTATTATTGTTATTATTATTATTATTATTATTATTATTATTTTGCTCTTTGGTACCGATCAAAAGCACCTTATGAAGTGAACAAAACTTTGTAGGTCAAGGTTGCTGTATAAGGTTGAACAATAGGCTGGCTAGGCATGGACGGTCCAGGATTAGGCAACTTGTTTATCGTGCTTCCCTTATTCTTAGCCTTTTCTTAGTAGGGTCGCTAATGAGCTTTCAGCAACAAAAGATATCATCGCTAAAAGGTTTGACAGACAGGCAGTAGAGCACCCCTGCTGTGATTTTTGCAGCTTTGGATCCTTATCAGCCTATTTCTTTTTTTTTTACTTGAGAAATTTAAGAAATATATCCAACCCAAAGCAGTTAGCATCTGCCTAGTTCTCAACTCAACACAAAAAATTAGAAAAAAAAGACAAGTAAAAATATTGTTATATTATGAACTTCAGCCCATCTATCTTTCTAAATTGATATTTGGGCAGAAACTTGCAAATGAAGATTATCATGGCTCGCGAGGTTTCATAAAATATGACCCGAAAACTGTTACTCTGAATTGGATTAGAAAAATGCTGATTTTAAGTACAGGGCGCCCAATATGATTTCGGTGAAATTTTTTGAACTGATCTGAAGAACCTTTCAGTCATTTTCTCTCTCGTACCAGATTGAGCAATTATGATATTTTGTATGATTAAACATTTTCAACGTTATCCGCAACTAGATTACATATAAATGTCCACTTCTTTGTTGTCTAAACTTCTTGCGAAGCTTTAAAAGGGTTTCTTTTTCTTGCTTTTTTTCTCATACTATAGAGGACATCATATGAGTTTCGCGCTCCACTTTTTGTTATATACTTACACTCGACATTCGTCACTTCAGATAAAATAAGCATTCCTGAGGCCATGAAAATGTTCCACCAAAGATTTTCAGTGATAAAAGTGGAGTGTAAGGGGTTATTTGGTAAAATAAGTTTCACTGATGTAAACTTAAGGGTTTAATTTCTAAAACTGAAAACTTAAGTAGTTGAATTTTTACAAGTGACCTAACAAGCTAACATGTTTGGGGATCAAAAGCATGAAATCGTTTCATTTTAGAAACTTTTTTTAAAGATAACCAAGTTATACATTTATGCATGTAACTACAATTTTGTGTGGCCAAACCTGTTTTCATGGTGGTTGTGATCGAGTAATAACAGTGGTGGTGAATAAATTTGTTGATGATGGTGGTGGTAGTACAGTGGTGCGTGAAGATTTGATGTTGGTAGTTGTAATGGTGGTGGCAGGTGGCGACATGAGAGTCATGGTGGCAGTTATAGTGCAGTGGATATAAAGATGGTTTTGACGGATGTGGAGGAGGTGGCGGCAGCAGGTGTGGTGGACATGGAGGTGACACCGGCGGCTGATAGATCGTGGTGGTGAAAAATGGAGCGCATAGCACATGCATTAATTAATTTTCAATCATAATCAATATCAGTTTAAGAAGCACTCCCCCCGAAATTATGTACCTCCGTCCTTAATTAATTGATAATATATTCTTTTTGAGTTATCCAAAGAGATTGATTACTTTTTAGTTTAAGAAAGATTTCTTAGGTATTTTTTCATGTTTACTTTTTTACACTTTTTTTATTCTATTTATGTATCAACATTTAATCCTCCACAAACTTATTTTTCTCTCTTATATCCCACTTTCTTCCCTCCCTCTCTCTTTCTCTCTCTTGGGGTAGAAAAAAAAAGTTATAAAATATAATTCATATCATAAATAAGCGTGCAAGTCAAAGGTGATCAAATAAAGAGGGACGGAGGGAATAATTTATTTTTGTAACTTAATCAAAGATATATAGCAGACTAACCTTCCCAGATAGCACGGGGCAAGTGAAATCCCGTTCTGAACAAGAAAAACTTTGGTAAACTCCGCCAAATTACCTATAAAATGTGGGAGTATCGACGGAGGACCACCATGGCTTCTGTATAGGTCTGGTGTCCTACATTCGTTTAATCTTCCAAGAGCAAGATTAAACAGATGTTAGAACACCTAATCGATGTCGTGTATTTGAAGAAATTCGGGGAGGTGCTGCCGAATGTTTCGTAAACATAGGACAAATCATGAGTCGGTAATTGTTGTATAGACATGTGCTTTTCTGAATGGGATAGGACCATTACCTATTAGAGAATTGAGGGGGTATAGACATGTTGTCACATGCATGCATTAACTTACATATCAACCTAGTCCTCAATATTAGTTTTTAATTTAGTATAGTATATAGTAATCCCAATCGTCATGTCGATCGATCGAAGTTGGATGAAAAGGAAAAATGATGATGATTTTGAGGATCGCGTCGATGAGTTTCTCGAGTTCTCTTATGTGCATCTAGCATTTGTTAACTTTGAGAAGATAAGGTGTCCGTGCAGTAAATGTCAGTTGTTGCATTGGAGAAAAAGAACGGTGGTAAAATGACATCTTCTCTTGTACGATTTTATGGGTGGATACACAAGGTGGAATTAGCACGAGGAAATAGTTAGAGTGAAGGCACATTATCATTATTGAGATATGATTGTAGATGCTATGCATGCTAATGTTGACTGGGGTGATTACCGTGACGATGACAATCTCCAATAGCCCAACAAGGGAATCACTAGTTTTATGATTGGTTAAGAGATGTCAAAGAGCCATTGTGGGATGGAATTAGGAAGCACCCACGGTTGTTTGTGGCTAATAGGTTATTACAGTTGAAATCGGACCACGTCTAAGTGAGAAAGGACTTAACGAGGTCATAACTTTTATCAGAAATATTTTGTCGGAGACTGAGAAGCTGCCACCGTTGCATTATGATGCCAAAAAGCTGATGATGAAACTTAGATTGAGTTATGAGAGGATAGTTGCGTGCAATAACGACTGTGTGCTAATAAGGACTTGACAAAGTGTCCAGTATGTGGTCATCCGAGATATTATAAACCGGATAAAGGAAAAAAGAAAAATATTACGTGAAAGGTATTGCGATATTTTTCGGCTACGCCAAGGCTTTAGAGGATGTACTACTCCTCCAATACAGGCTGAACATATGAGGGCTCACTGTGAGACTCATAGCAACGATACCAATGTGATAACACACTCCCCTGATGGAGAGGCATGGAAGGAGTTGACCGCGGGCATCCAACCTTTGCTCCAGAATGTTATACTTGGCGGTTTAGCAACCGATGGGTTCATTTCTTTCGAACAATCTAGCATGCCCTACTCCACATGGCCTGTTATTATTGTCTCGTATAACCTTCCACCTCGAATGTGCATGAAGAAGTCATACATGTTTTTTAACTTGCTTATTCCAGGGCCGAAGAGTTCCTATAAGGACATAGATGTGTATTTAAGGTCATTGATTGATGAGCTCAAAAAGGTCGTGGAGTTGAAACTTATGATGCATCTCTTAAATAGAACTTTCAGACGAGGGTTGCTTTGATGTGGGCTATACACGATTATCCGGCATTGTGAATGACGTGTGGCTGGAGCAAACATGGAAAGTTAGCATGCCCTAGTTGTATGGGCGTGAACCCCAGTTATACATTAAAGTACGACGAAAAAGCCTCGTGGTTCGAATGTCACCGTAAGTCGTTGCCAGCAGACCATTAGTTTCGTATGCAGAAAGATAAATTTGGCAGAACGATAGAGCGTAAGGTTGTCACATTGGATTGTCCATATGGTGATGAGGTGCTTTTACACCTGGAGACACTTGATACTGACATATCATACGGTAAGGGCGTGTCGGATCAAAAGATTCCAAGATATCGGAAAGAGCACAATTAGAGGAAACATTGTATTTTCTAGGATTAAGGCTACTGGAAGACACTCATTATTCAAAACAACATGGATATGATGTGTATTGAGAAAATTATTTTTGATAATGTGTTCAACACTGTGATGAATGTGAAGGAAAAATTGAAAGATCATCTTAAAGCAAGAAAGGATCTTCAACAATTTGATGTGCAGCGTGAACTGCATCATGTTCAAGTCAGCGAGAGGACAATGCTTTCGAAAGCATGGTACTGTCTAGACAAGAAACAAATAGAGAAGGTATGTTAGTAGGTTAAGAATTTAAAGTTTCTAGCTGTATGCATTCAACATATCTCGTTAGTGTAATATATCAGAGTGTAAGTTCCAGGGGATGAAGAGTCACGACTGTCAAGTATTTATGAAAAGATTTATTCCTGTTAATCTATTTTTAATAATATTCTATTGATAATTACACTTATAGGATACTAAGCAAATCTAATTGAATAATTCTTGAAAGTTAAAAGAAACGAAAATATTGACAAGACTTATAACACAAATTTCTTTTTGACCAATATTCCGTTTATATTTATTCATTCTTTCTCATTCATCAACGGGAACTTATATATCGAATGAAACAAGTTATATGCAATTTAGAAAAATATAATGCAAAGAAACCACGTCTTTAAGTGGGCGCAAACAGATCCAAACCGACTAAACCGAACCGTTTAAACCGACCAAACTGATGGTGTTTTGTTTGGTTCGGTTCACAATTTTTCAAACCGAGGGGTAATGGTTCGGTTTGTGGTTTGACCTCCAAACTAAACCGTGCTCACCCCAATGACAATGAAACTTCATATTTTTTAATGGAAAATATGTTGCTGCTCTCCGGGTCGAAGGAATCTACGTTCTAACTGCTATATAGCTAGAATTTATGGTCGCTAAATGTATTTAGTGACTTTTATCTAGTGACACTTAACAGAAAAGACAGTAGAAACATTTATTGACTATTAATTGTCGCAACATACGGGGTTGGAGGAAGATTCTTACAACTCGAATATCAGCCAAAATTTATTTATTTTTTAATTTCTAGGTTTTCCATCCCATATTATTGCCCTCCCCTTAAACCACCCAGGAGATGAATAGCTTTTCTAGATCTTATAGCAAATAGTTGCTCTGTATAGGTCTGGTGTCCTACATTCGTTTAATCTTCCAAGAGCAAGATTAAACAGATGTTAGAACACCTAATCGATGTCGTGTATTTGAAGAAATTCGGGGAGGTGCTGCCGAATGTTTCGTAAACATAGGACAAATCATGAGTCGGTAATTGTTGTATAGACACGAGCTTTTCTGGATGGGATATGACCATTACCTATTAGAGAATTGAGGGGGTATAGACATGTTGTCACATGCATGCATTAACTTACATATCAACCTAGTCCTCAATATTAGTTTTTAATTTAGTATAGTATATAGTAATCCCAATCGTCATGTCGATCGATCGAAGTTGGATGAAAAGGAAAAATGATGATGATTTTGAGGATCGCGTCGATGAGTTTCTCGAGTTCTCTTATGTGCATCTAGCATTTGTTAACTTTGAGAAGATAAGGTGTCCGTGCAGTAAATGTCAGTTGTTGCATTGGAGAAAAAGAACGGTGGTAAAATGACATCTTCTCTTGTACGATTTTATGGGTGGATACACAAGGTGGAATTAGCACGAGGAAATAGTTAGAGTGAAGGCACATTATCATTATTGAGATATGATTGTAGATGCTATGCATGCTAATGTTGACTGGGGTGATTACCGTGACGATGACAATCTCCAATAGCCCAACAAGGGAATCACTAGTTTTATGATTGGTTAAGAGATGTCAAAGAGCCATTGTGGGATGGAATTAGGAAGCACCCACGGTTGTTTGTGGCTAATAGGTTATTACAGTTGAAATCGGACCACGTCTAAGTGAGAAAGGACTTAACGAGGTCATAACTTTTATCAGAAATATTTTGTCGGAGACTGAGAAGCTGCCACCGTTGCATTATGATGCCAAAAAGCTGATGATGAAACTTAGATTGAGTTATGAGAGGATAGTTGCGTGCAATAACGACTGTGTGCTAATAAGGACTTGACAAAGTGTCCAGTATGTGGTCATCCGAGATATTATAAACCGGATAAAGGAAAAAAGAAAAATATTACGTGAAAGGTATTGCGATATTTTTCGGCTACGCCAAGGCTTTAGAGGATGTACTACTCCTCCAATACAGGCTGAACATATGAGGGCTCACTGTGAGACTCATAGCAACGATACCAATGTGATAACACACTCCCCTGATGGAGAGGCATGGAAGGAGTTGACCGCGGGCATCCAACCTTTGCTCCAGAATGTTATACTTGGCGGTTTAGCAACCGATGGGTTCATTTCTTTCGAACAATCTAGCATGCCCTACTCCACATGGCCTGTTATTATTGTCTCGTATAACCTTCCACCTCGAATGTGCATGAAGAAGTCATACATGTTTTTTAACTTGCTTATTCCAGGGCCGAAGAGTTCCTATAAGGACATAGATGTGTATTTAAGGTCATTGATTGATGAGCTCAAAAAGGTCGTGGAGTTGAAACTTATGATGCATCTCTTAAATAGAACTTTCAGACGAGGGTTGCTTTGATGTGGGCTATACACGATTATCCGGCATTGTGAATGACGTGTGGCTGGAGCAAACATGGAAAGTTAGCATGCCCTAGTTGTATGGGCGTGAACCCCAGTTATACATTAAAGTACGACGAAAAAGCCTCGTGGTTCGAATGTCACCGTAAGTCGTTGCCAGCAGACCATTAGTTTCGTATGCAGAAAGATAAATTTGGCAGAACGATAGAGCGTAAGGTTGTCACATTGGATTGTCCATATGGTGATGAGGTGCTTTTACACCTGGAGACACTTGATACTGACATATCATACGGTAAGGGCGTGTCGGATCAAAAGATTCCAAGATATCGGAAAGAGCACAATTAGAGGAAACATTGTATTTTCTAGGATTAAGGCTACTGGAAGACACTCATTATTCAAAACAACATGGATATGATGTGTATTGAGAAAATTATTTTTGATAATGTGTTCAACACTGTGATGAATGTGAAGGAAAAATTGAAAGATCATCTTAAAGCAAGAAAGGATCTTCAACAATTTGATGTGCAGCGTGAACTGCATCATGTTCAAGTCAGCGAGAGGACAATGCTTTCGAAAGCATGGTACTGTCTAGACAAGAAACAAATAGAGAAGGTATGTTAGTAGCTTAGGAACTTAAAGTCTCTCGCTCTCTGCATTCAACATATCTCGTTAGTGTAATATATCAGAGTGTAAGTTCCAGGGGATGAAGAGTCATGACTGTCATGTATTTATGAAAAGATTTATTCCTGTTAATCTATTTTTAATAATATTCTATTGATAATTACACTTATAGGATACTAAGCAAATCTAATTGAATAATTCTTGAAAGTTAAAAGAAACGAAAATATTGACAAGACTTATAACACAAATTTCTTTTTGACCAATATTCCGTTTATATTTATTCATTCTTTCTCATTCATCAACGGGAACTTATATATCGAATGAAACAAGTTATATGCAATTTAGAAAAATATAATGCAAAGAAACCACGTCTTTAAGTGGGCGCAAACAGATCCAAACCGACTAAACCGAACCGTTTAAACCGACCAAACTGATGGTGTTTTGTTTGGTTCGGTTCACAATTTTTCAAACCGAGGGGTAATGGTTCGGTTTGTGGTTTGACCTCCAAACTAAACCGTGCTCACCCCAATGACAATGAAACTTCATATTTTTTAATGGAAAATATGTTGCTGCTCTCCGGGTCGAAGGAATCTACGTTCTAACTGCTATATAGCTAGAATTTATGGTCGCTAAATGTATTTAGTGACTTTTATCTAGTGACACTTAACAGAAAAGACAGTAGAAACATTTATTGACTATTAATTGTCGCAACATACGGGGTTGGAGGAAGATTCTTACAACTCGAATATCAGCCAAAATTTATTTATTTTTTAATTTCTAGGTTTTCCATCCCATATTATTGCCCTCCCCTTAAACCACCCAGGAGATGAATAGCTTTTCTAGATCTTATAGCAAATAGTTGCTCATGGTGTTGCTATCTAGTCTAGTGGAAAATTAAGGCGATTGGTTTCGTGTTGTCTGAGATACTTTGGGAAGTTACCAAAATCTTTCCAAAGTTTTAGTCGAGATATTTCGGCGATGAACAAAAAATCAGACTAAAGCTATGACGACATTCCCTCATTTTTCACGAGTTCAAGTGGGCAAATTGTGCATGCCGCCCAACTCTTTTGGACAATTATATTCTTAATGTCAAGCCTGTATGTACCTAATTTATAAATAACTACCTATAAAAAGATTGTGTTCCGAGCAATCATCTTGGAAAGCGTCCACAACCGGGCAAGATTATATGAAGACAAAAGCCGAAGATCATTTCAAGATCTCTGAACATATTTGAAAGTTCAACCCAACTTAGGTTCGAGCTTATGTGTACTAATGTATAAGTAATAAATAACTATCTATGAGGTATATTTGGTTTCCAATTTATTTTAAAGAATTACTTATATGTTATTTTTTATTTTTTTAACAAACTTAAAATTATAAACTTTCAAAAAAAAAATAAAAAAAATTGCACGCTTGTGTTACTGTAATTAGTATATCATAATGAGAAGTACTTGCCCCAAATAGGTCAAGTAGAAGATACTGAAACCTAGTTACACGATCTTTCATTTCCACTCAAGCTCTTACCCAAAATCTCACTCCCGAATCTCGCACCCTCTCTCACCCAAAAACCCACTACAATGGTGATGCTCATGCTTCGGAAACTTGCACTTACTGCCACGCTCCGTGCAACTAAGCACCGGAAATCATCAGGAAGACATGAACTCTACCGTTCGACCATGTTTTTGGCTATTCGGGACCGATCAAAAGCACCTTATGAAGTCTGAATGGAACTTTGTAAGTCAAGTTTGCTTTTAAAGTTGAATAATGGGCTGGCTAGGCATGGACAGTCCAGCACCAGGCAACCTGGTTATCGTGCTTCCCTTATTCATAGCCTTCTCTTAGTAGTTGCGCTAGACGTAAGTGCCGCTAATGAGTTTTTGGCAACAAAAGATATCATAGCTAAAAGGTTTGACAGAAAGGCGAGTAGAGCAACATGCCCTACTGTGATTTTTGCAGCTTGGATCCTAATCTGCCTGTTTCTCAACTCAACGACCAAAAAAAATAAACGGACAAATGAAAAATATTTATGTGTCAGTATAAATTTCAGCAGATTTATCTTCTCGTAATTGATTTTTGAGCAGAAACTTGCAAATGAAGATTATCATGACTCACGAGGTTTTCATAAACTGTGAGCAGAAATCGGTTGGCCAAGTCATTCCATCTGTCCAGATTTTGAATACACGGAGCCAATTCTATTTGGGTGTAAAATTTTGAACTAATTATCTGAAAAACCTTTCGGTCATTTTCTGTCTCTCGTACCAGATTACATATAAACAATGTCCTTACCTTTATTGTATATTTAAACTGATGGCAAGTATGATTTGTTATATAATTAAACGTTTCCACAACTAGATCACATATAAATGTCCCCATCTTTGCTGTCTAAACATCTTGCAAAAGTAAAAGGTTTTTTTTTTGGTTTTCTTCTTATATTATAGAGGACATCACATCAGTTTAGAGCTCCACTTTTTATCCCATACGGTCGACTTTCATCATTGTAAATAAAGTAAATATTCCCGAGGCAGTGAAAATGTTCCATTAAAGATTTATAGAGATAAGAGTAGAGTTAAGGGGTTGTTTGATAAAACGAAATTTAAGTGTCTTAAGCGTTGAATTTGTAAAACTGAAAATTTTAAGTAACTGAAATTTTACAACTGACCTAACAAGCTAACATGTTTGGAAATCAAAAACAGATGTCTTGTGTTAGTTCCAAGTTTATCCATATAACCAAAATTATGCATTTATTTATGTGATTATAATATTGTATAGCCAAGACTGTGTTGGTGGTGGTGGTAATCGAGTAATAATGGTAACAAAGTGTTGGTCGTGGTGGTGATCGAGTAATCATGTTGGAGGTGACAAACATGTTTTGATCGTGGTGGGGATAGTAGTGTGTTAAGATGTGGTGTTGATAATTATGGTGGTGGTGATAGGTGCGCGACATGGGAGTCATGGTGGCAGTTGTAGCACGGTTGGTATAGAGATGGTTTTGGCAGAGCTGGAGCTGGTGCCGACAACAATGGTGTGGTGGACATGGAGGTGGCAGTGGGCTCGTGGTGGTGGCCATGGTGGTGACGTGGTTGTAGCAGCGATAACTAAGTCGTGATAATTGTGGTGGTGATGAAAAGGGATATAGTGGTTGTGGCCTAGTTCTAGCGTGGTGGAGGTAGTGTTGCTAGCAAATTGATTGTGGCGGCCTCATCGTACTGATTATTCTTTACACGTGTAAGAGGCCATTTGTGATTGATTCTAAAAAGCAAATTTCAGCTTAAATCTGAATTAGTTTTCAAAATCAGATTTAATCTACTTTAAGCAGAATCAGTTTGCTGTTTGGAAAAATTAGCTGTGAACTAGCTTCGAGTTACAAAAAGTGTTTGGGTAGGAAGTGATTAAATCAGTTTTGATATGGCAAAATGACCATAAAAGACACTACATAAATAAAGTTTCTAATATCTATTTAGTAAAGTAATGTTAACATAACTTTCATTTTAAAATAACTGCAATATACGAAAAAATTATTGAAGAAACTATTTTCAACCACTTACAAAAGTTGTCACTTATTATTCTAAATTAAAGATAGAAGAGCGCATAGAAATGGTGGTTGGGGGGGGGGTGGGGGGGTGGATGGAGGCCGCTGTTGATGAACTGTTGTGCTCCCGCTCTCTGTTAACGTAGAAGAGAATATAACTTCAGAAGCTAATTAAAAGTCACACCCAATAATTAGTTAAAAGGGTATGAATGACTTTTTGTGAAAAACATGGGGATATGATGGTAAATTAAAAGGCCAAACCTAATTATGGAAAAAGTGATTATTTCATAATCCTCACTTTTCAGGATTATGGATTTAATCAGCTTTTAATTTTTTTAGGCAGATTAAATCTCATAATCTCTTTTGCCAAACACTCACATACCTGATTTAATCAATTATGTTTGATCATCCCAAAATCAATCACAAACACTCTCTAAGACTGTTTTCAATAACTTTTGACTATCTCACTTAAAATTAACTCATGGGTATGTAATTCCATGCGAACCAAAAATTTGGATTATTTTTTCACAGGAATCAAAATTTTAAGTGATATAAGGTTAAGCGTTATTAAACGATTTTAAATAAACATCATTGAAAACTAGGGCGCAAGTACATTAATTAATTTCCATTGATAATCTGTACTAATTTAGGAAGCACTCTTCCAAACTAAATACATTTTGACACCAAGGTATTTCTTTGTAGTGGACTAGTTGGTTTGACGGAATGAGTTATAGCTTTTTAGTTTTTCTAACAAATATAAACTAAATTAATGACAATGGGCGATTTTAAATATGCCAGTTCTCATCAACCGTACTACAGATTCGTGTCTCTTTGCATCAGTGGGAGATTGAGTTGCGAAGGACTACAATGGGGGATATAAAGATGCAAGCCTTAAATCAGATCTTTTGAAATTTTAATTTTGTAAATTAATGAAAGATATATACCATACTAATCTTCCCAAATAGCATTGGGCACGTGGAATCCAATCTACATAACAAGTTCTTTTTATAATAAATATTTTTTAAATTTGATTATATATAGTTGTTTGTGTCTTGGGAATTGTGCGTTGTTGTTGAGGATTGAATTTTTTATTACAGGTTTGGGCATTAGAAAAATAAAAAAAAATTTAGAAAAATTGACTTGTAGTGACGGATTAATTCCGTCGCTAAAAGTGTACTTAATTTTAGATTTTTAGCGACGGAATATTCCGTCGTTAAAAATCTCATTTAGCGACGGAATATCCCGTCGCTAAAAATTACATTCCGTCACTAAAATATTTAAATTTCACAAAAAATAAATTAATTAAAATACGTAAAATAGAATTAGTGACGGAAATTCCGTCGCTAATTTATAAAAAAATCCATCGCAAAAAGTTAAATATTAGACGACAAGTTTTAAAATTCCTTCGCAAAACTTTTAGCTACGGCCTTTTATACGAGGGACTTTTAACGACGGTATTTCCGTTGCTAACAGTTTTAGAGACGGATTTTCCCGTCGCTAAAAGCCTTATTCCTTGTAGTGATTCCTAGATTTTGATAAAAGTAATTCTCTATATATATTTTTTTAATCTTAAATATTTTTTGTTGTTTAGGAAAACACAATATTCTCAATCAGTTTTTCTCTTAAACTACAATAATCATTTATTACGCATTGTTACTCTTTTCTTGGTAATCTTGAGTAATAAAACATGAACACATGTATTATTATTGTTAGTATTATCACTACAATTGCTATTAGTTAGGAGACACTATTTCTATTATTTCATATACTATTTTTCATCTTCATTTGTCAATAAAAATGAACAATTATTATTCAAATTTATTTCTAACGATAAAAATTGGTAGGGAAACTCCTTTAAAAAAGTAAAAATAAATTTTTGATTATCTTATTGTCACTACCAATTTTGTAATTGTTATTAGACATAGAAATACGAGATCTCTCAATAAGTATTTTGATAGTTGTTGTTCTTATGTGCAACGCACGAGATTAAAACTAATATATCTAATAAATTAGACAAGATGCCAAAAGTTGTCCAGACGATGGGAACTTATAGGTCTCATAAGTTACGTGCAAGGTCATATGGCAGAAACAAAATGATTATTATATGCAATTCAAGGGAGTTTCTGAAGCAATCTTAGAATGCACTAACATTTGGACATATTTCGAATACAATTAAAAAAACGGAAAAATAATTAGACCGCTTAAACCTGATACGACCAAACAAGGAAATAATAGTAAAAAGTGGCAAGATACAACAGCTACTAATGATGATGGCATTTGGCTAAAGCCACTATGATTATTTACACACCCATATTGAATCCAGATGTGCGTGTGTTGAGAGAGAGAGAGAGAGAGTACAGAGTTCACTACAAGAAAAAGAACTTTTAGCAGTGGAGTTCACTACAAGAAAAGTAAAAGCTTTTACCGATGGATTTTAGACGACCGGTTTTGAGCGACAGATTATCCGTTGCTAATAGGATTTTCTAAATTTTGGTTGAAATTTTTAAATATTTTAGAAAAAATTTAGTGACAATGTCTTTAGCAACGGTCTTCTCCAATGCTAAAACTATTAAAAATAAAAAATATATATGTTTCGCGACGAACTTTTAGCGACAGCATAGTTCGTTGCTAAAAGTGAACCCTAATAAGCGAAATGTTACCCTTATTTTTCTGTCTTCTCTCTCTCTCTCTCCAAATCGCCGTCGTTCACTCTCTCGTCCTTTTTTGCCGCCGTTCACTCCATCGCCTCTCTTCATCGCTGGTGCCCCTTTCCTCTGTCGTTGCCCTCCCCGTCCCCCGTAGCCTCTGTCCTCTGCCGTCTCCCTCCCCTCCCTCGGCCACCCCCTCGATCTCCTCTGTCGTCGCTCTCCCCCTCCCCTGCCGCCCCTCTCCTCTATCGCCGCCCCTCACCTCAGTGGCCCAACTCATACCCACTGCAGGCCCAGCCGTCGCCCACTGGCACTGCAGTCCCAGCCGTCGCCCACCGCCTATCACAGCACCACCAACGGCCACCACCCATCCTCGATCGGTATGTATTTAATTTGATTTGTTATAGTGTAATTGAATCCTAATTTGGTATAATTGCATTTGATTTGTTATATTGTAATTGCATTTGATTTGTTATAATGTAATTGCATTTGATTTGTTATGATGTAATTGTATTTAATCTGTTGTAATTTAATTGTATTTGATTTGTTGTAATGTAATTGTATTTATTTTTTTGTAATGTAATTGTATTTAATTTGTTCTAATGTAATTGTAGCAATTAAACCCTAATTCCCCTAATTTGTTCCCAATTAACCCAAATTGAGTCAAATTAACCCTAATCAAACCATAATTATCCATAATCTAACCAATTAACAGTAATTAACCCCGAGTAACCCTAATTGAACGAATTAACCCCAATTAAATCCGAGTAACCCTAACTGAACCAATTAACTGTAATTAATCCTGATTCAACCTAATCGAACCAATTAGCCCTAATGAATTTCGATTTACCCTAATTGAACCAATAAACCCTAATTAATCCTAATTGAACCAATTAACCGTAATTAGCCCCGATTAAACCTATTTGAACCAGTAAACCTTAAATCCTAATTAAATTCTAGCTAGCCCGGATAAACCCTAATTAACCTAATAAAGCCTAATTAATATAAATACATCCAAATTAGCCTAATAAAGCCTAAGAACATCCAAATTACTCGCGATTTCCACCCCCACCTCCATCACGCCGCACTGACCCACCGACCATTGCCCGCAACCCCGGTGACCGGCCACCGCAATGCCGACCAACGGCCGCTTTTTAACACCCCAAAATTTTATGCTGGTTTTACGGTAAAAAAAAATCCAATTAGCTATTTATTTGACCTTAAGAGACGAATTACTTTTTTCCTAGCATCGATATACTTTTAGCGACAATTAAGTTTTTCTTAAATATCGGTGTGCTTATTTAGTGACGATTTGTGAAAGGGATAGCGTAACAACCCGTTTCACAATAATAAAAGTTTCGGTTAAAAATTCAGCGACTAATTGAAAATAGAGGGGGACTTTTGGTTATATTCTAACTAGGGTTAATATATATATATATATATATATATATAGAGAGAGAGAGAGAGAGAGAGAGAGAGAGAAGAAGAAGAAGAAGAAGAAGGACGGGACAAAGGGGGTTTCTCCGGCGAAGCTTTTTTGGTAAGTTTTCCTTTAACTCTTCTCTTGAATGCTTAAAGAAATTTACAGTTGGAGGGGGAGGTAAGAGAGAACCCATGAGATTTTTGGATTTAGGCTGCAACTTTCTACATGTGATCTGTATGTGTGCTTGAAAGAAAACGTGGGTTTGCAGGGGACGAGTCACTGCCATGAGGCAGTTTAAGTTGTAGGCATTAATATACATATAGGAGTCTATGAGTCTATGAGAAACGGTGGGTTATGGATACTGATATTTATGGGAAGGAAGTAGCCATGTGGCTGCCGTAAACATTTGAATGTGCGAGTGGGTATAGCAGCGGCATGAGGGGATATGGGTTTGGGATGGAACCAGCGATAAGGGGCTGTTTTGCACCTTGTGGAGTGGTTGTCATAGCAGCCATAGCTGCGCAAAAGAAGAGAGGAGCTTGGGCGCATGGGCAGCTGCCGTGAAGGCAGCTGGGCATGAGAGTGCGTTCATGTGGGTTGTGTGCTTTGGTGCGTGAGAAATTGTGTGTTTTGAGTGTGCGTATACGTATGAATGTTAAAGTGTGGGGTGTTTGTGGGTGTTGCGTGAGTGAGCCTGTGCATGTGTGGGTGTGTAAAGCTGTGTGATGGTGAGGGAACGAAGCTGCCAAGGCAGCTAGTGTGTGTGTGTGTGTGCGTGCGTGTGTGTGTTTGTGAAGAATGTATGTGTGTGCATGCCTTCTGTGTGTGAGCGAAATGAAAATAAAGAGGATGGGAAGTGAAAGGCGGCTGCTGTAGGTTTGCAAGTTGGGGTGTGCGTGAGGCTGATGGAGTGGGAATATGGCTGCCATGGCCATATATGCTCTTTTTTATGTGGGTTTAGATTTGTTATGGGTGTAAGCATGTGAGTGAAATGTGTAAATAATGGGTGTGTGAGTGTAGTGCTTAATGTGTGGTGCATAAGTGCTCTGTGGGAAGTGGGTTGAGAGTTGAGTTTTTGGCAGGGGAAGATACGAGGCAGTAGCTTGCAATGGAGGTGGGGAGTTAGTGTGTATTTGTGTGTGCTTGTATGCATATGTGTGTGTTTCAAACCTGTAAGGAGTGTAAAGTGGGTGTAAGTAGCGTGTGTATAGTGTGTGTGAAGACATGCAATAGTGCTGTGAATGGTTGTGTTAGTATTGGGCTAATGGATGGTAAAAGGGCATAAGTTGTGCGCGTGTGTGTACACAGGTAGCGTTGGGCTTGATAAGCGCATTGGACAGCGTATGTATAGTGAACATTAGCACGTGAAATTTTAAATTATAGTACCTTAGCGTATAGTGAACATTAGCATATAATAGAATTTCTGGTAAAATTTTATAATTTTAAAAAATTATATGAAATTGTTATATTTTCTGCAAGTTCAGACTTATAAAAATATTTCAGAGCCTTTAAATCCATGAAAATATTTTAAAAAAATTAGAGTAATGTTTTTATAGTATAAGAAAGACTCAGTAAAAATTTGGTGATTTTTGGAGTTGATTTATTATCATTTCCCGTATTACATTGAATTTAGCAAAACGAAAAATAAAGAAATAATTTTAGTGCCTTTTAAATTCTGATTTTTATTCCTATAATTTTATGCATATATTAAGGCTTGTATAAAAATAAGAGTCTTTAGTTTCAGCTAGAAGTAATTATGGCAATTTATTGGTTTTTAGTGTATTTAAAGAAATTAATTTTAATTCAAAAATATTAAAAAATTATATTTTTATTCCATATGTTGTATTAAGCTATAAATAATGCTTAATGAACGTTAATAACATTTTTGGATATTTATGAGTCGAGGAGTATGACGAGTTTCGGGGTAGGTTGGCCGTGTGTGAAACCGTTCTGAATTTCATCATTTCTAGGTAGAAAAATGGGTACGCTATGAATAGTTATATTAGGTTTATAATATAGTAGAATGGATAGTGTTATAATAAAGGACTTTGCCAACCTAGGTTAACTCCGAGAATTTGATCGAGGGCGCTTTTAGCTTCAGCACTTGGATAGATGTAAGGGATTTCTTCCGAAACCCTATTTCATTTATTTGACATCGTAAATATTCTTTCTAAATTGTTGTTGAGGTTTTCACTGGACTCAATTATAATTTTGATGAAATTGCATCGATTGCCATTAATAACCTTTGTTTGAGTCTGACACGTTTATTGAAAATCCTATTCGATATATACTCTATATTCATTTCTTATTGTGCATCGATTTAATTATTGGTTATAGTGAACTTGAGCAGAGAAAATCATCATTCCTAAATCCTTTAATATCTAATGATCCACCAAATCGGGATTCTCAAGTAAACCCGGTGCTTTTGGTTAGTAAGTTATAGACTCAAAAAATTTCCCTAGCGCGTCATGTTGAACCATCTCATTTAAGATCTTATCTTCCAAGACTTCAGATAATACTTTTGCCTCGCAACTCTTCATGTCTGCAAAAGAGAAGACTTTCTGAGACAAAAAGTCTTTCTCAGCCTTTCGCAGACATTTCTTGCCCTCCATTATTCCTGAGGTAATTAGATGGTATATATACACAGTTTTCTTTTGACCAATCATGTATGCCCGACATATGGCTTGTCTTTCAACTGATGTATTTTAACCAATATCAAGCAAAACTACTCTCGACGCCCCAACCAGGGCTAACTCGAGCTAAATAGGGTTAATGCTAACGAGGGCTAATTCAAGCTAAATGAGGTTTGAAAGGCAAGTTATGTGGGGCCAATTAGGGCTAATTCGAGCTAATTCTAGCGAAATGAGGTTTGAAAGGCAAGCTATGTGGGGCATAAATTTGGTTGGGCGCCAAGATTTGTGTTGCTTGATATTGGTTGCAATCCATCAGTTAAAAGGCAAGCCATATGTCGGGCATACGAGATCGGTCTGAAGAAAACTATGTGTATTTATCATCTAATCACCTCTTAGGAATAATGGAGGGCAAGAAATGTCTACGACAGGCTGAAAAAAGATCATTTGTCTCAAAAAGTCTTCGCTTTTGCAAACATGGAAAATGTCGAGCCAAAAGTGTTATTTGAAATCCCGGAAGATAAAATATTAGACGAGATGGTTAAAAATGACGAGCTAAGGAAATTTTTTTAGTCCATTACTTACCAACCAAAAGCACCGGGTTTACTTGAGAATCCCGATTTGGTGGATTGTTAGATATTAAAGGATTTAGGAATGATGATTTTCTCTGCTCAAGTTCACTATAACCAAATGATTTTATATTGAACCTAAATAAATAATAACTAATTAGGGTGAACATGCCGAGTTATTGCGTTAAATTAGGGGCAATTAGGGTAATTCGAGCTATTTAGGGTTGATTACAGTTAATTGCATCTAATTAGACTCAATTAGTGTTATTCAGGAGTTAATTCGGGCTACTTAGGGCTAGTTGAGCCTAATTACAACATATTACAGTTAATTACCGTAATTGGGTTTAATTAGGGTTTGTCTACGATTTATCAGGACAATCAGGATTTAATTAGGTTAATCAGCAGGTGATTAGGGCTAATTAGAGATTATATTAACAGTAAATTAGGGTTAATCAATTTTAATTACTGCTAATGAGAGTTATTTGGGTTTAATTAGGAATAATTATTGTAAACTAGAGTTTAATTAGGGTTAATCAATTTTAATTAGGCCGCGTACGCGGCCTCCCCGGTATGATTACACGTGCCGTGACACTACAAGGAAAAAGACTTTTAGCGACGGAAGTAGTTCCGTCGCTAAAGGTGATTTCAGCGACGGAATTTCCGTGGGTAAAAATGTTGTCCAAAAATATATTTTACCGACGGATTATTCTGTCGGTAAAAACATTGCTGATGGACTTTTAACGACGGTGTAAACCGTCGCTAAATATTTGTAGGGAATTTTATAATTTTTTATGATTTTTTAAAAAAATTTAAGCAACGGAATAATACCGTGGCTAAAAATATCCATCTGTTAAAATGTTTTTACCAACGGACCTTTAGCGACGGTATGATTCCGTCGCTAAAAGTTCTTTAATACACAAATTTTTCTCTCTCTCTCCCCCCATTTCTCTCTCTGTCCTCCGTTTATCTCTCTGTCGGCGTTCTCACCTCCGGCGATCCCCCCTCACAGCGACCCACCTCCGCAACGTTCCTCCCCACCAGCCCCCCACGCCACCGACAGGCCCCCGCCACCACCACACCGCCCTTCCCTCTCCCCTCACATCTGCCGTCCCCATAGCCACCTCGTCGCCCTGTAGCTACCCCACTACTACCATAGCCACCTCACAGTCGCACCACCATCGCCACAGTCCCCCCCCCCCCCTCTGCCGCACCACCACCCTCTGCCACATTTCGCGCGCCACTGCCGCTGCCTTCCGTGCGCCATTGTCGTCATCCGCCTCGCACCTCCACTGCCTGGACTCACTTTTTTTCCCGGTTAGAAATTATTTATCATATTGAATCTATTCAAATATGCTAGAAATTAATCTATTGTTATAATGTAATTGTATGCTAGAAATTATTTATCGCATTGAATCTATTGTTATAATGTAATTGTATTTAATATGTTGTAATGTAATTGTATTTGATTTATTATAATGTAATTAAATTTAATTTGTTGTAATGTAATTAAATTTATTTTTTTGTAATGTATTGTATTGTAATTAAGTTGTTGTAATGTAATTGTAACAATTAAACCCTAATTATCCCTAATTTGTTCCCAAGTAACCCTAATTGAACCAAATTAACCCTAATCAAATCGTAATTATCCATAATCTAACCAATTAACAGTAATTAACCCCGCGTAACCCTAATTGAACGAATTAACCCCAATTAAACTGATTAACCCTAACTGAACCAATTAATTGTAATGAACCCCGATTCAACCTAATTGAACCAATTAGCCCTAATTAATCCCGATTTACCCTAATTGAACCAATAAACTCTAATTAGCCCTGATTAATCCTAATTGAACCAATTAACCGTAATTAGCTCCGATTAAACCTATTTGAACCGGTTAACCTTAAACCCTAAACCCTAATTAAAGCATAATTAGCCCGGATAAACCCTAACTATCCTTAATTTGTTCCCAATTATCCCTAATCAAACCGTACTTATCCCTAATCTAACCAATTAACAGTAATTAACCCCGCGTAACCCTAATTGAATGAATGAACCCCAATTAAACCTGGTTAACCCTAACTGAACCAATTAATTGTAATGAACCCCGATTCAACCTAATTGAACCAATTAGCCCTAATTAGTCCCGATTTACCCTAATTGAACCAATAAACCCTAATTAGCCCTGATTAATCCTAATTGAACCAATTAACCATAATTAGCTCCGATTAAACCTATTTGAACCGGTTAACCTTAAACCCTAAACACTAATTAAAGCATAATTAGCCCGGATAAACCCTAACTATCCTTAATTTGTTCCCAATTGGATTGTTAATTGTGCATTGAGCATTTGAGACATTGAGATTATTGACGGAGGATGGGACCCAATTGGATTGAATTTGTGATTTTTATTAATTTTTATTGCATTGAGCATTGGACAATTGAGAATCGAGAATTGGGATTGTTGACGAAGGGTGTGATCCAATTGGATTTATAGTGTGATTTTTATTAATTTTTATTGTATTGAGCATTAGAGAATTGAGAATTGAGATTGTTGACGGAGGATGGGACCCAATTGGATTGAGATCCCTGTTAGGTAGCACGGACAGGGACACCGCGTCCGATCGATGCCGACGCCGAAACAATATATTTTGGCTTTATACTTGTGGACACCTCTTCAATGGGTGTCCAACACGGTGTCTGGCAATTAAAAAATAAATCAATGTCTTCGAACACCGCTGAAAGGTGTCGAACACGTGTCTGGATGTGTCGATTAGGTGTCGAGGTGTCGGTAGGTCTCGGACACCTCGTTCGATCAACACCGACACCGAAAAATGTCACATTTTGGCTTTATACTTGTGGACACCTCTTCAAGAGGTGTCCGGCACCTTTTCAAGGGGTGACGGACACGGTGTCTGACATTGAAAAAATAAATCAATGTCTTCGAACGTGTCCGGAAGTGTTGGACACGTCCCCAGAGGTGTCGGATACGTGTTGGTAGGTGTCGAACACGTGTCGGACACCACTCCGCACAATTAAGCGTAACAACCCAATTAAACCTAATTAGCCCTAATTATGACTAATCAACACTGCTCGCACAATTAAACTTGGCTATTAGCTCAAAATAACCCTAATTACTCATAGTCAAGCCTAATTAGCTATAATTAGCCCAAGGTAATCCTCATTAACACTAATTAGCCCTAATATAACCCAACTAAGCCTAATTAGCCCTAATTAGGACTAATGAACACTACTCCGCACAATTAAACCCGGCTATTAGCTCAAAATAATCCTGATTACTCCCAATCAACCCTAATTAGCTATAATTAGCCCAAGGTAATCCTCATTAACACTAATTAGCCCAGAGATGAATGCGGTCACTCGTTGTTTATAAACCCTGCATTCTTTATATTCGTTGTTGTTTTGCGAAGTCCATTGGCAAGATGGTTCAACTCGTTGCCAACGAATTCTATTTAAAGTGGAATTGGTAACATATGCAACGATCTTTTTGCAATTTTGATATTTCAGAAAGATTCTTGCATATGTTATCAATTTCTGAACGCATGCATGCATAAAAATCCTTAGTTCCCGTTCAAAGGTACTCATTACAAAGTAATGCTTTGTAATGAGCCTTTGGATGTCCAGTTTGGATAATTTGGAAAAGCTAATTGTTTATAAAACAGTGTTTTGACTCATGCTTTGTGTTCTATGTCGTGGATATTTGGTACACGTTCTCGTGTGTTTCTCCGGGTGCATACAGATCTGGTGTTCTAACATTCGTCAAACCTTGCCTTGCAAGGTTTGACGAATGTTAGAACACCTAATCGATGTCGTGTACTGGGAGTAATTCGAGGAGGTGCTGCCGAATTTTCCGCAGACATGGGACTAAGCATGAGTTATTCACTGTTTTATAAACATGTGCTTTTCTGAATGGGATAGGACCACTACCTATTAGAGAGTGGAGGAGAAATATATAGATATGTTGTAACATTCATGCATTCATATTTACATCGGCAATGCTTAATGACTGGTCATAATTGAATGTGGTATATAGTACGATAATTCAGTCGTCATGTCAATCGATCGAAGTTGGATGAAAAGGAAGAATGCTGAAGATTTTGAGTGTCGCGTTGACGGATTTCTCGACTTCGCTTATGCGCATCCTGCACATGTTGACCTTGATAAGATAAGGTGTCCGTGCGGTAGATGTGAGTTGTTGCACTGGAGAAAAAGAATTGAAGTAAAATGGCATCTTCGTCGGTACGGTTTTACGGGTGGATACACAAGGTGGACGTTGCACTGGGAAACGTTAGTATTGTCGTCCAACCCGGCTAGTCAAACTGAAGTTAGGGAGGAGGCACGATATGATTACCGAGATATGATTATGGATGTTGGGCATGCTAATGTTGACTGGGGTAACGACAGTCCACAACCGCCGAACAAGGGGGCTCATCAGTTTTATGAGTTGTTGAGAGCTGCGGAAGAGCCGATGTGGGATGGAGCTCCAAAACACACACGGCTATCTGCGGTTAGTAGGTTATTACAGTTGAAATCAGACCACAGGCTGAGTGAGAAAGGTTTTAACGAGTTTGTTACCTTAATCACAGAAATACTGCCCGAAAGTGAAAAGCAAGCGCCGTTGTACTATGACGCGAAGAAGATGATGATGAAACTTGGGTTGAACTATGAGCGGATAGATGCGTGCAATAACGATTGTGTATTATTCTGGAAAGAGAATAAGGATTTGTCACGGTGTCCATTATGTGATCATTCGAGGTACAAACCGGACAAAGGGAAGAAGAAAAACATTGCATGGAAGATATTACGATATTTCCCGGTCACACCACGGCTTCAGAGAATGTACTACTCCTCCAATACGGCTGAACATATGAGGGCTCACCATGATACTCGTAGCAACGATGCCGATGTGCTGACACACCCAGCTGATGGAGAGGCGTGGAAGGAGTTTGACTGCAGGCATCCAGTATTTGGTCAGGAAAATTGGAATGTTAGACTTGGTCTGAAAACTGATGGGTTCAACCCTTTCGGTCAGTCTACCACGCCTTACTCCTGTTGGCCTGTTATTATTGTCCTGTACAACCTTCCACCAAGCATGTGCATGAAGAATCCGTAAATGTTCTTGTCATTGCTTATTTCGGGGCCGAAGAGTCCCGGCAAGGACATAGATGTGTATTTTAAGGCCGTTGATTGATGAGTTAAAACAGTTATGGAATCATGGAGTCAAAACATAGGATGCATCCCTTAAACAAAATTTTCAGATGAGGACTGCTTTGATGTGGACTATACATGATTTCCCCGCATTGGGAATGGCGTGTGGCTGGAGCACACATGGGAAGCTAGCATGCCCTGCTTGTATGGGCATGAACCCCAGTCATACGTTAAAGCACGGCGGAAAGGCCTCGTGGTTCGGATGTCACCGTAAGCTTTTGCCACCGGGCCATCAGTTTCGTAGGCAGAAGGATAAATTTGACGGGACAATCGAGCGTGAGGTTGTCACACTGGACTACCCATCTGGTGAAGAAGTGCTCTCACACCTGGAGGCACTTGATACTGACATACCACACGGCAAGGGTGTGCCGGATCAGAAGATTCCAGGGTACGGGAAAGAGCACAACTGGAGAAAATTTTGTATCTTCTGGGAGTTACCCTACTGGAGGACGCTCGTTATCCGAAACAACATGGATGTGATGCATATTGAGAAGAATGTTTTTGATAATGTGTTCAACACAGTGATGAATGTCAAGGGCAAATCGAAAGATCACCTTAAAGCGAGAAGGGATCTACAACAGTTGGGTGTACGCCGTGAATTGCAACCTCGGACAGTCAGTGGGAGGACTCCGAAAGCACCTTACTGTCTAGACAAGAAACACGTGGAGAAGGTCTGTCAGTGGGTTAAGAATTTGAAGCTTCCAGATGGGTTTGCGTCCAACATATCTCGTTGTTGTAATGTATCGGAATGCAAGTTTTAAGGGATGAAGAGTCACGACTGCCACGTATTCATGGAGAGATTCATTCATATTACCTTTCGGGGACTGTTGCCACGGGTTGTTTGTGAGACTTTGACTGAATTATCTCATTTCTTTCGAGATATATGTTCTTCTACGATCCGGGTGAGTAACATGGAAGTGCTTTAGAAGAACATTGTGGTGACGATTTGCAAGCTGGAGAAAATCTTCTCACCTTTGTTCTTTGATTCAATGGAGCATCTGCCTGTTCACTTGGCATATGAAGCTAAGATGGGTGGACCCGTGCAATATCGGTGGATGTATCCTTTCGAGAGGTAATCTTTAAATTGTTACAGTTGTTCGTTTATACTTAATGCGACACATGTTATCATTGATATTTCACCTAACTCGATTCGCTAAACTTCTAGGTTCATGTTCCATTTAAAGAAAAAAGTCTGTAATAAGGCTCGGGTTGAGGGCTCAATTGCGGAGGAGTACGCAATGGAAGAACTTGTAAACTTTTGTAGTCAATATTTCGGGCCTGATGTTGGTACAAGGTTAAATCAACTAGGCCGAAATGACCCCCGATCAAGCACAAATTTGGAAGGGCAATTGGCAATATTCAAGCAGTCAGGTAGTCAGTTCGGCCGAACGTATACTCGATGGCTAACGGATGAAGAGTACAGTGCTGCAACAATATATGCCCTTCTAAATTGCGATGAAGTTTTGGCATTCGTTGAGTAAGTTAAAGTCTTAATTCACTTACATTGTTGTACATAATTGAAAGTGTGTGTTAAGCGAGTCAACTATATTGGTTTGCAGTGAGTTCGATGCGGAATCTTTAATCACTGATCCCGCTGGACTTGAATCTCATCGGAAATCACAATTTGTACAGTGGTTCAAAAGGCGTGTAAGATTGTTTAACGAAATTATATTATGTGTTATATACAGTTCTGTGGCCAATTAGTATACTGATTTATCCTTAATTTTTACCGTCATCTACAATAGGTTCAGTCAATGGATAGACCAGTGGCCTCCTGCTTGAAATTACTAGCTGAAGGCCCTAACAAACAAACATCCTGTTACGGAGGCTATATCATCAACGGGTTTAGGTTTAACGTAAAAGATGATGACCGAACAAAACAAACCCAAAACAGTGGAGTCTTGGTCAACGGCGACTGTTATGCCGAGAATTGCATGGACTTTTACGGAGAGCTAGATGAGATTGTTGAGCTAACATATCTGGGTTCCCAAAACCGCCTGGTAATGTTCAAGTGTACGTGGTTCGATGTCACATGCAGTAGAGGAATCCGTGTTAGCTCTCAAGGGATTGTAGATGTCAATGTCAAGTCAAGACTTGCATCAGACGAGCCCTTTGTGTTTGCTAGTCAAGCTGTACAAGTCTTTTACGCGGAGGACGTCGCCAATCCCAAATCTCATTGGTATACAATTATCAAGTCCAAGAAATTGCCCGTGACATATGACAGTGAGCTAGACTCCTTTCAAGCCGACCAACCACCTGTCTTGTTCCCTGTTGAGGTCAACAACGAGGAGGACGATCTTCCTCTTCCAACAACACTTCATGTAAGAGAAGAAGTCGTAGATGATGACGCGGAAGACGTGAAAAGTGTTGGAGATGATGTGACCGAGTCTACTGATGAAGAGGATGAATTAGAAGATGAAGAGGACGACGAGTCCCACGAAGAAGAGGACGACGAGGAAAGTGATGAAGATGATGATGATTCTCAAACTGAAAATGATTGACTTGTAATGTTGTAACATCACGGGAAAAATGTAGTAACATTTTAGAACTTGGTTCATATTGATGTGTTTTTGCACCTCCGTTCATATATATATATATAGTGCCGATGATGATTTCTGCCAAATTATTATTTTTAACGTGTTAATGTCTTTGTAATTTATCTATATGAAGTCAAATATGGATAGGATACGGGTTATTCGTGGCCGGACTGGACGCCGAGCTGCTTCCTCCCCGGTGGGTCCCACCTCATCATTGCCCACTGATGACGAGGTAGTGAGTGATCGCGTACAGCAGATGGGACCCGAGTTCCAGCCCCAACCCCAGCCGTCGCCCCAGCCCGACACAGATTCATCCCACACACGCGTTGATTCTCCTTCTTTCGTAGGTTCTACCTCAGGTATAGTTGATAACGGTGTTTAGTAAATTTTCTCTAGCCTTATATTTAAAGTATATTTGAACTGTATCAATGTCTGTGTTTTGTAGGATCTCGATGAGGCCGTGGTCCGACACGCGGGGTACGCACCGACCCCCAGCGTAAACAGAGAGTTATGCTCACCTAGGAGGGCCTGTAAGTAAACAAAAATATCACATCATGCCTTATATTTGAAATTTTGGGGTGTTAAATTATATTTGAACTGTATTAATTTATTTATTTACTTCTTTGGCAGGATCCTGGAGAATCAGGCGAGGACGAAGATCGGGGTTCTTGTGAATGGTCGATTCTTCGAGCCACGCCTGTACTGGAAGGACTGGGATACCGCTGCGAGGGAGGAGTGGCTGGTACGGTGAAGTATTTTTTTCAGCGATAGTATTTGTTTAATTATAGTTTGTTTTATGTTGTTAATTTGTGTTATTGAATGCCTTAGAGGAGGGGTTCACGTTTGACTCGCCTGAGCAGCAGGCACTGGGGCAGCAGTCCTTCTTTGCGTACATCGGCAAGAATTACCGCCGATGGCTCCACGCCGCACGGGACCGGGTGAAGAAGATGATGCCCGAGGGTGCCTCGATGACGGAGATGATGAGATATCCCCCACATTGGATATCTCACGGTGTATGGGGGGAGATGATAGATCGGTGGGCTGTGGATCCAGGCTGGGACGCGAAGAGTAAGAGCGGGGCCGAGAACAGACAGAACAGAGATCCGACGCACATGGGGGGGGGGGGGTCGGTGCCACACGACATCATCCGACACATGAACGCGGTCGAGCACCCAGATCTGGAGGAGGATGAGGTCATAGATCTGACGTATAGTCAGACGCACGTGCGGAAGAAGGACAAGGACGAGGCGTACCGGGCGGGCGACTATATTTCAGATATTGCTCGGCGGATCGATGTGAGTCAATTTGTTTAAGTTCTTAATTTTTTGTCTTTTTATCCTCAATGTTCGTTGCGTTAATTAATGCCCTAACATATCGTTAAATCACTGTTTTTACAGGCCTCGTATGAACAGCTTAAGGGGTCCGATCAGCAGTCCGGACAGCCATCAGCGTCCATTAGTACGGGTGCGAGTACTGGGGCGTTGAAGCGATGGCTGGATACGCCGGAGGTCGTCAATCGGCCAAAAGGCCGCATACGCGGCCTGCCTAGCACGACTGCTCGTGCCATGATAGGAGCGTCCTCACCCCCCGCTGCCCCTCCACAGACACCGGCTCCTCGGCGTCTGTTGGACGACGAGGAGATCCAGCGCATTGATCAGGGAGCAGGGTACCGCTGCTGGACATGCCGAGCCGGCCCCGGATCAGCAGGATCCAGATACGGGACTCGGTAACCCCTTATGAGCCCTTTCTCGTGCCCGTTCTTAGTTTCCCCCCTACCCCCCCCGGCGCCCGGCTTGTACTCTTCTCCCCTCCCCTAACCGGCTGTATCCGGTTCCCAGCTTGTACATAATGAGTCTTTTTTATAATAAACATTTTTTATGATTGATTATATATATTTCTTTGTGTATTGATTATTGCGCGTTGTTGTTGAGAAATGAAAATTTTATTACAGGTCTGGGTAATAGAAAAAAAAAATTCAAAAAAAATTTGACTTTTGGTGGGTGTTCCTACTATCAGTTAATTAGCGACGGAATATTCCGTCGCTAAAAAGCTTATTTAGCAACGGCATCTTCCGTCGCTAAAACATTTATTCCGTCGCTAATTTAACAAAAAAGAAAATAAATTAAAATACTTAAAATATAATTAAAGACGGATATTCCGTCACTAATTAAAAATAAATCCGTCGCAAAAACTTACATATTTGACAACGGATTTGAAAATTCCGTCGCTAAACTATTAGTAACGGGCTTTTATACGAGGGACTTTTAGCGACGGAAAATCCGTCGCTAATTGTTTAAATCCGTCGACTATTAGTAATTGGACTTTTAACATTTTTTCTTGTAGTGTGATAGAAGCATCCCCAACCCCTGCTGCATCTCTACAGACGCAGACACCGATCGTGGAGCGCTCGTCGTTACATGAGGACGAGGTCCATCGCATTTCTGCAGAGGTTTATAGGAGGATCACGGTCCATAATCAGGTATAACCACTATATACATTTAATTAGTGAACACTACACAATTGCTATCGAGATTAATGCGTCCGTGCCTTTACATACAGACCACTGCTACTGGACATGCAAAGCCAGATCACAGTGCCCCTGTGGGAGAGGACGATTAGTAAGACCCATCAGATTTGGGACTCGCCGAACCCTGATCAGCCCTTTCTGTCCTAGCTCTTTGTATCCCGCTCTCGTGCCCCCCTCCCCCGGACTTGTACTCCCTTCCCCTACTCTATTAATGTACCCCGCTCCAGTGCCCTCCTGAATTGTGTATACATTTTATTGTTGGATTGTGATTACAGGTTTAGGTATTAAGAAAATAAAATTAAAATTAGTTTGACTTTTAGCGACGGACTAGATTCCGTCGCTAAAGTCTAACTAATTTTAAATGAGTGACTTTTAGTGACGGAAATTCCATTGCTAATGTTTTAGACGACAAACGTTTAACGACGAAATTTCGCCGCTAAATATTTTAGGTAATAAATTATTTCCAAAATTTTTTTAATTAAAATACAGAAAATAGAATTAGTGACGGAATATCCGTTGCAAATTATATTATAGGTTCCTATTTTTCTTTGGATCACTCGAAGATTAAGAAGTAGTTGCAGAGGACGACAATGGGGGACTTGAAGATGTAAGCCCCAGATCAGATCTTCAGTAAATTTATTTTTGTATTTTGATGAAAGATATATACCAGTCTAACCTTCCCAAGTAGCATGCATGCGACACATGGAATCCTATTTTGAAAATGAAAAACTTTGGTAAGTTATGCCAAATTACCTATAATATATGTGTGGGAATATCGACGGCAGAACCTCCATGGCTCCTCTCTTGGAAAGCCTCGGGTAAAATTAAATTCTCGTCAACGAAAAGTCTAGCAGAGCAGAAGTATGTATCTTAATCACTTTGGTAAGCTAAGATTTTTGTTTGCTTGATCGGTTTTAGCTTTGATGTTTATTAGCTTAATCTTCTTTTGTAACACACCCGCTATTCCATTTATGACTATGCCTTGTTATTCTTTACTCCCTCCCTCCCACATAGGTTGATCACATTTGACTTGGCAAGGATTTAGGTCATATTTTATGTATTTTTCATTCTACCCTTGAAGGAGGGAGAAGGGGGGAGGCAGTGGGTGAGGAGAAAAAAAATTGGTTGGTAGAGTGTTAAATGTAGAGAGAGAAATAGACTAAAAAGTTTTTTAAAAAAGGGGGTGAGGAGAGATAAAATGAATTGGTGGAGAGTTTAATGTAAAGAGAGAAATAGAATACAAAAAGTCTAAAAACGATAAATATGAAAAAATATCTACAAAATCTTTCTTAATTTTAAAAGTGAGCAATTTTTGTACGTAGGACGGCCCAAAAAGAAAATATGATAAATTTTTGTGGGACGGAGAGAGTATTATTTTACTTCTTAAATTTGATGTAACAATAATACAAAAAATAAACCTTACATTTCTCTTTTGGTATGTCATTATGCCCTCCATGTGACCTCATAATCAAATTGGAAGAGTTAGTCAAGTCAGACACCTTATAGAAATAAAATGCAAAGAATTGTGCATAAATTTTGCTGAGAATTATTTGTTTTACATCTAAATATGCGTATTAGCATTTTATTCGTTATATTTTGTCATTTTATGACTCATTCGTTCTTTCATTTTCTAGATATATATATATATATATATATATATATATATATATATATATATATACTTTACTCTTTTCATTAACGTTGAAACACTATAAGAAAACTGGGTTGTAAGAACGCCTCATAGCGTCCTCACAAGTATCATATATGGATGCTTTTGACATAAGGTCGCTTTGAATAGCGTCGTAACCCCGCCCCATTAGAGGCCGTTACAATAAGTTATGCCAACGCACACAAGCACCTCAATAAGGGTAAGGCCTAACAAGACGCAAATACACGTCCTCTAAAGTGCTTAACTGGAAGACTACATTATGCCCTATAGCGACGCTAAGGAGCGTTTCAATAACTCTTTTGAGACACTTCTTAGCGTCCTATAAAGTGCTCAATCAAAAGACTCTAATATGCCATATAGCGACGCTAAATAGTGTTCCAGTGTCTCTTGGGACTCTTGTTAGCGTCGTAACATGTTCCTATTTTTATTTTACCAAATTAGAAATATTTATATACCTTAATACCTACGTCACCCTTCCATGCACCACATCAAAACATGACCAATGTAACCCAATTTAGTTCGTACACATTGCAACCATAAGAAGTTAAAAACCAACTCAATTGAAGGATAACATCCAAAGTCTTCATATCATCCAAACACTAACTCTAAAATTATAGGTAACCACTAGTCCTTAGTGCCTAAAATAGTAACAATCACAAAAGGCCTTGTGACTAACAAACTATCCAATCTCCATCCAAAAGCAAAATATAGTTATCTCGTCACCATTTAAGTCACCGATCATATGCCATCAACGCTCTCTAGTTCCACCTGCAAATACAAACATGTACTCATATTTGATTGTGTATATGTATTAGGAGTTTACTTTTACGCTTTCTAATGAAAAATTTCATCGATTAAACATTGGTAACTTTAGAAGCACTCGAGTCCACAACACATAAATGCATTGCTCCACAATAAAAAGAGCACAAGCATCTCAATTGGTCATAAGATATGCGTGAAAGAACCAACCCTTCGAAACAAAAAAAATGATGATAGAGCTAAACCATAAACTAACACTAAATACTGGTATGATGGCTTAAAATAACTTAGCTTAAGGTTCATGATTTGTTGCGTCAGTGTCGATGACAAAGTAAGGATGCTAATGGTACTAAGTTGCATTCATGTTGACTTGCCCAAACACGTAGCAAGAACACAAATGATGCCATTCCAAGGGTTAAAATGTTGGGAACTCAAAGTCTAGACAACGGTCCGCTTCAGGCTTCAAGACTACTAAGACTTGATTTAATACATAGACAAGGTTTGGTGCAGCTTCCAAAAGCCTCAAGTGAACAAGTGTTTCACAGTTTCAACATGATTAGATTCTTTAATCATGTCTATAAAGGTGTTTTAGAAAAACATGTTTATGTACCCGTGTAAAAAAACTGAACCACCGGAAATGCTTCTTGGGTTCATCTAAGATCAGACATGTCATACATGGAGCCAATACTCATACCCCATATATTTCGTGTCTGAGACTTGAGCATTTAAAAGTCATTGTGACATTTAAAGCAATTATGCAACCAAAGAGACAAACTAAGAGATCACGTTTGTACTTTTTACATTAAACCTGCAGCCTAGAAATACAGTCCAGAAATACTACTCAGGTTCATGCCAAATTGCATGTCAAACATGTAGCATACCCCATATTTATAAGAAGTGATTACAGAAGAACTAAACATCAAAGATACGTACCATGGCCTTTTGAGTACCCTAATGTGCAACACGATTCTTCCGGTGAATCAGCTTGACTTTAGCTGGTTTTTCTCTTAATTTGATCATCATATGACAATGCCGGATCCTTCTTTACCTTGGCCTTCCAATTCCTAAATTTCTTTCTAAATGATTGTAAGAGCCACTCGTCAGAACCACAAGGGAAGTCAAATTTTCCCGGGAACAAATTCCAAGAAAATAATTAATTGAAACGCAAGTCCAGGAGCCATTTCTTTGCTTAAACACTACAAGAAAAACCACTTTTAGCGACGGATTTTTTCGTCGCTAAAAGTAGTACTTCCGTCACAAAAGACTTTTAGCGACGAAACAACCGTCGCTAAAAGTCCGTTGGTGAAAACCACGTCGCTAAAAGATTAGCGACGAAAATACTAAATCCGTCGGTAAAAATGATACCTTTATCGACGGATTTATTTACTTTTAGCGACAAAATAGTCCGTCGGTTAAACAATATATATATATAAATTTTTTTCCATACCCAAACCTGCTTCTTTTAATTCAAGTCAAACAAACATTCAAATCCACTCAAAAAGCCCCAAATAGCAATTTTTATTTTTCCAAAAAAATAAAACCTACTTTCTTTATATAAATTTAATCAAACAATCCACATTACAATTTAACCCAAATCGTCCTACAAATGTCGCACAACTTCTATATGATACAATCTAAGTATTAAAGTGAATCACAAGGAATCAATTGTAAGTGTTAAGGAAGAGTAGAGAAGCCTCAATTAAGTGATAACATGTTGCATAGCTGAACTTCTATTCTTGTAAGTTCCACACTGAAAGAACATCCACAGCTGTGCTTAACTGCTTATGGGCAGTCCACCTGCCAGTAACAAACATGGGAAGAATTAACAATAAACAAAATTCATGGAAAAATGCTATTAAACAAAATTCACTTGCAAGATCACTTGAAATCTAGAACAAAATTCAGCTCTAAATAAAGGGAACAATTGAAAGACAATGTAAATAAGTTCACTACATGAAATGCTTTAATTGGTAAAATTAAGGGGAAATGGAAACTATAATTTAGGACACTTACCAGGCAGAGAGAAGGCAATTGAGCATGGTCATTACGTACAGAATTCCAGAGAAGTGCTCAGTGGACTTGTTCTTGACGATTCTTTTAAAACTAATTTTAACAGAATTAAATATAATTATATATATAGAATTATATATATAGTCGGTGGACTTGTTCTTGATGCACTGATCGACATCACAATATAATCATGTAGACAGGCGTCAAAATTTTATTTCCTAAACCACTACAATTTGCTCTCAAACTCATGAGAGAGTTCTCTGGTCTGTACAACGAGACCCTCATATTATGGGTTTGCATCTTGAGATCATTAGTAAATGTTTCTGTGACAATTTGCCTCTTGAGAGTCCAGATTTTAGAACTACAAGTGCACTGAAAAAGAAAGCAATATCACATAATTAAGTAATTTTTTCTGCTGATCACAAACTGATTGACTTTCTGTCTGCATGTCCCATGTCCATATGTAAATGAAGGGTCAAGGTCCTGTTACTACTATGTTTCAATGAACTGTGACACTCTGAAATCCAATTTCATTGAGCATGTGGATCTGTGGAACTGTGAAGTCCTAAACATAGGACATCGTTCTACCATTGCACATGCAGGTTTATTAATTAGTCAATGTTCTCAGTTGACACCCTTGAGATACCTTTAAACATTGGTGTATCTATATATTTATGCATGACGGAGAGATCACCAAACTTATTCAAAACAACAAACCTAATAACTTTAAAACTCAATCTATCGGCCCTAAGAATAGCCTCATCTATGTGCTTATTAAATATGTGCATATTTATGGTGATTCATTCTATGACGTTATCATTTGAATGAAGAAAACAAACATGCATAAGGTTATTGGCTCTTCAAACCCTCAATTGATACTGTGGGTAGAGAGAGAGAGAGAGAGAGAGAGAGAAAAGAGGGGGAAAGATGTTCGGCGGCTGGAAAGAATAAGTGGTAGGATTTTGTTCTTTTAATAGCCTTTAGCGACGGATGTTGGCCATCGCCAAAAATCCGTCGTTAAAACCTTTTTTGAATAATTATGTGAAGCACCAAAAAATTAAAAAACTTAAAAAAAAAACCAAATTAACATTTAGCGACAGATAATTCCGTCGGTAAAAATCCGTTGTTAAAGATATTTACCGATGGAAAATCCGTAGTTAAATGTCTTTAGCAACGGACTTTTACCGACGAATATTTCCGTCAGTAAATGTCACTTTTAACGACGGATTTCGATCTGTCGCTAAAGAGTCTTTTTCTTGTAGTGAAAGTGTTTGCAGATTGCATAGAGAAAGGTTTGTTGCAGGTTGAAGTAAAACAAATTAGAGTTTAGTGCTTCTAAAAGTTGTAAAAATATAAATAATTGATATAAGTTAGACTGCTTTACCCATTGATAAGAGTACTTAAAATCTCATATACAATGTTGAACACTGGTGCTTAGCTAAATAACATGACATCACGAAAGGATACATCAAAAGATATTTCAACTGGGCAACTGTTACCCAAGCTAATATGCTCAAAACAAACTAGTGTCAAAATACCTATATACGAGATGCTGACCACTTTAAAAGACTAAGGCAAATACTACGGCAGCAATATAAAAACAAGGGTTAATTACAAAACTGTCCCCTGAGGTTTACACGTTTTTGCACTTTGCCTCCCGTGTTTATAACTTTTGTAATAATGTTCCTCGAGGTTGACAAAACCGTTACAAATAACTCCAAAATTGGACGTCCGTTCAATTTTGGACGTTAAATGATCATGTGCGGTGCACATGCCATTTTGGCATGGGCAAATTCGTAATTTTCATACCCATCTTCCCCACTCATCTCTTTCACTGTTCATCTCTCTCTCTCTCTCTCTCTCACACGTTACACCCAACTTCTTGACTTCAACTTCACACCTCTCGGACAATCTCCGATCTCCACTCTCTTCATTTCTTTTTCTTTCTTTATTCCATACCCATATGTGCACACAGGTTCACCGGCCATGCCCACTGCCGTGACTCCTTCTTCCTCCTTCTCTTTTCATGCACTCACCCACATATGTGAATATATTAATATTACACACAGCTCACAACTCTAACCCATGCACGCTGCACACAGTTTTTACACACTACACACACACACACACACACTAATACACATTATTTACACGCCCCTCCACCATTTTCACAACCCAAAACCCACTACACATATATACCTGCAAGCACACACACGACTCACACATTCTCACAAACCCACTACCTCGTGGCATAGCTGTTCCAACTTCCCTCAGCCACTTTCACCCCGGCAGCCACTTTACACTGTAAGTCTATTGTCACCGGTAACCCCTCCCTCACCCCCCCCCCCCCGCATGTAGCCCATCCCTCACCCTACCCCGCTGACAGCCCCCTCCCTCACCCCACGTTGCCAACAGCCCCTCCCCTTGCCCCACCCTGGTGGCAACCCTTTTGCCACCCCACCTCGCCAAAAACCACGATAGACGCACGCTGCCAACGACCCAATGCACCGCCACCGTACCCACTTCCACACCCACAACCACCAACCTCTATCACAACCACCACAGACCACCTCTGCAACCACCGAAGTAATCCCCTCACCCCTGGCCTCAGATCTAGCCACCCTCGTCACACCATCATCACTAGGTTACCCATCCAGCCCCATGCTTAACACACCCCACCTCGAGCCACATACGCGACCTCCGCCGAGACACGCTTCTACAAGCCACTGCGGTGACTTTGCAAAAAAACCTTTATTCTGCGTTCTTCTAGTTGTTGACACAAAAAATTGGGGCAATCCTGCTTGGGTTGATTCCCCTTTATTCTAAGTTCTTATGGCAGATTGATTCCCTTGCATTTGCGGTGGCAATGGCCTTGACGGCGGCCGGTGGGTGGGGGAGATATTGATACAGCAAACTAACCTTAACCTATGAAGTTTTCATGTTTTTCACATTAGAATGAATACACACATACACACAGTTTCCCCCGCAGTACCGTATACCTTTATACCCATTTCTCTGCAGAGACCCACTTCTCACGGCTGAGTTCCCACGCCTCCCTTTAATTCCATAAAACCATTAACTAAATTAAGAGAGGAGAGAGAAAGATGAACAGAGAAAGAGATGCAGAGAAAGAGATGAGTGGGGAAGATGGGTAGGAAATTTATGAATTTGGCCATGTCAAAATGGCATGTGCACCGCACATGATCATTTAACGTCCAAAATTGAACGGACGTCCAATTTCGGAGTTATTTGCAACGGTTTTGTCAACCTCGAGGGACATTATTGCAAAAGTTGTAAACACGGGGGGCAAAGTGCAAAAACGTGTAAACCTCAGGGGACAGTTTTGTAATTAACCCTAAAAACAATTGGACGACCACCCAAAAAAAATGATTAAGTTAAAATTGGTTTTAAATGATTAGCATAGATGCATATTCTAGATGACTATTTAGTTTAATTAGATGTTATGGTGCAACAAATCATTTCTAAACATCAACTTTGTTTCGTAAAAGATCAAAAATTTCACTTAATTGACCAAATCTATCTTAACTGAAAGCTAATTAGTATGTACGCATTCAAGACCATATGAGAAAAAAAGACTGGAAAAAAGAACAAAGTAACTACTTTTATATGTCTTTTTAGGACAAAAATAAACAAACATTAATTCCTAAAGAAGAAATCCGCATGAGTATATACAGATGTTGTTTGCAATAAAGGTTTTGCTCGCATAATATCTAATAAAACTTTACTAGTAATAATCACATGTAGTACTAATCAAGCTTTCATAGTGGCATGTTGGCAAAAGCAAACAAAAGTGGACACCATGTTTTGCCTAAGTACTATCCAGTCTCCTAGTTATCCCAGCAAATTTAACTTGCCACGCTTTGCGTTTCAAGAAAATGAGTATTTCTGAACTGTTTTTTTTTTCCGAGAATAAAAATGCTTTTTATAGATGTAACAAAGAAAGACATGAGACGAGCTGGCTAAAGCACAACATCATGGCTCAACAGTATTACACAACTTCAAACATTTGAGTATGCGCAAGATTGGTTGCTAATTGCTCTTACCTTCCAGGAAAATCAGAAAAATGGTAATCCACAGAGACCACAACAATTATCCATCTTTTGAAGGATTTGTTTCTCCAATCAACTCATTGCCTAACTAGCTCTTTGATCAAACATGTCTTGGTATTTTTATCCTTCCAAATAAAAGGTAGCTACACTGCTACTCTAGATATATTCCAAACTAATTGATTTACTGAAATCGTAAGGAAAGCCTGCAATCAACAACAAGCATAAAAGTTTCAAGCATAATGCTGAACAACAGAGAATGAGGTGCCAAGGAACTTAGCTCAGGCTAAATCTGGTGTGATCATTAGATAACTGACCAGAGTTGCTTAAATAAACCTGTTAAGCCTATTAACGGTATCTAAAAATCACAAACATAACAGCATGTCATTGGACCTGAATTATTTGAAACAGAAGCAAAGAAAATTAACAAATGAATGGGATTAACCCACTCCAACAGAATTGTCAAATGTTTTTATTGTTACATGGAACTATAGTATCCGGAATCAAGTATCGAGTGGAAAGAGAAAGACGTTAATATTGTGTTTGTTTAGCACTAAAAGCTCTTTTTTATTTGCAAGGCACAATTCAATAATTCTCAAAAGTAAATTATAATCTTCTTGCATTTCCCCTGTCCATTTTGGCTTAAAATTTAAATTACTGGATATCTAAGTAGCTATATTAACGGTATTCAAACAAACATAAAATTTCCGTTTATTTTCAAAATCTACAACTCATTCGAATCCACAGCCATCTCAAGTCAAATGTAGAAAGGATGTTAAAATCACCAGACAGAATCCAAGGAAGAGATTGTTGGAAATAAATCGTTTTAGAAATTCTTTTGGAACGGAACCCCACTTTCTAAGACAAAACAAGAAAATTACAGTACATTATATATAGTAATACGTTACAAGATAAATAGGAATGATCTCACCAAGCTATAGAATCAAGCCGAAAATTTATCCTAAAAGGTTGATTCACGCCCCCCGGAACCAGTGGCTCGATGCGATGGGATTCACGGCACGCAACCTCCAGGTTTAGTCTATAGTATTATCCCCGTTTGCACGCACTTGTAACAGAGATTCTAGAACAACCCTCTTGACTTTTCTCTTTCACAACTCACACAATATCAAGTAAGGTGTACACTAAAAATTTAAAAATGTGCAGTAGAATTTTAAGAGCAAGAGAGCATGTGCCTTTTTGTTGTTCAAAAGCAATATTGGTGTGTTCAAGCCTTTGGCCGAGTGGCCTATATATAGAGGAAATGAGATAAAGTCTCTGAGGAGAAGAAAGATAAAGATAAGGAGATAAATCTCCAACTTTTCAACAAAAATAACATATGAGAAGATGTATTCTTCTCATTGTCAAAAAGGCAGCAGCCTTTTTTTCGGAAGACTCCAACCCTTTGTCAATATTTGGATCTTAACTTCAACAAAAGAGGCAAGGGATCTGGTATGGGCCCCACGTGCATTTATTTGTTTTGAAACATTCACAAAACTGTAACAATCCCCCACATGTTTCAAAACACGGACTCAATAAAGGAAGAAGAAACAAAAAATTATGCATCGGCGAGGTGTCACGTGGATTGAACCTTTCCTAGGATAAATGAGTAGGAATTCACTGAAATACAAAGGTAGAGTGAGTACTCTTTAACCAGATTTCGTTCTTGTGAATTGCACATACTCACCATCCACATAATATCTCTAGTGAGGGTTGTTCTCGCCGGTTGACGCTAAATGGCCATGCGTCGTGCCTGGATATTCTTGTGTGCTATAGCGACATACCCAAGTCCCAAAGAGGCGGCTCAACCTCACACACATATAGGTGGTATCCATCAGGGAATGTGCTGTAGCTGAACACCCCATCCCAATAATTAAGGACTATGGACCCATTAAGAGCTACATGCTCATCCTCATACACTGCAGCGGTCACTGCCATACACCAGAGGGATAGACTCTTCTTTAAGGACATCCTGCCTTAAAGGATATACACAAAGCGACAGTGCCCATTCATGGGATCGCTGATTGCTGTAGGTTAGGTATCCATCACTTCATCTCTTAATTTGGGTACATCCTATCCCCCTCGATACTTCCATCACTAGGTCTCTCCCTAGTGGTTTAGTCAGAGGATCGGCCAAGTTCCTTTCTGACCTCACAAAGTTCATTGATATGGTACCGTTCTCAATGTCGCATCCAGATATGATGAGTCTTTCCATTATATACTTTTCTTTTGGCTCGAGCAATGGCCTGGCAATCACAATGCATCACTACAAATGGACAAGGTTTACTCCATAAAGGTATATCAGCCAAGAAACTTTTGAGCCACTCTGCTTCAGAACATGCCTTTTCTAAGGCAATCAACTATGATTCCATTGTGGATTTAGCAATAACTATTTGGTTGGACGACTTACTAGAGATCGTTCCTCCAGCTAGTAGGAATACATATCCACTAGTGGGCTTTAACTCATCTGAATCTAAAATTTAGTTCGCATCACAGTAACCTTCAAGTACAAAAGGATGGCCACAATATGTTAGTCCATAATCAATGGTGCCTTTCAAGTATCTCAACAATCTGGATATTGCATTCCAATGTTTCTTATTAGGATTCTAAGTATATCTACTCAATTTGCCAACTGCATAAGCAATATTAGGATGAGTATGATTCATTAGAAACATTAGGCTACCAATTATTTGTGCATACTCATTTTGGGACATGCTGCGCCATAAATTTTCACAAGGTGAATTTTTGCATCATAAGGTGAAGACAAAAATGAACAGTCATAATGCTTATACTTTCTCAGCATGTTTTCAACAAAGTGTGACTGTGATAATGTGATGGAATCATCATGCCTCAAGATCTTGATTCCAAAAATCACATTAGCTTCACCCATATCTTTTATGTCAAATTTAGATGCTAAAAATCTCTTAGTAGCATGCACAATGTTAATGCTTGTTCCAAATATAAGTAAATCATCAACATACATGCATATAATGATAACATTATCATTAACACATTTGTGGTATATGCACTTATCAACATTATTGATAAAAAAAACCATCAGATATCATCACACTATCAAATTTCTCATGCCACTGTTTAGGAGATTGTTTCAGCCCATACAAGGATTTAACCAATTTGCAAACTTTATTTTCTTGTCCGGGGACCACATATCCCTCGGGCTGCTCCATGTAAATTTCTTCTTCTAAATAACCATTTAGAAAAGCAGTCTTAACATCCATTTGATGCACAAGAAGTTCATAAATGGATGCAATGGCAAACAATATTCTGATAGAAGCAATTCTAGTAACAGAGTATGTATCAAAATAATCAATATTATGTTTTTGCTTATAACCCTTAGCTACCAGTCGTGCCTTATATTTCTCAATGGAACCATCTAGTTTCAACTTTTTCTTAAAGACCTATTTGCAGCCAATCGGTCTAGTCTTATAAGGCAAATCTACAAGTTCCCAAGTATGATTTGCCTAATGGAGTCTAATTCATTATTAATGCTTTTCTCCAAAAAAGGTGCATCTATAGAAAATATAGCGTCATGATATGACAATGGTTCATCATTGACAAGATACACATAATAATCATTACCAAAATTGGTTTCAGTTCTTCTTCTCTGGCTTCTTCGTAATTCTAGAGTTTCATCAGTATGATTACTGGTACTAGCATGCTCATCAATTGCTCTAGTCATTTTATTTTTCATAGGAAAAATATTCTCAAAGAAAGAAGCCTTTTTAGATTCAGTTATAGTATTGGCTTCCATAACATCACTCTATAATGACAAGATATCTATATACAATACTATTAGAAGCATAACCAATAAACACGAAATCACAAGTTCAAGAACCCAATTTTCTCTTCTTAGGCTCAAGTAACATCACCTTTGCTAAGCGCCCCCACAGTTTTAGGTAGTCCAAGTTAGGAGCACGACCTTTCCAAATTTGATAAGGTGTTTTACCAGTATTTTTATGGGGTACTCTATTTTGTATGTGGCAGTCTGAGAGAATATCTTCCCCCCCCCAGATTGACGGTTAGGCCAAAACTAACAAGCATAGCATTCATCATTTCTTTTAGAGTTTTATTTTTCCTCTCAGCAATTCCATTTGATTCGGGTGAATAAGGTAGAGTTTACCTCATGAATAATGCCATTTTGCAAACGGAAATCATCAAACGGATTAGAATCATATTTACCACCTATATTTGTTCTAAGCCTTTTAATTTTCTTATCCTTCTGATTTTCAACTTCAGACTTATAGTTTATGAACATTTAAAGAGCTTCGCCTTTTGTTCTTAAAAGATAGAGTCTAGTGAATCTCGAACAATCATCAACAAAGATTACATAAAACCTTTTACCACCTCTGGTCATGATTGGTTTTAAATAACCTAGATCACTGTGAATTTAATCAAGTGGTTCACTCTCTCTCATGACATGTTTACATCTTTTCTTTGTACTTTTTGTTTCAGCAAAAATTTCACACTTGTCTATGTTAGACTTATGATCGGCATAGTCAATCAAGTAAGAAAACGTAGATGATGTATTCTCATTAAGTAAATTAGCAACATTAAGTACATAAAGACCTTGGTCTAGATACCCCTTATCGACGAAGACATCATTTCTTGTCAGAGTAACAATACCTCCATCGAACAAAGTCTTGATGTCGGCCTTATGGAGTAGTTGTACTGACACAAGGTAGTGTTTCATCATCGGCACATGTAGCACATCAAAACGTGAAAGGGTTTTATCTGAAGTGAGTTTGAGAACTATCCTTTCCTTTCCCATATCTGGTACGGACCTGTTGTCTCCAACGTACACGCTTTCGGTACCTTCCCCCACATTTAAGTAGGAGGTTAACACATCTCGATTACCACATATGTGCCTAGTTGAACCCGAGTCTAAAACCTATCCTTTCACTTCTGTGACTAAGTTCACTTTTGATATCACAGCAGCAATGACATCATCATTTGCCTCCACAACATTTTCTCTAGCTCTTGGTGGTGCCCTTCTGTTGTTGTGGCGGCTATTGTTATTGTGTTGATCACCTTTTCGATATTGGCAAACATTTGCATAGTATCCTGCTTTTCCACAAACAATACATTCTCCTTTTTTCTGGTGAATCTGTGGATTAGACACTTGACCTCTAATGGAGTTACTAAATTGAGGTCTTCCATAAGGCTTATGACCATGTCCCATATTTTGCAATTGTTGGAGCTTAGCCGGTCCAACTTCAACCACGTTAGCCTTAGACATCATTTCTTTAGTTTTACCAGTCATTTGCAATTTTCTATTTTGAGCCTCAACTTTGATATAGACTTTTGTTTCCTGTAGAGTCATCGCATGTCTCTTCTGTCTAAACTTCAATTTAAATTCCTTCTAAGAGTCAGGCAATTTTTTGACAAGACACTGAGTCTTAAACCTTTCAGGTAAATTGTCACCCTCTTTAGCTAAACCATTTATGATATTCTGAAAATCATTTATTTGAGTTTCAACACTTTTATCATCAATCATTTGATACTGCAAAAAGTTAACAGCTAAAAACTTTTTAGTCCCTTCATCCTCAAATTCATACTTACTGACCAGTTCATCCCATAAAGCTTTAGCAAGTGTAAAATGATTGTAAATCCCATATAAATCATCTGATAAAGCATTACGAATAGTACTGAGACAAAATTTATTATTTGTTTTCCACACTTCTAACTTTTGAGCATAATTTTCAATATTTTCATCCGGCACGGGCTCAGTTAGAACAAAAGAAATTTTAGAAAAATCCAAGACATCGAAAACCATGTCTTTCCATCTTTTAAAATTATTTCCATCAAAACGTTCGATTGGGCTTGCGTCAAAAATAAATTTTGTTTGTACAAGAAGTTGCAATTCCATTTTTCAAAATCAACCTTTTAGAATGTTGGAAATAAATCGTGTTAGAAATTCTTTTGGAACGGAAACACACTTTCTAACACAAAACAAGAAAATTACAGTACATTATAAATAGTAATACGTTACAAGATAAATAGGAATGATCTCACCAAGCTATAGAATCAAGCCAAAGCTTTGTCCTAAAAGGTTGATTCACGCCTCCCGGAACCATTGGCTCGATGCGATGGGCTTCACAGCACGCAACCTTCAGGATTAGTCTATAGTATTATCCCCGTTCGCACGAACTTGTAACAGAGAGTTTTCAGAATAACCCTCTTGACTTTCCTCTTCCACAACTCACACAATATCAAGTAAGGTATACACTAAAAATTTAAAAGTGTGTAGGAGAATTTTAGAAGCAAGAGAGTATGTGCATTTTTGTTGTTCAAAAGCAATATTGGTGTGTTTCAAGCCTTTGGCCAAGTGGCCTATATATAGAGGAAATGAGATAAAGTCTTGAAGGAGAAGAAAGATAAAGATAAGGAGATAAATCTCCAACTTTTCAACGAAAACAACATATGAGAAGATGTATTCTTCTCATTGTAAAAAAAGCAGCAGCCTTTTTTCGGAAGACTCCAACCTTTTGTCAATATTTGGATCTTAACTTCAACAAAAAGAGTCAAGGGATCAGGTATGGGCCTCACATGCATTTACTTGCTTTGAAACATTCACAAAACTACAACATAGATGAATTAGAAGGGGTCAGCCGATCCGTTTAAGCAAGCAAATCGAATTTATCCATTCACTGTAACTAGAACCTTAGGAAAAGACATAACCTCAAAACCACATAGAGTGACTTTAAGCAGAATCCGGATAGAAGGCAAACTTGACTGGGCTTTGTTTAGACACTACTATTCTTGAGCCATGTTCATCGCCCTTAGAAGGGAAGGTTCAGCGGGGCAGTAAAAAAATGGTTTGAGAACTGCGAGCCCTCGTTGCAAACGCCTCCCCAATAGAACTGCAATGAGAACTGCAAGCCCTAATTGCAAACGATTCCTATTCCATTCGTCATTTTCCTATTGGATTTCCCCCCAAATGCACAATAAATCAAATAACATTAGGTATGATAGAGAAAAGAAGGAGTAAGTTATCCTTAGGTCTTCAATTTCCTTGGATTTATCATCTTGGCCATGGATGTTGTTAATGGAGAGATAGAGAGAGAGAGAGAGAGAGAGAGAGAGAGAGAGAAAGAGAGAAAGAGTGAAATGGAAATGGAAGTGGAAAAGCTCACGAAGAGTGAAATGCAGTCATTTTGAGAAACCCAATTGGCGGTGTTTTCATCCTCTCTCGTTTTTGTTACGCGTCGCTGAAAATTTAGAAACCCGCCTAAATCGAAATGCCATCCTTTTGAGTACAACGCCCTTACAGCTATTTAGAAAAGGGACGCTTGTTAGTTAGCGCCACATATTTTACTTTTTAGAAGGCTTTCGATAAAGCGTTCCTTAACAGGCATCCTTACATGCCAATTTTGTTGTAGCGAAACATGTAATTAGGCTCACGTATAGTAACTTCATATCAACTAACTGCTTTTTGACTAGTCAAAGTAGCGAAACCAGATCAAATTTATCTTCTTTTTTCAACTCAAATTAGAAATTTAAAAATTTGTATGTGGAGGATTTAAACCATTAAATAAGATAAATGCTTTATTTCCTAAGAAGATATGAATATTTTAGATTATACAGGGCTTTAAAAAGTACTGAAATAGAATTGATTATTGGGGTTACCTCAGTGTGCTTGAATGAGGTAATTATAATAGAAATTTCACGGTCATAGGGGATTTCAAAGGAAATCCATTTTTTTCTTTAGAAGTTTATCAAAATCAACAAATTTATACCATTATGCATGTATGATTTGTATCGCCAAAACTGTGTTGGTGGTGGTGGTGATCGAGTAGTAATGGTCGTGATGATGAAAAGGTGTTGATGATGGTGGGTAGTACTGCATGAAGATGTGGTATTAGTAATTGTAATGTGGTGATAGGCAGTGACATAGGAGTCATGGTGGCAATTGTAGTGTAGTGGATATAAAGATGGTTTTGATGGACGTGGAGATGGTGGCAGCAGCAATGATGTGGTGGACATGGAGGTTGTAAAGGAATATACTAGATTTCGTACCAAGCAATAAAGAAGAGAATTGAAAACAATAACAGAAAATAGAGACACAAGATTTACGTGGTTCGGCAAAAGCCTACTACACGGTGGTAGCAGCGATTTTACTATGTTTTTCTCTGGAGATTACAGACTTTTGTCTCTCTCGACAAACCCTCGCAAAGAATGACTCCTCTCTTTTCAAGAAAGACTTTTCCTACTCAAAGAATGTCTCTTCTCTCTTGTCTCTTCAAAGAAAGACTCTTCCTACTCAAAGAAGGACTCTTCTCTCTTTTCTCTTGTACATTAAAACACAATACAAGACAATATATATATATATATATCTAATTAGAGATAAGTAGTGACTTTTTCTAAATAACCAATGTGGGACAAAACTTATATACTTAGGTCCAAGTCACAATCTTCTTTGAATAACCGATGTGGGACACCCACACATTTTGGGTTTTTTTATCCAAGACACATTATCACAAATCTCTACCTTGTCTTGGATAAAACAAGCCACAAACAATCTAAAAATATCATTTGCTACTATCACACCTGCCCCCTAGGGCTGCACCTCAAATACTGTTGATACTGATCAAATCTAAGCAATGCTTAAACTTGATCTCTAAAATATGCTTTGTCGTCATGTCCGCTGGATTTTCATCTGTGAAAATCTTCTCTACCATAACAATACCCTGAGAAACCACATCCCGAATAAAATAAAACCTGACATCAATGTGCTTGGTCCGCTCATGGAACATCTGATTTTTGGTCAGATGTATGGCACTTTGGCTATCGCAGTAAACAGTGTTAGACTCCTGCTTCAATCCCAAATCACCAACCAAGCCCTTCAACCAAATGGCTTCCTTCACTGCTTCGGTCGCCGCTATGTACTCAGCTTCTGTAGTAGACAAGGCAACAATAGTCTGAAGAGTAGCCTTCCAACTGATCACACAGCTCAAAATAGTGAAGATATATCCTGTCAAAGATCTCCTCCTATCCAAATTTCTAGCGTAGTCTGAATCAACATATCCAATAACACTACCATTCGCATCATTGCCCTGATGGTAGACTAAACCAGTATCTGTAGTACCTCTCAGATATTGAAGTATCCATTTCACTGCCTGCCAATGAGTTTTCCCATGATTACCCATGTACCTGCTAACCGAAGACACAATGCTCACAAAAATCCAGATTCCCGATTTTCTTGCTTCCCAACAAACCTTGTTTGCTTAGCATATCCATACCCCTCTCACTCATATTCCCAAGACGCATATGCCAAAGCTTGGTAGTGTCAGAATCTATATCAGAAGATGAAGCTGCTGCTGCTGCTCCTGTAACTGTGCTACCCTGTAACAAATAGAGACTATTTTGTTTTAACCCCTTCATTACAACAAGAGCACCCTTCATTATCCTCATAACTCCACCTGCAGCCCGATAGCTACAACCATTGGAGTCAAGTGTACCCAAAGAAATCAAAATTTTCCTCAGCTCTGGAACGTGCCTGACCTCAGTGAAAGTTCTCACAATACCATCATGTATCCTAATCTGAATTGAACCTATCTCAACCACCTTACAGGTGACATTGTTTCCCATAAGGACTTTACCACCATCAAATGAGCAATAAGTGGCAAACCAATCCCTATTGGGACACATAGGATAGGATCAACCCGTATCAAGAATCCACCCTCCATATGAGGAACTGATAGTAACTAAGAGAACATCTGCACCATCAAAATTATCTTCTGTTACTCCAGCATCAGCCGTCTTGGAGTTATCTTTTTTCTTCCCCTTACGCTCAGGACAATCCTTGCTCTAATGCCCTTCCTTGTGACAATGATAGCACTTCAATTTTCTGGTCTTTGACTGAGACCTCGATCTTCCTTTATTTCTAGACCCAGCATGGTCAGTGCTTCGGCCTCGAGCCATCAGACCATCGCCATGTTCTTCTCCCCTATTTTCTGAAACCTTCTTCCTTAATTCTTGAGAATTTATCATAGCCTCAACCTCCTCCATGGAGATATTGTCCTTCCCATATAATAAGGTAGTAACAAGATGTTCGTATGACGGAGGTAAAGAACACAGCAACAGTAAAGCTTTATCCTCATCTTCTATCTTGATATCAATATTTTACAGGTCTAATATTACATTGTTATATTCATCAAGATGATCACTAATCGATGTACCTTCTTTCATCCGAAGAGTATACAACCGTTGCTTTAAATACAAGCGATTTGTCAGAGACTTCGTCATGTATAAGCTCTCCAATTTCAGCCATAATCCAGCCGCAGTCGTTTCCTGATAAACCTTTCGTAACACGTTGTTGGCTAAACACAGCAACAGGGCACTATGGGCTCTCTCCAACATGTCTTATTTTTCATCATCAGACATCGTATCAAGAAGCCCTTGTTTCCCCTTTAACGCTTTCAACAACCCTTGCTGAATTAAAACAGCACGCATCTTCATCCTCCATAAACTGAAATTGTTTGATCCAACAAACTTCTCCAAATCATACTTCGTCAAAGTATTTGGCACCATTGCAAGGTGCTTTCAATCTACCACTGAACCTCAGCTCTGATACCACTTGTAAAGGAATATACTAGATTTCGTACCAAGCAATAAAGAAGAGAATCGAAAACAATGACAGAAAATAGAGACACAAGATTTACGTGGTTCGTGGAAAGCCTACTCCACGGTGGTAGCAGCGATTTTACTATGTTTTTCTCTGGAGATTATAGACCTTTGTCTCTCTCAACAAACCCTCTCAAAGAATGACTCCTTTCTTTTCAAGAAAGACTTTTCATACTCAAAGAATGGCTCTTCTCTATTGTCTCTTCAAAGAAAGACTCTTCCTACTCAAAAAAAGACTCTTCTCTCTTGTCTCTTCAAGGAAAGACTCTTCCTACTCAAAGAAGAACTCTTCTCTCTTTTCTCTTGTACATTAAAACACAATACAAGACAACATATATATAATTAGAGATAAGTAGTGACTTTCTCTAAATGACCAATGTGGGACAAAACTTATATACTTAGGTCCAAGTCACAATCTTCTTTGAATAATCGATGTGGGACACCCACACATTCTGGGTTTTTTATCCAAGACACATTATCACAGAGGTGACAGTGCCCTCATGGTGGTGATGGTGTTGGTGGTGGCCAAGGTGGTGTGATGGTGGTAGCATCAGCGGCTAAGTCGTGGTAATTATGGTAGCGGTGAAAAGGGACATAGTGGTTGTCGCCGTAGTTCTACTGTGGTAGAGGTCGTATTGCCCGTAAATTGATTGCAGTGACATCATGGTGGTGATTATTCTTTTCTACAATAAAATTTTGTTCAATAATTTTTTATCATCTTACTTAAAATTAAGTAAAGAGTTTTAAGTATGTCCATGCTGGCTAAAAATTTTGGTTCTTTTTTCTCCGGAACTAATTTTTAAGTGATACAAGGTTAAGCATATTAAATGCATCTAACTAAATATCATTGAAGCTTTTACATATTAACTGCTCAATTTTTCAAAAACACCCTAAGTGTTGAAAAGTGGAGTGAAGTCATTAATTAATTCTCATTGCTAATCATTACTCCTTCCGTCCGACATAATTAGATCAATTTTTTTTGGCACGCCGAATAAGTGGGTGTTTGGGATTGATTTTGGGATGGTCAAACCTGATTAAGAGAATTAATCTGCCTCAAAAAGCTCAAAATTGATTAAATCCATAATCTTGAAAAGTGAGGATTATGAAATAATCATTTTTTTCATAATCAGGTTTGACATTCTAATTTACCATGCTATCCTCATATTTCTCACAAAATGACATCTCATACCTTTTAACTAATTTGCAAATATTATTGTACTATAAATACTAATGTGAGATTGTGGGTGTTTTTAATTTAAGTAAAAAATAAACAGCATTTTTAGTTGGATGACTTTTTGATAATTTATTTGTGTAATATAGTTATTTACAAATAAAAGTTATCTTAACATCACCTTTCTAAAGGGAATAATAAATTATTTATTAAGTATCATCTATGGTCATTTTGTCACAGTGGAACTAATTTAAGTACTTTTTATCTAAACACTTTTATGGGTTTAAGCTAGTTTATAACTACTTTTTCCAAACAGAAAAGTGATTCCCATAAAGTAGATTAAATACGATTTTTAAAACTGATTAAAATTTAAGCAGAATTCTGCTTTTTATAATCAATCTCAAACGGGCTCTAAGAATTTAAGTGATATATTGTATGTTTTTCATTCTACCATTTAGAGAAAGGAGGGCAAGAAAGTGTGTTAGGAGAGAGAAAATGGATTACTGTAGTGTTAAATGTGGAGAGAGAAATGAATAAAAAGTGTAAGAAGAGTAAATATGTAAAAGTACCTAGATAATCTTTCTTAATTTAGAAATGAATAATTTTTTTTGGACAACCCAAAAAGAAATATGATCAATTTTTATGGGACGGAGGGAGTATTAATTTAGGAAGCACTCCCTTCAAAATATTTTAGATTTGGACACCAGGTTATTGATTTGTAGTGGACTAGTTGGTTGAAGAAATGAGTTTGAACTTTTTAGTTTTGATAACAATAAAATATTATTAGCTAAAATGACAATTGGGGATTTCAAAGATGCCAGTCCTTAACAACTGTACGTACTACAGATTCCTATTTCTGTTTGGGTCATTGGGAGATTACGCGGTAGTTGCAAAGACTATAATATAGGACTTAAAGATGCAGCCCCTAGATCAGATCTTTTGTAACTTCATTTTTTCCCCTTAATGAACGATATACACCAAACTAATAACCTTCCCAAGTGGAAGACAGAACAGCAGAGACCTTGGCTGCTATAGTTAATATTCCCAAAGGTGAGTTTTCAGTCACCTACTTGGGGGTGCCACTTATCTCAACCAAGTTGAAATATAGTGACTGCTTAGTTCCAATGGAAAAAATAACTAAAAGAATCTCAAGCTGGACTACAAAGGTCTTATCATATGCTGGAAGAGTGCAGTTGGCCATTTCTGTCCTATGTAGTATGCAGGTGTTTTGGTGTTCAATCTTCATCTTGCCCAAGAGAATTATAAAGTAGATTAAATAGAAGGTTAGAGCTTTCCTCAGGCATGGTAGAGAAGTGAAATGCACCGGTGCCAAAGTAGCATGGAAGGATTTATGCTTACCTAAAAAAGAAGGAGGCCTAGGCATTAAAAGATTGGAAGAATGGAATAAAGCATCAATTTGCAAGCATCTGTGGGATCTGGCCCATAAAAAATATTCTTTATGGGTGAAATGGTGTCACATTTACATAATTAAGAAGTAGCATTTATGGACCTTTAACAAACCACCACCACCACTACCTCGGCGCCCCCGTGGTACTTTTATGGACATGGAGCAAAATGCTAAAAATTAGAGAGCAATGCAGCCAATTTATTCAATACAAAGAGTAAGGAATAGTAGAAACACTTGGTTATGGAAAGACAAATGGGTGAATGAGAAATCTCTGGCAGAGCTATTTTGGTCAAAAAACTATTTATGATTATGGAATTGCCAGCAATGCCAAGGTATGTGAAATCATTCAAGGAGGAGAATGGAAATTGATGATGAACAGATCAAGGGCATTAAGAGAAGTAAACACTTTGCTTCAAATATTACAGCCACCTAATAAAGAGATGCCTGATAAGGTATGGTGGAAACTATCTTCAAATGGGCAATTTAATATATAAAATCAACTTAGGAAGGGTTGAGAACTCATGGTACACTGGATCCTATGTGGAATCTCATTTGGTTCTCAAGGCATATCCCTAAATACGCTATAATTCTATGGCTATTAAGCAAATGAGGCTTTAGAACTAGAGTGAAACTAAAAGCATGGAATCATATTCAAGAGGAACACTATGATTTATGCTTAAGTCAGACTGAAACTAAGGATCATATGTTCATACAGTGCCCCTATGTGAAAGAATTGTGGAAAAAGGCGTTAAAGAATATGCAAGCACAACTTTCTCTAGTATCTTGGCCTTAAGTATGTAAGGATGCTGCAAACTTGTTCAAAGGAAAGAGCTTCAGAGCTAAACTAGGCAAGCTTATGGTGGCTGTAGTAGTCTATGAAATATGGCAAGAAAGGAATTTAATAATATTTGAAAGAAAGTAGGGATGGTAATGGGGTAGGTCGGATACGGATTTTATTAAATCCGAACCCGCCCCACTCATTCAAAAACCCCACCCCGCCCCGGCATCGGGTCAAAAGAATGAATTACCATCCCCGATCCTAAGGTACTTTACAAACCACGACCCCGCCCCGATCCACCTTGCTATTTCCTTACTCGAGGCCACAACCTGAGCCATAGAAGAACAGCGCACAACAATTACTCTAAGCACTGCCAGCATCCCCTATCCACGGCACAGCCGACACAAACTCAACATTATCACCCATCACCAACAAATAAAAAGATAGAATTCAACACAACAAATGTAAAAAAGGAAAGAATTAAAAAAAAAGCCCATATGTAGATCTCACGGAGGATATGCCACTCCGATCGCACCACTTTGTCCTTCACCGCCTTGCCGCAGAGGCCACATGTCAAGCACCCCTTGTAGATCTCACGGATGCGACGTAGCCATAGCAGTCGCACTTGGCAAATTGGACCGCCATGGCTCTGCTATTGCACCGTCGCCAGTATCTTATTCGGTCGGTGGCTCTATTTGTTGGTGGCAGGGTGGATGTCGACGAACGGTGGAGGTATTGGTACGCCGTTTGGTCGAGGTAGTGGGCCGATCACTGACGGTGGGTGGTCGTGAGGAGGCCGATCACTGACGGTGGGTGGGAAGTAGCGGCAGTGGCGCAAAGTCGGCAGAAGAAAGAACGGCTGCTTCTAGGGTTTTTTTTCCATTTATGGGCAGCTATATATATATGTTAGATGGACGGCCGAGATTGGCTGATATATATAAAGTTAGGCTATATATATGATTTAGGGTGGTATACCGGGGCAGGTACGGGTCGGATACCGGGGCGGGTTAGACAGTAAACCATATCCGACCCTAACCCGCTGCGGATATTTAAAAAAATTATCATACCCGTCCCGTAACCCGGTCAAAGTTAAAATAACTTGCTCCTAACGGGGTGGGGCGGGGCAGATATCCGCGGGTCGGATTTAAATTGCCATCCCTAAAAGAAAGTGCTCAAATGTGCCAGGGTCTATGCATGACATCAAGCAATGGATTAAATACAGTGTGTTTACATGGAGGAAGGCACCGGCCACAACAAGGAATAAATCCCTGTGCAACCTGTGGGGGACTGATGAAACAATACTAGTACACAATAGAGAAGATGCAGGAATAGCATGTAATGGATAGAGGATAGTGTACATTTCGGTTGGTATTTAAATGCTGAGAATATTGTAATGCTTGTACTTAAAGGAATAAAAGGACATTTGACCAAAAAAATGAAATAACATCCCCAAGTACCATGAGGCACGTGGGATCCCGTTTTGAAAATGAAAATTTTTGGTAAAATCTGCTCTGCCAAATTACATAAAATTATATGTGGGAATATCAATGGGGGACCACCATGGCTCCTCTAGTAAAACTTTTGGTAAAACAAAATTCTCATTAGCAAAAAGAGTAGCAAAACAGAAGTATATATTGTAATCACTTTTGTAAGCTAAGATTTTTGTTTATTTGATTGTTTTTAGCTTTGATATTTGATAGCCTAATCTTCTTTTATAGTGCACTCGCTATTCCATTTATAAATCTGTCTTGTTATTTTTTTATTTATATATTTCTTAAATTCGATTTAACAATAATAGCAAAACTGAACCTTATATTTCTCTTTTTGGCATGTCATTATGCCCACTGTGCAAGCTCATAACCAATTGCAAGTGTAAGTAAAATTTGACACCTTATAGAACTCGAAAACAAAGCATTGTGCATATATTTTGCAGAAAATTATTAGTTTTACATCTATGTATGTGTATTAGCATTTTATGCTTTGCTAAAAGTTCATATTTTGTCATTTTATGACTTATATTCATTCTTTCATATCTTTAGATTGAACTCTATTCATTTCAAAAAAATTATTTCCTTTACTCTTTGCAAAATTAAGCTCATGTTGTAACTTTATATCAACTAAATGCCATTTGACAAGTCAAACTAGCGAAACCAGATCAATTTTGTCTTCTTTTCTCAACTAAATATTATAAATTAAATAAAATATATGTATATAGATGATGCATAAGGGGAGCAATTTATTTCCTAACAAGATATGAATCTTTTTGAATTTACTGGAAGAAGCTTGTACAATTTGGGAAGGGGGCTTTAAAAATTACTGGAATACAATCGTTTATTGGGGTTGCTCTTTGTGTGCTTGAATGATGTAATTGTACTAGAAATTTCACATTCATATGGGATTTCAAAGGAAATCCATTGTTTGAGATGCTTAAAAATGGCATTGACGTGGAACAATTAATTGAAGATGACCCAATGTATATATATTTTATTCATTAGATGACTCAAGTGGTCAGATTTCCAAGTATGCCCAGACTTTCTTCCTTTTCTTCTGAACTGATTTATTTGTACTCGAGACATGTCAATCACTTCCGGCCCCCTCATGTGTGCAAGTGAAGACATATCAATCAATGAGATATAAACATCAAAGTTCATAAAATAAGAATAATATTTGTAAATAGAGCCGGGTACAGGTGGAAAGAATCGTAGATAAGAACTTACGTCACCTACACTTTTGATACCATGCGTAACTTTATAATCTTCTCAATGCTTTTGATACAAAATGTTCCTTTATAATTTCGAGTATTGAAAACTTAACTTGTTAAACAATGAACTGAAGAAGATTAACATACTCAGCACATTTGATTTTTATTGCGAAGAGATGGCTTTATCACTTATATTGGTGGTTTGCCGATGCTACTTAGATAAGCATGGGTTATTACTACGAACTTTATTATATCGAGAAAGGCTATAGCACTGAATCTTCAGTACACCACATGTTCAGCAAAAGCTTTAGGCACAAGACAGAGATCATGTTTTGGGTTGACAACCAGACTACTTTTACCTTCAGTACCTATGTCTTCCTTGTCTATCCCAGTAGGAAGTTCCCAGTCAAATGAGTGGAGAAGATTAGCAAGTGCCAGCTCCACTGTCATAGCTCCCATGGACATCCCCGGGCAGCGTCGTCGACCAGCTCCAAAGGGAACTAGCTCAAAGTGATGTCCCCTGAAGCCAACAGCACTATCACCCAGGAATCTTTCAGGCAAGAACTTCTCAGGGTTTTCCCAAGCTTCAGGATCCCTTCCAATGGCCCATGCGTTCACGTAAACTAAAGTTTTCGGTCGGATTTCGTATCCGTCTATGACGCAACTTTGAGTTGTTTCCCGTGGCAAAAGAAGAGGACCTGCAGGGTGTAACCTCGTCGTCTCTTTTACCGCAGCCTTCAGATAACGAAGCTTTTCAAGATCATCTTCCTCTACATTTACTCCCTTTCCAATCAACTGTTTAACTTCTTCCTGCGCTTTCTTCATAAATGGAGGGTTCCTAATGAGCTCTGTCATTGCCCAAACAATGGTGGCTGTATTCGTTTCTGTTGCCCCAAGTAAAATATTCTGCGTATATGAAGTAGGAAACAAAAGAAAGTAACATGTGTATAAGAGTTAATGGTCAAAGAAATTTATTTAGATCCATAGAAAACTGTGCAAAAAGTATATAACGAGAAAGAAATTCAACTTACAGTGCTGTTCCCTTACCACGAGCACCGCTTTAATGTGATCCATAGTAAGATTAAATGGAGATGACTGGTTCTTTCTAAGTTGTAGCAAGATATCAATGATGTCCTCTTGTGTGGACTTTGGCCTTTTTGGATTGAGGTGCTCGTCGATGAGTTCTTGGTAGAAGATATCCGTTTCCTTGAAATTCTTTTTTAGCCGATAATAACTTCTGGTGGATCTATCCAGCCAGCCTAATGGCGAAAAATAGTCCGAGATAAAGAAAGTCATGAACACGGCCTGACTTTCGCGAACAATCCCAAGGAACCGACGTGTTTCGTGCCCGTCATCATCGTAGTGCTTCCCTAAAGCGATTCTAGTGATTATATTGCTTGTGAATGTCGCTAACATTTCGCTCAAGTTGGCGAGCTTGGAAGAATTAGCAAGTTTTGATATCTTGTTGATCATCCTGGAAACCTCCTCTTGGCGGATGGGGAGAAAGGACTTCTCTCTCGTGGGGCTGAATAAATCAAGAACATAAATCCTTCTCAACTCTCTCCAACTATCATTATATGGTGAAAATGCCATATCTATGCCATTGTAAGATAGCTTTTGCTGGCCAAGCAAACTCGGCCGACCGGAGAATGCGAGGTCATGAGTTTTGAATACCTCTTTCGCCATTCTAGCCGAGGACATCACGAGGGTCGGGACGAGACCAAGACGCAGGGACATGATAGGGCCATACTTCTTAGAAAGTTGCCACAGTTGGCGGTGAAGGACCGAGTTATCAAGTTGGTGCAGATTTCCAATGAAGGGAAGTCCTGGGGGACCTGGTGCGGACCATACTTTTTGAAATTTCTTTGTTTTCCTTTCCATATTTTTTGTGTTTTGTTAAAACCACCAAGGAGATGAAGTAAAGATCTTACAGCAAATATTTTTTGTCTTTTGCGCATTGGTGTCGCTATTTGGTCTAGTTGGGAGGGGCCGTTTCCCCCACCCCCCGGTCATGCAAGAGTTCGCCCATGTGAACAACATGACAATTCACAGTGATACTTGATATATTTTTTAAATTTCTGGGATTTCCGTTCCGCATTATTGTCCCATGCTAAAACCACCAAGGACATGAATTATTGATCTTAGAGCAAAGAATTGATCTTAGAGCAAAGGCAAGTGGCTTCGGGTTTTCGGTGATGTGCAAGCAATCAGATTAAATTTATAACACACCCTCATTTTTTGGTGAACAGCACAACCCTGCAACTTTAGATTTATCGGTACTAATTATTTATGGGCTAATAATTTCATTGTAATTCTTATCAGATGAGGATGTCTACGTGTGTCAATTTACTTGTCCTTTATGAACATGATGTAATTTGATGTGGCTGCACGAAAGTTGATGCATGTGGCCTTGCTAAGGACAAGTGTTGCAAAAGCAGGACATGCGTTTTTTGTTGGCGTTGGGTAATGGATTTAGGGTCTGGTTGATTGGAGCTGATTTTAGTTAAATTATATTATCTCTTTGTTGCCTTCATCTTGTTGATTTGTTGCAGCCGTCAGTTATTTTGATGTGTTGTCCTTTTATTTTATCGCTGTCACTTTTTATATTTTATTATTTATCTTGTGACTGTTCTTTATAGGTTAATAATTTTATTGTGATTCTTATTTGATGGGAATATTGATGTGTGTCTATTTCTTTTAATAATAATAAAAAAGAAAGAAAAAAAGTATATGTCCCTGAGAAGTTCGGACGTGCGCATTTCATTTTGGCAGCTTCCAAAGCACTGATTGAGGAGAAAAATTGACGTCTATGGTTATTGGGTCGTACCCTTGGGATGGGAAAACGGGACCAGAGTGTACGTGTGGTGACATACACATTCTAGTTGACATACACATTAAGTACTATTGCTTGCCTTTGATCAATTATTTGCTCTAAGATCAATAATTCTCTGCGTGTGTACGTGTGGTGTGTTTGTTACTTTCTTGTCTTTGTACTCTAAACTTATTATTATTGTCTCTAGAAAATTATAGATCATTTTTGTCTTATACACCGTATATGATCAATTTTGGGAAAGTCAAGTATGGTCCTAATTGTTAAATTCCTTAACCTTTGTAGTTTGTACGCATCTTTTGTGCAATGCATTACATTTATCGCACCTCCTACCAAAGGGCTTTCTGATATTTTATGCTCATAGTTGGCTGTTCAATTTGAACCAACAATGGAAGTTTCTCGTTGGGTAATTATCATTTTGAACTCTGCATAGTAGTTGGGAACTTTGATTTGGCCTCGTCCTGTTGTTTTCAGTTGGATTGTGACTATCGTTTTTAGAGTCTAGGGCGTTTTCCGTTGCATATCCAACAATAGATGTAAACATAATTTGATAGTTATATAGCTCCTATTGGTTCGAGCTAACCATTGAACACTCCTCGCTATTGAGTTCGGCCAACTCCAATTTCATGTCCAAGTCAGTCCTTATATTCTTACGAGGAAAATAATTGAGTTTATAGCTCTAGACATAATTATAAAGAAAAACTAAACTTGGTGAAATAGGAATATGTCATCTTTATTGAACACGTGGAATCTTAAAAAAAAAAAAATATTCCTGAACAAGAGAAGCATTTGCAATCAACTTAAATATGAATGACACAGCTATTTAGATACGCATTTGCATCGCCACAGGTTTTACTTTATGGATAGTGGATATTTACAGATTAAGCATGATTCTAATAACGAAAAAAAGAAAGTCAGGGACATGCAAAAGAAGATCTAATTTAGGGACATGCAAGCATACCTTATAATGTATAAACTTCTAACACAGTTGATATATTACGGATTACATCTGAGCCATTTCCAGTGTGAACCATAACTCTTTTATATTAGAAAAGTTGGGAGCAAATTAAAGAAGATCTAGTTCATAATCATCCAAGCAGATCTAATATAATATACAAAATGTAACATAATTGCTCACACTACAAGAAAATCGACTTTTTAGTGACAGAGTCTTCCGTCGCTAAAAGTGGAGATTTCATCGACAAAGACTTTTAGCCACGGTCACTAAAAGTCTACGTCAACGGATTCTCAACTTGCGACGAAAACCTCTGTTCCTAAAAGTAGATTTTCTTGTAGTGTGAGCAATTAGGGATTCGTGTTATAGTTTGTATATTATATTAGGTTTGCTTCCGGTGGTAAAAATTTCGTTGCTAAAAGATTTCTGTCAGAACTAAATGGTCCGTCGGCAAAAGCCCACTTTTGGTGAAGGAATGAATTACCTTTAGCGACGGAATTTCCGTCGCTAAGTGATTTTCGTAATTTTCTTATTTTTTTATTTTCTCAAAATTCAATTAAAAAGACTGTCCGTCGCTAAAAGTTCGTCGCTAATTTAAGCCTTTAAGTGTCAAATTTCTCACTACAAGTACGTCGATAATAACCAAATTAGACTTTTAGCGACAAAATTCCGTCTCTGAATATCTACAGGTTAAAGTTTCCCAAAAAAAGCTGTTTTTAAATGTTATTAGTTTATAAAAATTCAAGGATATTTCCATCGACAATTAATCGTAATCATCAAATATATTAACAATTTCATTCTTTAGGCTAGCATTCTTCTATACCAAATTTCAAACAATACAAATAAAGTATAAGTTATACACCACCAACTAACACAAGATACTCAACTACCAAAATAATATATTCAGTAAAAGATCACATCGTACAAATCTAAGAGCAAAATTACTAAAACAATAAAAATCAAGAACCATAGCCTGCACAATAACTTCCAAGATAGACACTCAAATCCGATAGCTTCGCGTGCTAGTTTCATGTCACCAATATGGAGCTCAATTTCTCTGTGAAGTTCTGAGTTTTTTCCTTAATTTGCTTGGGCAGTAATATGGGTGATGGTCTCTATGAGAGTAGCACTTTGTAGCTTACTTGAGAGAAAAAGTAATATGCACAAATCTCAACGTTAGAGTATCTGAAAAGAAATTAATTAAACAACATCCAACGGGTAAAAATAACAACGGCCTAACAAACTACACTTGGCAAGCTACAAAATCCCAGCAACACACCTTAAGGTTACTCAGCTAAAAGCTTAGGATGCACTTCTCGCTATTTTTCACCAACAAATGACGAGGGTTCACTATCAAATTGACCAAAGATCACATCCAAATGAACAATAACAAACATGACAATGTTTTTGTAATAACGTGACAAACTTTGGGTAATTTATAGGTAAAATCTATTTTAGCTGTATCAGTGTAGAGGCCAGTAGCAGCCGGCGGCGCGGTGGTGGCTGGCGATGCCCGGCCGCGGCTGCTGCCGGTGATGGTGGTGTCGGCCGACAATGGTGGTTGTTCATAAGCGTGACTTTTTATCAAATGGGTTTTAAAAGCCCAACCCAAATAACCCATTTAGGTGGGTTGGGTTGGGCAAAAAATCAAATTTTTTGGGTTGGGTTCGTTACAACCATAAAGCCCAACCCAAAGTTGCAGCCCTACACTCAGCAACATGAATACCTCATATACATGTTCAACAAAATACAGATTTTACAAACAAAATCTACACAAAGTCACAGATTGTGGAATCAATTCACAACATACCCAACATGAATCCCACACCCAGCATAACAAAAACACCTCATAGCCATCTTCTCCAACCAAAACCTAGTAAAATTACACCCTTATTCAATCAAATTAAGGCATAACCATTTGAGATATTAGCAAAAAGACTCCAACTTTCAAGAAAAACTTGAGTTTCCACATAGCTGGTGCAACATTGAGGAATGGGCTAAACCCCTAAGCTTAGAGAAATTGAGACAGAGATATGAGATTACTGAGAAAACCGAACAGTACATGTGGAGATAATGCATTGATCTGCAGGGAGAGAAAGAGAATGAAATTGTGATGGCAGATCCGCGAGAGCGGTCGCGGTACAGTGAGTGCGTCGTTGGGTGGCAGTAGTAGCGGAGGTGTGAGGCGGCAGGGAAGTGGAGAGGCGGCGGAGTACTGTAACGCCCCCAAAATTCGGAGCTCCGCCGCCCCAAACTCCCGAGTCGTTAGCCTATCGGATCACATCAAACCTGTCAAATCTGTTCACTAACACCTACTATAAAACATCAAATCCGACACCATCTTAAATTCTTCAAATACAAGCTTACAAGACTGCCTAAGCTCAAACTGTTAAAATCTAAGTTCTTTACAAACTTGAGTCCTTATGAATGAATCGACATTACCGACGCGCACAGGGGCCACATTACCTAGTGGTGATGGGCTCATCGGAACCTCACGCAGACTCTAACCCATTTCCGAACCTGCTACAGCTTATCATCACCTGCAGAAGGGAGCCACATGGAGGGTGAGCTTTTGAGAGCTCAGTAAGGTCGCACAAGGACTTCAAAAGATTACAACACGATTTTTGAGAATCTAACCGACGATGATTTTCAAACACTTCGAATGATCAAAACTTAACGATTTCCAAAACGATCAAAATCCATCATATATAAAATGCCCAAAATAGACAAATACAAACACGAAGGATTCCAAAACAATCAATGAAAACAAAATCATTTCCAAAGTTATCATTTCCAGAGTTTAACAAATCTTTCTCGAGGTATTCCAAACCGATTGAGTTAATCCTTTCTTATTCATTTTTGCAAAATCATGCTACAACAGAGAAATCTTTTCTATAACATGCACGAGACTTTCCAGAGCAGAGAAAATCAAAAATCAAAAATCAAAAATCAATGTTGATCATGGGTGATTGCAATGCCATTCTAGCAAGCTAACATGGTGTACACATGCATGATGTACCAAAATACTAGTCCATTTGGGTACTAGCTTGCTTTTCCTGTAGGATTCAGACCAGCCTTATCACACCCTCCCACAGAACGGAAACCTAGGTCAACACAGAAAAATCAACAATATCAATGAGCTTTAACATAAGCTCAATCACTGAAATCAATTCGGATTCCAATAACAATGATCATACTAACATAAGTCACATTTGGAATTTTCAAAAGAAATCGGAATTTTCAGAAGAAAAAAATCACAGAAAAACAACAACAACGATTGCGAATAATTATCGAATTTAAGCACAAAAATCCGGAAGAACGGATACAACAATTATTGAATTTGCTCAGCATGCAATAACAGGCGAGCATCACAAGATTTCCAAATAATCGATTCTCATTAAATATTGGGGTTTTCTGGCAATAACATGCTGATATCAATACATAATTCAGAATTTGACATTAGTCATAAATAAATCAAAAGTAGTACTTACGAGTACGAGTTATCAAAATAAGAGTTCGGATGAAAGTCCTTACCCAGGATTCAGATAGAATCTCTTACCTGGATCCGTAGCTAAAATATCCTAACCGGAAAGTCTTTAACTTTAACCTAAACGGAATAATCGAACCATTAGAGCACAGACTATAGCAAAATATTATAACTTAATACAGACTCACGCATACTCCCAAAATTAACCTCCCCTCACCGGGTACGTAAAATTATCGAAACGCCCTTCGATATAAAATTACCAAAATGCCCCTCTCATACTTAAATTACCAAAATGGTCTTCCCATAAGTACAATCAGTGAAATATGCTTCCCATATGTAAATTTATGCAAAAATACCTTTCTTAGTTCAAAATACCCCTTCGGGGTGGCAAATTATCAAAATACTCCTTCGGGGTGGCAAATTACCAAACTGCCCCTGGGGGTTTTCGGCACCGAAAAAATCTCAAAAATATCTTAAAATGTTATTTTAAGCATCCTGATATCATTTCTGATCTAAAAAGTATTTTAAAGAATTTTCGCCCGAAAATCCTAAATCGATGTCCGGATCGAGCGCTAAAAGGCCAGTTTCGCGAAAAATACCTATCGGCCTCAGAAGGGCCTGCAATTTTAGAATATGAAACATATCAGTAGAATAAGGTTTCCATAAAATTTTCAGATTAAAAATGTTTGGTTTCCTATGCTAAATGATTCGATAAATTTCATTAATCGGTGCCCCAAATTAGCATCATTTGCGGACACCAAAAATTCTCAAAACAATCCAGAGCGTACCTCTCGTAAAAATATTGGGTGTTACTGTTTGGCACTTTGTCCAAATAAAATTTTAAACATGTTTTAAAAATTCGTAAAGAAACTGCTGGGAGAAATAAGCTTTAGCGACACTTTGCAGTTAACTTTAATTAACCCAGCTTCACTGTACTGTTCATCATCCCTGTCCTTCGCAGCTCATTCTTCCCAGATAATCAGCCACAAACCCACTTCACCACCACACACCACTTCACTCCCCGCCCATTTTCAATCATAGGAACCTCATTAAATTAATCCAATTCACTACAATACACACTTAAACACCCATTTTAATATATTTACCCATCTAAAATACACACACCATCAAGAACACACACACACAGTCACGGACACACACCACACTTGCAAACACAAACTTAATTCTCGGAATTTCCTTGAAACTTCACAATTTCATTCACTAATTTCATAAACTCACACATCAACCTAAGATATTACACCTATATACACATGTGTATATATATATATATATATACACACCCTCGGTACACACTCACAGTTATACGCGCACACACTAAGCACCCGAAACACTCACTATAAATACATACGAAGGTAGAAGAATTACCTTACAAACTTTTTCCCAAATCTCTCTACTTTCCTCTTTCTTTCCTTTTCTTCTCCCTGAGCTTCTTCTTCCCCCTGTTTTCTTTCTCTTCTCTGTTTCTTCTTCTTCTTCTCTGTTTCTTGTTTCTGTCTTGATTCTTCTTTCTTTCCCGAAAGGGAAAGATTTCCCTTTTTGTTTTTTTTTTGCCTTCTTTATCTTCCACCGAGACCTCCATTACCCACATATCCCATATTTAAATATTTAACTAGCTTAGTCATCGTAACAAGGAGGAGGTGGCAACATTTTAAGGTATGGTTTCCCCAAATTGCAAATTAGCCCCCAGAAATTTCCACAATTACAAAATGACCCCAAACTTTTGTATAATTTACCTCAAAGCCCCAAATCTTATTCCAACCTCCGTTAATCTAATTGAATGTCCCGAAAACATATATTGTCACTCGTTTCATCATTTTTCATCACCAAAAACATTTACTACATTTATACCCCCAAAGTTTTCCAAAATTACAGAAATGCCCCCAAAATTTCAAAAATTAATTTTTTGCCCCAAAAATATTTTAAGCTTCGATACTCTACTAGTACTCGAACCTTGTTCAGAATTATCGCCCGTTTATTTTTCGGAGCCCGAATGGTTATTTAACCAGCTCCCAAAGTTCGGGATATTACAGGGTGGCAGCCGACGGTCAGCTACGTGTGTGTGTGTGTGTGAGAGAGAGAGAGAGAGAGAGAGAGAGAGAGAAGGGGGGTAAAGGGTGGGGAGATAGAAAAGAGCAGCGGGGGAAGGGGGGAGATGAAAGAAAAGTTAGGGTTTGCTGAATTTATAGTAAAATAAAAAAGTTATGTTCCAAAATAAAAAATTAAAAAAAAGGAGAAAATACGAAAAATACATTTAGCGATGGATTTTTCTATAGGTAATAACCCGTCGATAAAAGTCTGTCGCTAAAGATCGATACATTTAGTGACAAACTTTTAGCGACAGATTTCGATCAGTCAAAAAAGTAGTTTTTCTTGTAGTGTCAAATTCCATTAATATGCTCAAATTCCAAATCCGTAATTGCTCAAATTGTGACACAAATCCCTAATTGCTCAAATTTCATTAATACGCATGTGTATATGTTGAAATTTAGAAAGACAGCGAACCTTACTAATTAACTGGCTGGAGCTCCTGATGTTGATTCAATAGGAGAATAGAAATCAATTTTTTCGTGAGAAAAGAAGACAAACGTCACTCGACAAGGCAAGGGTTGTGGGTTGTAGGTGGGCATGGTTCTGAGGGTTGTGGGTTATGGTGATGGGTGGCAAGATCAATGATGATTTTAGAGGTGGAGGTGGAGGGAGAGGTATGTGGTGGTGGTGGTGGAGTTGGGTGGAGATATAATAGGCCGTTAATGTTGGTAGTGACGAAGAGGATTAGGCATGAAGGGAGATTGGATTTGGCGTGGGGTGAGGATAGAATGGGCTACATTGATGGTGGTGAGGCCGATGAATGGCAAGGGAGCGAGGCGGCGGCGAAGGAGGAGCAGAGTGGGATGCGGGGTTGGCGTGCAGGGCGGGGGGGTGTTTGGAGAATAATCCTTGTCAAGGGCATATTTCCATACTCCAAAATACATACTGCCTTTGAAATCATTATTGTGACAATAGTGGCGCTATTATCAGTGGAGCATATATTATCCTTTTTTTATAATAATGAAGTGTTAACATGTGACGATATCTCATTTCGTCACTTTTGATAGTGAGAATAGTGACAATATTGTTTATTTTGACAATATCGTTGACCTGAACTATTCCTGCCAATGATATTGTGATCACGTTAGGGGTGCAACTTGGGCGGGCTGGACGGGCCCAAAGGTCAGACCATGCCCAGCCCACTCTTCAAAAGTCGTGCTTATATCCAGTCCAGCCCATCTACAGGCCTAATAATATATATCCACTCCGAGCCCATCAAAATTTTTGTGGACACAGGCTGAACATGGGGAGGCCATGCACGGGGTTATCCATAGTTACGAATTACTTTTTTTTAGATCGAAACATATTATTGATCACCCAACTCTACAATTTAGTCATGATAATGAAAAAGAGTACATTAAAGTCTCGAAAGAATTTAAATATAAGCATGGAAACAAATATTTGGGACAAAATGCTAGAAAAAAGACTAAAGGAAACTATATATATATATATATATATATATATATATATATAGACGGGCTTGTCGAAACCTTTGCCCATGTCTAACCCATGTTTTTTACGGGCCCAATATTTTGAGTCCACGTTCACCACGCTCATTAAGATCGAAAGTAAGTCAATTCTCATATTTCTGCGAGCTGGCGCAGTTTGTACACGGGTTGCTCGGTGGTCCAAGTTGCACCCCTCGATCTCGCCAAATGAATAATGACGAATTTCAGTGACAACTTTATTATTGTCGCTAGATATCGGATTTCTGCAAACAAGGTAGTGGCAACTTCGGTTCCGTCACAAAATGTAGTCAATAGTGAACATTTTTCTTGTCACTAAAAAAGTTGTCATTATTGACTAATTTTCTTGTAGTGAGCCAAAGGCTAATAACACATGTTCTATCGATGGTGTTATGACAAAATACAAAATTATGCTTGTATTTAACCATTTGCGTACTAAATCATTGTTGCTCAATGCACTAAATTAACAAAGTCTGAAAAAGTTTAGGACGAACAAAGCAACAACAACATGGTTTTTTTCTATAATAATAATCAAGCATTAATGTTCACATACAACACGTGTGCATTACCACTAGTTACATATACATGTCCCCATCTTTGTTGTATAATTAAACAATTGGCAAGTATGATTTGTTGTATAAGCAAGCTTTTTCAACGTTTTCCACAAGTAAAATAATTATAAATGTCCCCATCTTATGTTTTGTCGCTGTTACTGAAATTTATAGTGACAATTTTTTTATCGCTAAAAAACATTTAGCGACATTTTGTAGGTACAGCACCTCTGCTGTACAGCAGAGGATCTTGATCCCATCTTTATAGTCTAAACATCTTGCAAATCTTGATGATTTCTTTTTCTTGTTTTTCGTCTTAGTGGACATCACATAAGTTTCGCGCTCCACTTTTTATCATGTACACTTGATTTTTCATCACTGAGATAAACCGAGTGTTCTTGATGCTATGAAAATGTTCCATTAAATATTAGTCGTGGTGATTGTAACACCCGGATTTTTTATTTTATTTTTTAGCGTTAATTTCAAATAAATAAAAGCAGAAAACCTCAAACTATCCAAAAGTCTCCCCAAGTCTCCAAGCAACATCAATAAATGTCACACTAGCTTAAAACAGTTACATTGACCTCAATTACTCCTACAAGGAGCTCCAAAACAAAATCTAAAGTAAAATTTAATCGACAATAAATATAAAAGGAAAACTCATCTATACAAAGTTTCTTACTTAGCCATGCCTTATAATCCCTTTGCACAGCTCCGAACACTGGCTGATAACCTGAAAGTAGGGGGTGAGCAGAAAGCCCAGTAAAGATAATCGCACACACCCACCCACATAGCACAAAGCACGCTATGTCGATAATAGTATTTGGAGGTGATAAAATACGATACCAAGGTGCATGGCGAATACCAAAACCAATGCACTAACTTTCAATTCAAAAATCAAATTAGCAACAAGATCAAATAGCTCATACGAGCAGACAATACAATCTCAAAGTAAGGAATTACCATATATAACTAAATTTGCAGCGGTTCAAAAGGTTTCGATGTGTTTAAAACAATACAAATTTTAGTTCGAAATATTTCCACAACTTCTGATAAAGATATCTTATATTTCAAAAAGACTCCAGTGAATTCAATAATACTTCAGATAAGTTCGAAAACTTCTTCAAATAGATCAGATATCAAAATCTAAATGTTCGATCAGTACAAAGACGAAGACCACGGGAGCCATTCAGAAATGTGTCACACGTGCCATCACTGAGACGTGAGACAAGGTTCAGAAAGTAAGATCGCGATCTCAAGCTCATCCCGTTGAGTTAGCCCACGTTCAAATCCACGTGGGTAAGTAAAAAATAGATAAGTCACATACATTGTGCCATGGCACGCCATATTATAAAAGCATATACCAAATCAACTTAATAAACACCAAGAGTTTGAAATCGACAAAGTCATTCTCATTCACACGATTCTACACAAAATAGTTTTATTCAAGGGTAACTTCAACAATGAAATCAATGAATTCTAAGAAATCTCAAAGCCTAAAAGTTAAAGTGGACTCGTTACTGTTTTTGTAATGTCTAAGATCATCAAAAACTGATAAGAAACGAATACGATGGAGCAAGTCAAAGTAATTAAGCTGATTTGCAGTGTCAAACAACAACTTTTGACCGATGAATAACTTTCAAACTGAATTTAGATTAGAAAATAGATGGATTCTGATAAAATACAAAACTAAGAAGTCTAAGAGGATTCCTTAAGGTTTCCAGATTGTCTAGAATCATCAAAAACCAACAAGAAATAAATGAGATAGAACAAATCGAAGTGGGCTAATTTACAGTGTCAAAAATAGAAAAGTCTGCACTGAAAAATAACATTCGAACTCAATTTTGACCAAGAACCAAATGGATTCTTTAAAAACTTTAAACTACAAAGTTGAAGAAGACTCTTCACGGATTTCTGAATGTCCAAGATCATAAAAAACCAATGATAAACAAATAAGGTACAATAAATCGAAATCTGCTAACCATATTGTCGGAAATATAATCATAACAATATTCAGGTCTATTTTGAATATCGATCACTTGGAATTTTGGAAAATCCAAAACTACAAAGTTGTAGTACACTATTTGAGTTTTTCAAAAAGTGTAAGAACACTGAAATTGGACAAGGAAAGAAAATGTTTCGGACTCTTGAAGTTGCTACAAAGATTTACAATAAAAGGATCATGAATCAAAGTTAATAATCGAAAGTACAAAGAACCATTTAGCGTAACGATCAAGAATGTAATTAGGGTTCTAAAGAATCAATAGATCTCTTTAAACAATAAATCAATTGACGAAAGGATTGATAATCAGAATTCAGATGGGGTAAATGCGTGAGAAAATCCTTACCTCAATTGCGCAAATCAACTCCAAGTCTTGATATCCTCAAACAAATTATATCAAAAACTCTAACATAATAATACCCAAAATTTCAATTTGACTCTATCAATCACAATAGCTTAAGAGCTTCTTATCACAAACCTCAATCCTAATATCAAATTAAGCTCTTACCTCAATGTAATGACCAAAATCTCAAGAGTGTTCTTCCTAGATATTCTTTGGAGGCTCTTCTGAAGTTTGTGGTGCTCCTAGGAATTATAGTACATAAGTCATTGGCCTAAAAGGCCTGTAATTATATTCCTAAAAGAATAAGAATTGCAAAATACCCATTACGTCCTAAAATTCTCTAACTTTATGAATGGGTCAAACTAAAGCCCAAATTTAAATTGGGTCGTCTAATTCCAAACGCACAACCCACTTTCCTGGAAGAAAATTTTAAATTGATTTTTAGGCCCACTATTTAATCCAAAGTCACCATACATTCTAATTCATACTTACACAAGTATCCTGGAAACAAAATCTGGGGTGTTACATTGATAGAGTAATAATAAATAGTGGTGGTGGAGAAAAAGTGTTGATGATGGTGGTTAGGGCTATATACGAATGAAGTTTGAGCCGAACATGAGAGTGTTCGTGTTCGTGTTCGGTTCGTATAGCTCAGGCCATGTCCGAACTAGGCTTGAGTTTGTATAAGAGAGTGAAATATTTGTCCGAACTCGGTTCGTGAAACCACTCACAAAATTTGAGCTCGATTCGGTCGGTTCATTTGTTTAACCTATACCGACCAAACTCGAGCTTTATAAGCTCGTTTTCTGGTTCAATAGGACCAAAAAAATTACCAAACCTGAAACTTATAATATTCCAACCACTCAGAGTTGAAAAAAAAAGGAAAAAAATTAACAGAAAAAATGACCAAATGGATGATCTCGCAGAGCTTGGCAGATCTTGTTGCTGACCAAATCACGAGAAATGCAAATATTAATAGATATTGACGAGTCTCTGGATATTTACAAAGAACTAAACCGTGTTTAGAAATTCCTGCAATATTGTTATGGTTAGTGTGTGAGTCGTGTGTGGCAGGGGGCGGAGCTAGTGTTGTACGAGGGGGGGCTAATGTACCCCCTCAAATTTTGGAAAAAAATTTCAGATTTTCAGTCACAGACTCTCTCTCTCTTCTCCTCTCAGTCTCAACTTTCACGACCTCTCACTCTCTCAGTTCTCACGGCCACGGGCGCTTCACTCCGGCAAATCGCAGACAGCGGCCATAGGCCACGAGAGTCTCTCTCTCTCTATCTCTTCTCCTCTCAGTTTCACGACCTCTCAGTTCTCACCGTCTCATGGGCCACGGCCTCGAGCGCCTCACTCCAGCAAATCGTAGATGGGCGACGGCGGCCACGACACGATCATCGTACTGGTTCAGCCAGCAGGCCAACAAAGAGCTCAATTCCGTCGACGATGATATCAACGTACATTTTTCTTTACTCTTTGAGCCCGTCTCTAATTTTTTCGATGTAAAATTGCATTTTTTAACTGTGGTCTGAGCGTAGATTTGTTTGCTTTGAATTTGGAAGCTGAATTGAATTGACTTGATTCTTGTATTTGTTACACAATTATGGTTAGTGGTAAAGATACTTAGGCTGTTTTGAATATTTTCTTTTAATTATGGATATGAATTCAATGTGATTAGGATTACATTCATAATTACCTTCATTGATATATATATATATATATATACTCGTGGGAGCAAATTTATCTCGTAATGGGAAAAATAGTTTTGCAGCTAATTTATTGTGAATGGACAAAATAAGGATTCAATTTGCTTTGCAGTTACGTTTGCCAATGCGGTATGCTGCACGGTTTATTTATGATGGAGATATATAGAATTGCAGTAAAAACAAGTTTCAGGAGGCAAATTTTGTTAAAGAGAGAGCTTTCTTCGGTAGGATATGTACTCCGTCAAATCTTTGAAGAAGATGGAGTAACAAAAGGGTTGCATGGAATTGGGGAAATCTGAACACGTGGCATATGGTTGAATCAGGCTCAAGAATTGTAGTGAGGCCATATTTAGATTGTACGAGCATTCAACTTGATGGGTGCTGAGAATCAGATTTATGTTGCCTTCATAGGAATGGTGGTGTGGGAGTGTTATTGCACATTTTCCTCTAGAATTTGGTTCTTTCTTGCAGTTTTGAAGGAAACTTGAGCCTTTTCTTCTTGTTTTTTGTGTTTTTATAGCATGTATATGCATGAGATTCCCAGACAAAGTTGGATATGGATACATGTAGATTCGTTAAGAATAGAAAGTTCACAAATCATCAAATTTCCGAGTATATCAAAATAGCACAAATAAGCTTTCACCCGCATGGCTCAGTACTAAGATAATTGTGTACTAGCGAATTTCAAGATGCTGAATTCGGCGCCTCATCGAGTAGTTATTTCGTACTTTCGTTTGTAAGCACTGAAATATCTATTTTGTATTCGCTTCTTTTGTACTGTAAAGAGTCTTTAATGGCTCTCATGAAACTTAATAAGGCCTTTTGGATGTTTTTTCGTATGTTTTTTTTGTGTATTATCGAAAAGTGCATTTTTTTGTGTGCTATTTTACTTATAAAAAAATATATATTGATTTCGATATAATTTTAGCACCCCTTGGGGTGAAATCCTGGCTCCGCCCCTAGTTATAAGCAGAGTAATTCTGATCATACTCTATTTGTAAAACATAAAAAAGGGAAGGTAAGAGCTGTGATTGTGTATGTTGATGATATGGTCCTTACAGGGGATGATCGTTGTGAAATGAAGTTGTTGCAGGATTATCTAGCTGCTGAATTTGAGATGAAAGATCTGGGACAACTTAAATACTTCTTAGGAATCGAAATAGCAAGATCAGCACGAGGGAGTTCTCTATCGCAACGGAAGTATGTGTTAGATCTCTTGACTGAAACTGGAATGCTTGCTTGCAAACCAGTAAAAACACCCATAGAGATGAATCATAGGCTTGGAAACTTTCTAAATCACGCTCTAACAGACAAGGGTTGCTATCAACGGTTGGTTGGGAGATTAATTTATTTGTCACACACGAGACCGAATATAGCCTATGTTGTAAGTGTTATTAGCCATTTTATGCATACACCAAATGGAAAACACATGAATGAGTATACAAAATCTTGAGATACCTAAAGGGTACAACATGTAAAGGATTATTGTTCTCGAAACATGGTGTCTCTAATGTTGAAGGGTACACAGATGCTGATTGGGCAGGCGATCAGACAAACAGAAGATCTACATCTTGTTATTTTACATTTGTGGAAGGTAATCTTGTTACTTGGAAGAGCAAGAAACAGAAAGTTGTGGCACGATCAAGTGCAGAAGCTGAATTCAAAGGTATGGCTCATGGTGTGTGCGAATTGTTGTGGGTTAAAAGTATATTACAAGATTTGGGGATTGAACATTGAAAGCCTATGAATCTTTATTGTGACAATAAATCTGCTATTGAGATTGCACAGAATCCTGTACAACATGACCGCACAAAGCATGTTGAAGTTGATCGACACTTTATCAAGGAAAAGCTAGATCAAAAGATAATACAATTTTCATTTATCAGGTCAGCAAGCCAGATAGCTGATATACTCACAAAAGCTATTTCAGAAAGGGTATTCCATGATGTGATCAGCAAGTTGAGCATGATATATATCTATGCTCCAACTTGAGGGGGAGTGTTGGCATGAGCTACTTGATTTTATCTACCTGATTCCATAATCATAGGAATCTGTTGGTCAACTGTATGATGCCATAATTTAGAGATGTCAAATGGGCCAACGGCCCAACCCTGTAATGAACAGTGTAGGCCCAAAAAAAAGGGCCTTGGACTAGGCCAAGGTTTCACCAAAAATGGCCCGGGCCAGGCCCGGCCCAAAAAAAGCCCGAAATTCGGCCCTTTTCTGGGCTGGCCCACTCCACCATCCTCTTGCTATCTAAAGTTTCAATTCCAAATAAAAATATGCAATTCACATGCCATTTGTCCATTAATATTGGATCCTTGATTTTCTGTCTATATGGAAGTTAATAATTTACATACATTCATAAATTCTAGCCTTACTTCTTATTTTCTGACAAACACAATATATTAATATCATAGGTTCTTTTATACTCACTCATAACCGTCCTATATACATATGAGAGTCACATATATAGAATAAAATTTTGTATATGAGACCAAGTAGAGAGAAAAACTGTTAGTCAAAATCTATACTTATTACTTAAGATCGTCTAGGGAATTAATAACTATACTCCAAATTTAAATTCTTGTAAATTCCAACTAGTTTTTAGTGGTACATTATAATAACAAAAATTCAACTTTAGTGAAAAAAGTAAAGCTTAATAGTATAAATTTGAAATAAACTTATTAGGATTTACAAATATATGCTAAAACTTTACACCAAATTAAAATAATAGTATAAATTTGAAATAAACTGATTAGAATTGAAACTTCCGAAAAATGCTACTTATAAATTATAATGTTAGTAGGCCAAAAAAGGCTTGTCAATGTCACACCAAATTAACATGTATCAATCTCAACCAATTAATTTGATGTATTCTTGTTGGCCATCGACGTAAATAAATAACAAGGAGTTGGGAACCAAAATATAAAAAAAAATTGGGCCCGGGCCCGGCCTAAGCCCGGCCCTAAATATTGGGCCTAGGGCCAGGGCTTGGACTGGGCCCATATATCAAGATTTCAGGCCCGGCCCCGACCCGTTTTCGTTGGAGGCCCGTTGGGCTTCGGCTGGGCCGGCCCAAGCCCGGCCCATTGAAATCTCTACCATAATTATAGGAATCATGTCACAATTATAGGGATTTGATTATTTGACAGATCTCGTATATAGTTTTCTTAGAATAGATTATTTGATAGAGATCTTGTATATAGTTTCCATAGAATAGAATAATTGGCAGATCTTGTGTATAGTTTCCTTTCAAAATGTAATTGTATCTATAGGGCTCTGTATTGAAAAAGAATGAATATACCGAACTATTCCGAAATTCTTTTCTTTTACAGTGACTATAAGCACGTAGCCATGGATGTGATTAAGGTCTGACATGATAGTACAATTATGTAAAAACTAGTCTGGTAATCCGGGCAATACACGGGTCAGTTATATTTAACAATTTATGTATTCCTAAGTTTGAGTGTAAGTATATTTTGGTAAAGTTAAGGTTGAATATTTATGCATTATATCGATGATTTTGAACAAAACTTTTATATGTATTCGTGTGAAGCGAACCATCAAATTCAAAATATGTCATATTCGTGCATTTCATATGTATGTATCATCATAATCATAATCAAAAGAAACTAAAAAAAAAAAGCATAAAGTCAAAAATATTCTAAAATTGTAAATAAATGACTAATTTCACATTTATTACCTTTGTGAAATATGTACGGTTACACTCAATAGTTAAAGATAACATTAAAAGAACGATCATACGATTCTTTTCTAGTAATTATTACACTACTATGTGACTGAGAAAAATATGTGTCAAATGAATAAAAACTTATTCACGTATAATTTATCGCATAGACTGTGATGGAAGGGGCTGTTATGGGGTAGGGTTAAAAAATTCTTTTATATATTCACTTACTTTATATTTTTACTTTGTAGAGTTGATTATAAAGAAATTTTACATCCCAGATTATAAGCTACAATATTTATTTTAACGATTATTAATATTTTTCATATTTAAAGTTTGTTTAAGTGCAAATAATCATATTAACTCCTAGTAAGCTTCAACGTTTATTTCAATATATAATTTTGTCTCTCACGTTTTTTACATTCTTTCAAATTTAGAGTTTTCCTAAAAAGCAAGTAAAAGTACAAAACTTTTTATCTTTACTTAACTTTTTGCTCTTTAGTTTTTTTGTTTTTATCTTGTTGAAAACTTTAGGTGATAAAACTCATAATTAAATACCAATAATTTAACTTATTAATTAAGTACAGTATAAAAAATCTCTAACTTATGAGATATAACATTTATTTCAATATATAATTTTGTCTCTCATGATTTTACATTATTTATTGGTTAGAGTTTTTTGAAAGCGCGACTAATCTAAATAAATCTTATCAGTTATTTTATCAATGGCGCACAATGCTAAAGATTTGATACTTATGTTTGGCTTTCCTTTTTTTTTTTCCATTTAAAAGGAGGAAATGATTTCATTTGAAAGCCTAAGGTAATCTAACTAAAAATTGACTTGTGAAAGTGAATTTCTATTTTGGCATTTTAATGTTTTTTTTAACATCAAGTCAAATAAGGTGTAATTCCTTTTCTTTGCATTTGTTTGGTGAATATGATTTTCATTTAAAAGTTTGAGCTATTTAGGTAAAACTAATTTCTTAAATCGACATCTATTTTAATATTTTAGCATTATTTAGGTAAAACTGATTGCTTAACTAATTCTTAAATAAACAAATTTCTTAAATAAGTTTCTATTTGATATTTAGGTAAAGCTAATTTCTTAACTAATTTTTCAAAGTTTGAACTATTTAGGTAAAATTAACTTCTTAAATTACACATGCATCATGATTCTTTACTTTGATTTATTATTAAAAAAATTCGTAGCTATTATTGCCATAATTTCATTTTACTTCGTATGAGTAGAAAATCAATTCTGCACATTCTAAAACTCTACGTAATCAATGTATAAACATACCAGGACTTAATTTTAACTATTAACACGTCAAAAATACTTTAAGAAAATAAAATAGACACTGAAAAATATAAAAAAATGTAAAACACTTTTATGAAATTAGGTCATGTCACTTTGTAAATTGTTTTTGAAAGATCTTAATTTGTGAATTATTTATCTTTGATTTCATACATGATTTAGTGTATATGATTTCTAATTTAGAATTTGAGGTCAATTTTTGTGACAAATCATCATGTTTGTTTTCGAGTCCTTTTTATTTTTTATCCATATTTATTAACATTACACATGTATCACTATTCTTTACTTTGATTTATTGTTAAAAAATTCGTAGCTATTGTTCCCATAATTTTCGTTTAACTTAAATGCAGTAGAAAATCAATTACACACCTTCTAAAACTCTACCCTATCAATATACTAACATATTAAGTCTTAAATTTCACTATGTTAACCTTTAAAATACTTTTAAAATAAAATAAATTTCATAAATGTAAAATAAAAAATCACGTACGAAATAATTTTCACGTACCTAAATAATGCACGAAATAATTTTCACGTACCTGGAAAAAGCACGAAATAAGTATTTTTCACAATGTACAAAATTAAAGATAATACAAAAATCATGTACCAAATTAAAGATAAATAATGTACAAAACTATGATAAATAAGTTCTTTTTTTCACAAATGTAAAATACAAAAATATGTACGGAAATAAAGATAAATAATTCACAAATTAACATCTTTTGAAAATAATTCACAAAGTGATATGACTTAATTCTTAAATATATTTTACGATTTTAAAATATTTTTGAATGTTTATTTTGTTATGAGTTAACTACGCGGTTGACCACTGTACTATTAAGCAAATTTTATTTTGGTCACTGGACATCGATTTGTGTCATCGTAACTACTAAACTTTGTGTCAAGGTTTAGTACTTTGGGCACTGGACATCGATTTATCTTAAAGTATTTTTGAGGTGTTAGTAGTTACAATTAAGTCCTGATAGCGATATATTCGCTATTAGGACTACATAGTTGCCTAAGGCTATATATATATATATATATATATATATATATATATATATATATATATATATATATATATATATACGAGAGCTGATCCGTTGACCGCATGGACAACTTGAGTTAAGTTGCCCGCGCGATCTGGACGTCTATACGCAATCTGAGGACTGTCCAGGTCTTTTTTTTACGCTTTTTTTAAGTCCGTCCGCTACATTATGTAGGGGACGATTTTTTGAAAAAATTACCCTCCAGCTTAAAAAGAGCCCATCCACTACATTATGTAGCAGACACCTATTTTCTCTTTCTCTCATTAATGTTCTGAATTTTTTTCCCTTTCTCTCATCCACTACATTATCTAGCGAACTAGTCTTCTTACTTTTTTTCTCTTTTTCTCATTAATGTTCTGACTTTTTTCTCTTTCTCTCTCATTTCTCTTCTTTCGGACTTGTCTCTTTCTCTCTCTTTTCTCTCACCATTTTTCCCTCTCTCGTCCTCCTCTCTCCTCCTTTCTTCTCCATCCCCCCTCTCTCTCTCTCTCATTGTCTCTCTCTCTTTCTCTCTCCAACAGACAATTATGAGAGAGGGCAGACTCCAATCATCTGTCGAGTTCAAGATTGAGGATGATGGTGGAAATTAAACCCGTTACGACCACCTGTAAATCGAGATGGAACTCTTCGGTCACGTTCTGGTAGGGTGAATCGAGGCGGAGCTCGTCGGCAAAGTTCTGAGAGCTCCTCCGTGAGAAAAGATTCGGGTTAGGTATTATCTCAAAGATCTTCGGCATGGACCGATTTGATGGAAGGTAAATCGGTAACCACCGTCGGCATACCGAGACTGCTGTCTCCACCGGCAGACCGGTAAGTCCTCTATGAGTCGGCTGCTTCTGTATGTAAATCAAGATAGAATTCGACGATGACCGGTATACGAGATTGCTGCCTTTGTCGATAGACCGCTAGGTCCTCTCTGAGCCAGCTGCCTCCGTCGGTAAATTAAGAATTTGACGGTGATTTTCTGGTTGGTCCACTTAGTGTAAAGCTCATAATTGGCTTTAGAGTGGTTATGTCTTATGGGTTTGGTAGTTGATCTCAGGAAGGTGGTTTTGTTTATTACAATTTTTGGTGTGTACATTAGATTGGCATAGTAGACAGTGGTTGGCAGGGTGTAGGAAGATTGTGTGGTGGGTGGTAATGATGCGAGTTTAAAGGTGGGAAGCAGTGCGGTTCAGTGCGGTGGTAAGTCTGGTGGTTCGGGGTGGTTGTTGAGCCGGCATAATAAGGTGGAGGTACGCAAATGGAGATCGAAGGGCCGCGGCAACGGTGGCCTGGACCAATTGCTGAAGGAAACTGCTAACGACCCATGTACATAAGAAACGAGGGGAGATGAGGATGAGAGAGAAAACAAAAAAGTGGTGAGAGAAAAGAGAGAGAAAGAGAAACAAGTAAAAAAAGTGGTGAGAGAAAGGAGTGAGAAAGAGTCACAAAGACATAAAATTAATGAAAGAAAGGAGAGAGAAAGCTAAACAAGTCAGAACATTAATGAAAGAAAGGAGAGAGAGAGAGAGAGAGAGAGAGAGAGAGAAAATGTAAGAAGACTAGTCGGCTACATAATGTAGCGGATGAGAGAAATGAGAGAGAAAGATAAATAAGTCAGAACATTAATGAGATAAAGTAGAGAGAAAGAGAAAAAAAAGTAAGAAGACTAGTCCGCTACATAATGTAGCGGATGAGAAAAAGGAGAGAAAAAGAGAAAAAAGTCAGAACATTAATGAGAGAAAGGGGAGAGAAAGAGAAAAAAGGTGTCCGCTACATAACGTAGCGGATGGGCTCTTTTTAAGCTGGAGGGTATTTTTGTCAAAATATCGTTCGGAACATAATGTAGCGGACAAACTTAAAAAAATGTAAAAAAAGATTTGGACCGTCCATAGATCGCGTATGGACGGCCGATCGCGCGGACAACTTAACCCAAGTTGCCCGCGCGGTCAACGGATCAGCTCCATATATATATGGCCTTCAAAACCACATGGACGGCCAGATCACGCGGACAACTTAACCCAAGTTGCCCGCGCGGTCAATGGATCAACTCCATATATATATATATATATATATATATATATATATATATATATATATATATATATATATATCTATATATATATATATATATATATATATATATATATATATATATATATGGCCTTCAAAACCACATGTTCCTTGTGCTTCCATCCATGTTGATCTGCATCTTGCCTGCAAAAAGTAAAGACCAATGTATTAGTTTTAAACATGTCTTTTTCCTCACTTCTAATTCTTAAACCTGTCTTCAAATAAAACCACCACGAACCCACCATAGCTCCACCACCCACCTGCATATGTACTAACCTCACTTACAAATTTCTTTATCTAACAAGTTCCTAAACCTATTCCCCACAAACCTAAAACCTAAGACAAGCACCACCAAACCACCATGGCCCACCGCACCACAACCTCCTTCTTCACTAATACGTCTTTTACAAAATTTATTCATCCAACAAAACCCTAACACTAATTCCATACAAATCCAAATCTCTCAAAACCCAATGATGATTCTGACCAATTCAAATTGTCTCAATGTTATCTCACATTCTTGTATAACACTATACTACTTATTAATACTGAAGATGTTGTAAAACGACTTTGCATAAAATTTAGATTCTTCTTGAGAGTTGAGCATCAAATTCTTAGTGGATAATGGTTTTAATGGTTTGCTCACCTTGATATGGGAGATGTAACTTGCTCAAAAGTCCATATTGAAATTTTGGGAGTTTTCGGTTTGTTAGGAATTGGTGTTTGGGGTTTTCTTTGGATAGAGATTTTTTTTTGGAAAAGAGGGGTCAGTGAGGGTGGTGGTTGTGTTGGTGGAGGTATCATAGGTTGGTTAGGTTTTTGGTGCTTGTCTTGAAAGAAAGGCTTAGGTCAAGAGGGTGAGGAAGAAGATATGTTGATATGTTTGCCCTCCAAAATAGCCATGATGTGAGAGGCAAATGGAAATGACCATCTGCTTTTTGTTAACAGAATCATGAACTTGGGTTCAAATACAGTGCTCGGTAAACGTTAGGGTGTTACTTGACACAACTAAAACTCTGAATGATTAAGCGATCAGACAATGATGCAAACTTCACAGGGTTATTGAAATCCAATTATTTACTAGATCATATTGTACTGAATGATTAAGCGATCAAACAATGATGCAACTTGCGGTGTATCAAAAGTTTGAGAAACACGAAAAGTTGTTAATACAACTTCAGATAAGTTGGGCATTCTTTAATTTTTATTATCAACGATGTTACATAGTAGTTCCTTTTATATTTTTATACTTTTGTACTTTAAGGAGGATAACACATGTTTTCATCCATCATAAAACACATATTTTACGAACATAGAATTGAGAAAAGCGGAAGAAGATTAAATAGCGCCAATAAACAACAAATGAAATCTAACGAAGATACCGAAATCTAAACCGAAACTTGTTTTTATTTCCATAAAGTGAACAACCACTTCAAATATCATGGTTGTCAACTTCACCAAGAATTTTGTTCATGCATGAGTGCAATGGCAAATATTTTCACCCTCATCGGTGGGATTTGGGAGCTCCTTTTGTAATACCCCAAATTTTTGGCTACTTGTGTAAATAATAGTCAAATAATTTTTCAGACATTGATTTAAGTCACGGACCTTAGAAAATTTGTTTGTAAGTTCTTTTAGTGAAAATAAGTATTTGATATTATTGGTGGCTAATGTGATTGGATTAGGCCAAAAAAAATGATGTTGACTTGGTTAGGATTTTAAGTTATATTGCGATTATATCAGTAATGAGGACTTTAAGTTGCAATATTATTGCAATTGCAATTAGTCGATCAAATCATATTATAATTACATTAGTAGACTATATAAGGAGGATGAAGATATAAGATTCTTCATATTTTTAGAAACAAATGAGAGAAAAGAGAAAAAAAAAACTAGTGCATTCTTTTGGATATTCAAACAAAAATATTAGAATTGATCTAAAATAAAGAAGAGATTTTTGACGTTATATCGGTTACTTTGAAATAAGAATTTCTATGCACTCTTTTCTCTTGACTAGTACAGAGAACGTGCGTTGCACGTAGATATAGTCGAGAGTAATGTTTGAGGTGATATTATTATCTTTTTTGAAATCAAAATAATATAATTCAATTATGTTCTTATTTCTTTTGTGACTTATTTTAGAAGAAATGTATATTTGATCTTCGCAATTATAATCAGTTTAACGTTTGAAAATATTCTTTGAATAAATGTTTGATGGTACTATTGAAAATAAAAGTATAAATTTACGACTTTGTTTTTGTAATATGTTAAATTGGTTTATTGTTAAGATTTGTACTTTTTAAGACCAGGTGCTTTGTATTTCATCAATAAGAAATGCAAAACACCCTGTCTTCAACTGTAATAACTGTATTTTTAGCTCAAATTGACACCATATTTAAGTCTTTTTTTTATGCATATTTAACCCTTTTTCATTTCTTTTTTTTTTTTTATGTTTTTGTTTTTCCAAGATTTTTCACGTATTTCAGTTTATTTATTTTGTTTTTGTTTTTTACTTGTTCAATTGGTTAATTGTCTGCTAACCTAAAAAATGCAAGGAAAAAAATCACAGTTCTCATTAACCAGTTTAATATCTAATGTTTATTTTATTTTAACCAAATTAAAAAAGAGAATAATAAAGAAATTTCTTAGTTCTGTTTTTCTTTCTCATCATACTTATCATTTTTCAGTGTATAAAATAAGATTCATTACCCAATGTTTTTTTAATTTCATCATAACTTAAAAATGAGTAATAAAAGAAGGGCAATAATGTAATTGACGTAATTAACAGAATACATAATGGTCCAAAAATAATTTACAACATTCATACTTTTATATATGGGTGAGCACCAAACCGTTCAAACCGATCTGAACTGTTCAAACCGATCAAACCGATTCGAATCGTCCAAAAATCTTAAAGGTTTGGTTTCACATTTTTCAAACCGATCTTAGTTCGGTTTGGTTCACGGTTCACATTTTTTAAACCGATTTTAAACCGAACCGAACCGGCCTATGATATGTTAATGTATTTGTAGTAACATTCCATTGATAATTACACATATAAGGTACCAAGCAACTCCAAATAAACAAATCTTGAAAGTTAAAAGAAACAAAAATATTATCAACACTTAAAACACAAAAAAATTTGTGACCAATATCTAGTTTATATTTACTCATTCTTTCTCATTCATCAATGAGAACTTATATATTGAATGAAACAAGATTATATGCAATTTAGAAAAAAATATAACTTTAATTAGCAGTGTGCAAAAGAACGACGTCTTTAACTGGACAAACTGATCCAAATCGACTAAGTCGAACCATTTAAACCAACCGAACCTAACCATCCAAACCGATGGTGTTTGGTTTGGTTCGGTTCACAATTTTTCAAGCTGAGGAGTAACGGTTCGGTTTGCGGTTTGACCCCCAAACCGAACGTGCTCACCCCTACTTTTATAGGGTAACACACACACACACGCATAAATATATTTTGGCAACCTCACATTTTGTTTCCCAATGTATAAATGTAGGTTTAGATTAAATTTATGACTTAATATTCATTAAACGCATTACAAAAAAACTAATTAGGGAAAGATAGTATTGTCATTGGAATAACTAACGGAGGGCAAAATCGAGAATAATTACAAAATTAGTAATTAATAATAGTATTTATGAAATGATATGATTGTTATTAAAGTGATTAACGAAGAAAAAAATAAAATAAAATAATTTACAAGATTCATACTTTTATAGATAATAAAATAAAATATAGATACATGTATACATCCCTTTTATGTTAATTTTTGAGTAAATAAATTTTCGTTATTGGATTTTTCATTACCGCACGTTTTTTTTATTCTTCAATGTTATCGTTTTCTTTTACAGTAAAAATCTTACTGTTTACGTTGTCCTTTTCTTTATGGTCTCGTCAGAAAAAGCTGACCGTTCACGTTTTTTTCTTTTTTGTTTGATTGTCCGTCTTTCTCAAATATGAAATATGAGTTCATTGCATCTAGCTTTAATGATTTAATATAAAGTACTGTTTGGGATTTTTCTTAACCAAAGACCGCAGCACGTCACGTCTCTCTTCTGATTTCTCTCTATTTTCGTGCCTCTAGTTTTCACCCAAAAATTATTTTTAGCTATACGATATCCGTTATTTTCTATTTGAGCCTTTAATAACTAATTTTGGAGTTTCAATGAATATTTATTATATTTATCAAATTATTTTATGAGTGATATTTATTTGTATTTGAAAGTCAATTTTAATCATCGTGACTTATTTGTGACGCGCCAACTACGATAGTATAGCCAAGATTTATGATGCTTAGTTATAAACAATTGTATGCCACGTCGATTGCGAGATTCGACATGATATTATTATTATTATTATTTATGCTTAGTAATAAGTAATTTGTGTACGTGACCACCCACAAGTTTTGATAAATTGTATTTGATATTTGGTTTATTGTTTATTTAGCCCTCCTTTGATCACTTGTTTCATTAGTTTGTGAAATTTGATTGAGTTATCTAAATTCTTTTTTATTAACTCCATTCAATAACTCATATTTCATATTTGTTTTGGCCCTCTTCGTGTAAAATCTCTTACGGGGCAATTTGTGCAAACATTTTTTTTTCGTTTTCTTCTCCTTCCAGGTCAAGAGTAGCACGAAGGGCGAGATGTTAGTACAAACATTGAGAATTCCTTTGGTGTTTGATGTTGGGAATATTAGAGGTTATGATTTCTTCAGATGAATTATTTGTGAGTTGATTTTTTTACTTTGGATTCAAATAATTAGTCTGAGAGATTGTAAATTATTTTTTGCGATATTTTAAATGCTTTGCTCTATTTTAATAGTTGCTCTGTCATGGACGTAATTGGATTTTGGCTTAAAGACGTGTACAGCCTTCGGGTTCACTGCGTTACACCTTTTTGTGAAGGAAACATCATGGCCCTCTTTCATCATCCTCGTCATCATCTTCTTCTTTCTAATTATTCTTTTTTCTCCAGTTGAGGTTGGTTTTGATGGCCTCTTTTCCATCTCATGTATTAACAATGAACATGCATAAGTGCTGCTTTACCCGCAACACCGTTGGCAAGTCTGAAATTAATGGCCATCTTTCTAAGAATCAAATAACGGTCAAACAACGGTGATGGGAACAGGGTGCCCTTCCCAACTCCCCGGGGAAGTCCACACCTTCTGCCGCTTAATACAAGGGCACGCTCTTACTATAATTCAAGTGCGGGTTGTATAATTAGTCTTTATGCACTTTAACCGGATTTAATTGAACTGACTTGATGCCGACTCTGTCACATGTTTGATACTCGAAAAAAAATGTTCAATCAAAATGAGGGAAAGGCTGCGTAAAGCCTCGTGAATTAGGCGGCAATCTTAGTGAAATTATGCCACTGAAAGCCTTACATACGTTGTCAATGCACTTTTTAGTGACAAATTGATATTAATGCACTGCTTAGCAACAAACTTTGTTATGCTTTTACAACAATGCCTAACGTCAACGCGAATAAAACTGTTGCATCCTGTTGTTTGACACTAAAAGGTCTCAATTGCGTTTTGGTGTCAAACAATTGTCGCTAACAAAGGTTGCTGCTTTCTGGTTAGCTTCTAACCAACTCTGCGGTTTCTCAACCGATGATTTTATGCCACAGATATGGAGCTAAAAACTTTTCTTTATTACTTCTGTCAGAATTATAACACCAATATATAGCAAAACCCACGCGTTCCTATGTTTGTCAAAAAGTTAGTCTCAAAGTTAGATTTGTCTGATACCCCATATCAGGAAACAAATTGAGCAGAGACGTAAATTGGCCAAGTGCAAGCTGAAAGATCAATTCTTATTCACTTGGAAAGGAAGAGAAAGTCCAACAAAACCACAAATATCACACTTATCTCTACGAAATAAACTTCAACCATACGCCAAACGAGCGCATGACATTGCTCTTATTATAGCCCACCATATGCTGCTTCGCATTAAACTTTCTTAGTGACTGGAAACAATATAGCAGTGCTCCTCCATCGCTTGGTTAGCACTGAGACGCTAAGGTCAACAAGGGTTCAAGTAAGAAGGGGGCGGCCGCAATCTTGTAGCTTCGGTTTTGCCATTCCTTACAATCACCACGGTTTCCATACCCCAGCTCGCATGTTTTTCCAGATGACAATGCATGAACCACACCCCTACAACGGATTCAATCCTACTACTTAGTTCCTTGTCATTAAGCAAAATAAAACCCAAACTCTGTGAAACCAGCTTTTGTTCTCCCCCCCCCCCCCTTTAATTAAAAATTAGTGAAGATTTATGATTAATGCTTTATGCTTAACTGTGAATTTATCCACAAACACATGGTCTCTTTTCAAAGGACAAAAGAAACATATCATAAGTAGTAAACCATGTACCTGGATTATCAGCTTTGAATCTGATGGCTGCCCACCCACTGGTAGGTATTCCAACAGTATTCATCTCTGGTGGATCAACCAAATTATAGCTTTTAGGGTCGGTCTCATTGTCGAAATTCCCAAAACCAGATCCAACCACATAAAAATTAAACCCATGCAAATGCATGGGATGATTCTCGGCTGAAGCTAAAACATTTGTCCCCTGAAACACAATCTCCACACTAGAATTATGCTTCAAAACTAGCACCTTTGTTCCATTTATTTCGGGCGTCAAGTAATCATCCGGCACCACATCCGCCGTGTAGTTAAAAACATAAGGCGGCTCCCTTGGAAAATCAGTGTCATATACCCCTTCAAGTCCCCTGTAGTAGGCTTGCAATATATCTATTTCAGGGGTAACAAAACTTATGTTGTTCAAGCTTGAGGCCAGACTCGAGTTATTTGGTCCATCACAAGAATTAGAAGCACAAGCAATCGTGTTAAGGGAAATGGTTATAATGATTCGTTTATCAACTGATATCGGGACATCTATAGGATGTTCCTCGCTTGCTAGGGCCTTAAATTGCGTTGTGAAATTCGTTGCAGCATCGATGTCAGTGTAATTGGGAAGGTTCGGAAATGCAGGGTTTTCGGGGGCATTGTAGCTTCCGTTATACTGGAAGATTGCAGTTGTGGTGGTGTTGTCGTATACCAGACCGGCATATGCTCTTGCGGCGAGATAATAATGACTTGGAGACTGATTTGCAGTAACTAGGACATCCATGGTTTGCCCCGGAGTGATCATGATGTAGCTGGTCTCTAAGGGTTTGATGTAGGCGCCATCCATTCCAACAACAGTGAGAGTATGATTGGCCACCGCAAGAAACATTTCTTCGTTCAATATGGCATTAATAACACGGAGAAGATAGGTCTTGCCATAATCCACCACAGCTTTGAATGTCCCTGCAACCATGGATTGAGATACAAATCTGGTAATTATAAGGCTGGTAACCGCTTTTTTCAAGAGAAACGTGGGCAAGAAATTGCGGCTCTCACAACCTTGGGGCGAATACAGTCTTAAGCACTGAAATACATCAAGTTCAGCATCTGTACCAACCTGGTTTGGAACATGGATAGAGGTCTCCTGGTTGGCCATTAATGGTCAATGCATCTGATTGATTGGGCTCACCTCCCGTTGCCAGGGCATCCTGAATTATCTCCATCACATCTCCCTTATTCCAAGATGCTTATAATCCAAGAATGCAGTAACAATCAGTCAGAAAAAAGTTTCAAATTAAGATGCACGCTTTGAGCAATTCTGAAGGTGTACTACATACCCATGACAACAGGGAGTTCAGCGTAAGGCTCAGGGAAAGGATAAGTCGTCCCAGCCTTGGGGTAAACAAAGATAGGGCCATGGACCGTGGCTCGGCTCCAATCTGAGTGGGCATGCCACCACAGGGTTCCTTCCTCACTTGAGAAGATGATCTCATAACTGAAGTTTGCTCCTGGTTTTATAGGACACTGCGTGATGTACTCTGGCCCATCCGACCATGGATTCCTTGGTTGCTTTACTCCGTGCCTGCCACCACAATTTATGTATCGATCAAAATTCCCTATGCTTTATATATCTTCCTGTTTTCTTCTATATAGTAAAGCTTAAATCAGAGAGAGAGACAGAGAGAGATACCAGTGAAGGGTGATATTGTAGTTAGCATCGTTTTGAACATTCACTACCAACGTATCACCTTTGTGAACATGCAACGCCGGTCCCGGAAACATTCCATTTATGGTCAAAATCTTCTTTGTGCTACATAACCGCGTAAAGTTTGTTTCCTTGACCTAAAAGCAAAAAATATTAGTGCAAAGAAAATCATCAGAACTCCACAAGTAAGAAAAAGTACAAAATCGTTCCTCTTGAAGTGCTTACTATCCAGTCATATGAATAATTGTTCCCCAATGCTGTGCAAAAGAGAAATGCGTTCAACAGCAAAAATATTGTATAGTACTTCAACTTTATGCTCCTGTTTAAGAACTCCATTCCTCTCCAAAAAGAGAAAGATTTTGGGTTTGATGGTGTCCACCAAACTTGACAGGATTATATAAGCTGGGGTTCAGAAAATTGACCATGAAACACGTTTTTGACACTTAATGGGTGTCCTTTTGCTGTTAAGCATGCCGGTGGCTGTACCCGCAAGCTACCTCATTTTGCAGAGCAATGTAACCATGGTGATAAAATTCTAGTGACTTTTATTTAATGACATTAAAAAAGTGATGTTAATAATTGTTACTGAAAGTATTAGAAGAAAAGCCACTAGAAACATGTAGTAACTATTAATTGTCACTATACATGAAGTTGAAGGAAGATTCCTACAATTTGCCTAGGAGTCAAAGTTTGTTCTGGACAATATAATATGTGTAAAAATAGATATTTTCAAAAACATTTAGTACATGTTTAAGATTTCAGTGTGCATAATTTTTTTAAGAGCTAATTCGTGTAGCATGTGCATAACATGCATACAGCTGTTGAAGGTGTTTGCAATTTGACTAAAGGTGACTAAAGGTGTTTGCAATTTGACTAAAGGTGTTTGCAATATCAAGTGGTGGCCCTAGATATTAAAGGTGTTTGCAATTTGATAAAGGTGTTTGCAATTTGACTAATCTTATTAGTGACTATTCACCGTCTCTAAACATGGGTTGTATACATTTTCTATGTCAAGCCTACTAAAATCTTCGTATGACTGTGAGAATTCAATGTTTTAGTGCAGATGCAATGGAAAGAGGCTGAATTTAGAGCCTTAATGCTTGTTCAAACAACCTAATTTGTAACTAACATCTAATAACCTAATCTACAATGAACCTTCTAAATAACAAAGGTGGTTTAGAAAAGTATAAGAAGGTGTCCACCTGAACTTCTCCAAAGCAAAATATAACGAAGTATGTGAATTTATTTTTAGTTTACATTTAAACATATGTCATTTATACGATGGCTTTTGTGAGGGTCAAGCGCGTGTTAGAAGTACATTAATCCAACCAAAGAAAAGTTATCGTTTACGTTGCTAGAAGAAAACTAGTACAAGCTACAGGGTTGTGAATTTTTGAATGACCTGACTTACTGAACAATTTTTACAGCTCCGCCACTGAATGCAACATTGATTAGCCACCACAAATATATATGCTTTTCTAAAAGTATGCAATCTTATTATTGTTTCTATGAATATTTGCGAAGCATTCTAATATCGCTAACTTACCACTTACTCCAGAAATAATTTATTCATGTTTTTATGATTATTCTCGAGGTATTGATTGTTAAGCATTCTACTAGAGACAGTCTCGTACCAATAAATTTTTTTACAGTAATTAATACAGTCTGTCTTTCCGAGCTCATAGGTCCACGAAAATAGAACAACCCGCCAAGTTTTTTTTTCTTTTTCTTGTGCCACGCGTGCACATGTTACATTCCATTAATGTACATCACCGGTTCTTGATTGCCCCCACCTTGCCGCGCCGACCTTGCCACCCCCACCCCTACCCTATGCCAAACAATATGTAGAGAGATATTTATAACTTTCAATATAACGCCAATTATAGATGGTTGTATATTTTTAGTTGCATTTGTTACATCCTGGTTTCGATAGAAACCATAGGATTTTCTTTAGCACGAACATGGTAGATCCCGATTTCGATAGAAACCACAGGATTAATGGTAACAGTTATTGTGGCGAACTTTGAATTCTCTGGCACTCTGACAAAATCCAGCTTGGCATAGTGCATGAATCACCATAGGCCCTCCACGCTGTGGTTCAGGTAAGTAATTCTATACCCTAGCTATTATCAACTATCTATGCTTTCCATGTTCATACTATTAGGGATCTTCTTTGGAATGGAACTAACGTGCTTATTTACTCTCTCCTTCCTATCCATTTTTTAAAAAATATAAGCTGATAAGAGTGTCAAATTTAAATCTTGAAGTGATTGTGCTCAAGGGAAATTTCACCATAATGTACTATTTGTCCAGAAACTAAAACTATGGGCAATAAAATTTAGAACATTGGGTCAATGTGCTCAATGCAATATTCTTTACCCATCAACTAACTGACGAAGCCGTTGTCTTCTTAAAAACAAAAAAACAAAAAACAACGAAGCCGTAACGACAATTTCATATGACTTTTAGGGGTATATGGTCTGATATGGGAAATAAACCATGGCTTAGGATGAAGACACGTGTCTTCATCCAAAGAGCAGTCAAACTATTCATCAGAATAGAAAGAGCCGTTGTAAACTCTTAAAAGTCTGGTAACTCCCCATTGAATTGTACTAAAACTGTCCATTCAAGAATCTAATGGATCATTTAGTTGAGTAACCCCCCTCATAAATAAAGTGCTATATAAAGAAAGGGAAGGGAAGAGAAAAGGTAAGACACAAAACCGAGAACTAATCTCTTCTTAAGACAGATTTCTGACTTAAGCATCGGAGCTTTCCTCGCCGGAAACTCTTCCGGCGAATCACCGGTGTTGACTGTGGTGTGCAGGTCTATTCACAAGGAAGTCAAGTTGCGTCCCAGATTTCATCAGCAACATTTTGGCGCCATCCGTGGGACCGATCTTGTGAATAGACGATGGCTACAAATCCAAACCCTCCTCCCGTAAATCAAGACGGTGCACTTGCTTCTAGCTCGTCATCTTCTTCTGAAATCCGAAATTTAGTTCTCGGAGGAACCACTTCTCAACTGCGTCCTGATCGTGGTAAGGGGATTGCCACTACTCCAACGTCCAACACGTTGCCAATCTCACCTCCGGTAAACCTCATAGTTGTTCCCCCGTCACCTTTACCAGCCGCTGGCCCGTCAAGACTTCCAACTCTCGTAGAAACACCGACAGTTGCCACTTGCACGACACCCGCCATCGGGAACGCACAAGTTGATCTTTTGGCTGTCATCTCTTCAATGCAAAGATCTATTGAGAACTTACAAGCGGCAATTGAACAACGATCTGAACCACGTTCAGACCCGCACAAACAACCGGATCGTAATTTCGGGAGACACGAAAATGCAGCTATGCACACACACAACCCGAATCAGCATTTCATTCACATTGATGATGAACAGTCAGATGATGAGCGGCGCAATCCTCGGCATAGGAGACAAGATGACTCTCATAACGTCCATACTACGAGGGAGACATCTCGGCGAACGGAGACAAACTATCATGAAGCTCCTTCTACCCGAAGGACGGTACTTCTCCGCTCTAAAGAGCATCGACCTGAATCCTACACGCATGCACCCGTTATAGTTGGACGTCCATTTACGGAAGATATCGAGTTCTTTCCGACTCCAACACATTTCAAAATGCCCCAGTGTGATGCATATGACGGCACATGAGATCCAATGGAGCACTTGGCTCGCTTTTCATCATGTATGAACTTGCACCTTGTCCCGGATCAAATCATGTGCCGAGCTTTTCCTGTTACACTAAAGGGAGCCGCACACGCCTGGTTCCAGCATTTATCACCCCGCTCCATATCCTGTTGGGCGCAGTTGGCTGAATCTTTCCGTGGAAATTTCCTAACAAGTCGGATCCAGAGGAAAAATTCTTCTGCACTCTTCCGAATAGTACAAGGGCCTAAAGAATCCCTGAAGTCCTATTATGCGCGCTTTAACGCAGAAAAACTCCTTATCGATCACCTCGATTCAGGAGTAACCTTTGCGGCAATGGCCAGAGGAGTACGGCCAGGAACACCCTTGCGCTTTTCGCTAAACAAAAGGCCGCCGGAGAATATGACGGATCTTCTAGACAGGGTAGAAAAATACCTCCGAGCTGAGGAAGACTCGACGCACCCTCAGGAAGAGCCAAGTTCAAACCAGAAGCGGCGAGATAGAACTGAGAATCGCGATCCGGATAACGAGTTAAAACGACCTCGGATCACGACGATCAGGCCCTTTACGCCTCTCACTGCCTCTCGAGAGCATATTCTTCATCAAGTCAAAGGGCAAAACATTCTCAAATGGCCCAAACCTATGAGACTGTCGGCTGACAAACGAGATGACAAGTTGTACTGCCACTTCCATAAAGATCATGGTCATACGACAGAAGAGTGCAAGATCCTCCAGCGCGAGATCGAGAATCTCATCAGTAAAGGGCATCTCAAGCAATTTGTCAAAACAAATAACCGACAAGGACAGAGAGGAAACCAAAGAAGGCCAGACGAAGCTCCGCCGAGGGATCCTCCTGTGATCAACACCATTTCTGGAGGGCCAAATGCAGGAGGATTAACCAATTCTTCCCGTAAAGCCTACGCCCGACAGGTTAATTCAACCCAGGGTCCTGCAAAACGGTCAAAAGCTTCATCATCATTAGAATTTACTGATTCTGATCTAGGAGGAGTAATTTGTCCCCACGATGATGCTCTTGTCATCACTTTGCAAGTGGATGCGTACAGTATCAAACGTATCCTAGTCGATACTGGCAGCTCAGCAGATATTATCTTCGAGGAAGCCTTCCTACAGATGGGAATCTCCAAAGAAAGAGTAAAACACATCTCTTCACCTCTCTATGGCTTTACCGGAGCATCTGCCCCAGTCGAAGGAATCATTCCACTCACGGTCGTTGCGGGAACTGCACCTCTTCAGAGTGTTCAAACCATCGACTTTCTTGTGGTCAACATCAAATCATCGTATAATGGGATTTTAGGCCGAACAGGTCTAAATAAATTGCGAGCCGTTGCTAGCACTTACCACCTCGCGATGAAATTCCCCACGCCACAAGGAGTTGGTGTAGTGAAAGGAGATCAAGCGACGGCCCGCAAATGCTATATAGCATCGTGCAAAGTAGAGACGTTCAACATCGACGACCAGCGTAATGAACAAATGATGAAGCGCGCCACCCCTATTGAAAAGCTGGTATCCATACCACTGAAAGACGGAGACAATGAACGCCTATTGCGAATAGGTTCTACCTTAGATCCCATCATCCGGGATCAGCTGACCGCTTTTCTTCGCTCTAATGCAGACGTCTTCGCATGGAGCGCAGCGGATATGCCGGGGATTGATCCTTCTGTGATCACCCATCGTCTCTCGGTTGATCCTAAGCACAAACCGGTCCGACAAAAGAAACGCCCATTCGCTCCAGAAAGGCAGGCCATCATCAAACAAGAGGTAGACAAGCTCCTGATGGCCGACTTCATCACAGAAATTGACTATCCAGAATGGATAGCCAATGTGGTTATGGTACCCAAGGCAGGCACTGGCAAATGGCGCATCTGCATCGATTACACGGATTTAAACAAGGCCTGTCCCAAAGATAGCTATCCTTTGCCGCGCATCGACACTCTAATCGACGCCACATCCGGACATGAACTCTTGAGTTTCATGGATGCCTTCTCCGGATACAACCAAATCCGAATGCAGGAAGAAGATGTGGGCAAAACGGCCTTCATCACGGATCAAGGCCTCTTTTGCTACAAGGTCATGCCATTTGGATTGAAGAACGCTGGTGCTACTTACCAGCGACTGGTTGACAAAATTTTCCAACCTTTGGTGGGCAAGAATATAGAGGTGTACGTAGATGACATGCTCGTCAAGAGCTTGCGAGCAACAGACCACATCTCAGATTTGGAAGAATGCTTTGCTATACTACGCAAATATCATATGCGCCTCAACCCAGCAAAGTGTGCTTTTGGAGTATCCTCTGGAAAGTTTCTGGGCTTCATGGTTTCTCACAGGGGTATAGAAGCTAATCCAGAGAAGATCATCGCCATTCAAGATATGGCAGCACCACGAAGAATAAAGGAAATCCAAGTACTGACGGGTCGTATTGCCGCCCTAAACCGTTTCCTTTCCAGATCGGCTGAGCGTTGCCTCCCATTCTTTACTGCCCTCAAGAACATCAAAAATTTCGAGTGGACAGCTGAATGCCAAACATCATTCGAGGCATTGAAAGAATACTTGGCATCCCCGCCTCTCCTCTCCAAGCCAATTGAAGGAGAAATGCTCTTCATCTATCTAGCGGTAACTGATTTTGCCGTCAGCGCGGTACTCATCCGAGAAGAGGATAGCAAACAATTCCCTATATATTATGTCAGCAAAGTGCTTCAAGGCGCCGAATTGCGCTATCCCACTGCAGAAAAGCTCGCCTTTTCCCTTCTCATAGCCGCGAGAAAGCTCCGTCCGTACTTTCAATCACATACGATAACAGTGCTCACCGACAAGCCACTCAGGCGGATACTACACAAACCCGACTTATCTGGTCGTCTGGTTCCTTGGTCGGTTGAATTGGGAGAGTTCGACATACAATACAAGCCTCGTCCTTCTATTAAAGGTCAAGCGTTGGCTGATTTCGTTGTTGAATGCACCCTTCCAATTGATGAAGCCGAACCACACGTCACCCAACCAGAAATATTTGCATGGACGCTTTACGTCGATGGGTCGTCAAATACCATGGGCAGTGGAGCAGGACTTATCCTCAAAGGACCAGAAGGACTCGTTGTCGAATATGCCCTTCGTTTTAATTTTCAGGCATCTAACAACGAAGCCGAGTATGAGGCTTTGATAGCAGGAATGCACCTGGCTCATGCAATGAAAGCGCAAACCCTCCATGCTCACAGTGACTCTCAGCTTGTTGTAAAACAGCTGTCTGGTGAATATGAAGCCCGTGATCCGAAGATGGCCGATTATCTTCATAAGGCAAAAGAACTCGCAACATCTTTTGTGCAGTTCCGCATTACTCACATCAGCCGAGTAGACAATGTATCAGCTGATGCACTCTCCCGTCTGGCTTCCCTTGACCCATCAGGATTTGGTCGCACGGTCCACTTGGAACTACTACGTGAACCAAGCATCATTGGGCGTGAAACTTTGCAGATTGAGCAGGAACCATCCTGGATTGATCCCATAAAGGATTACCTTCTGAAAGGTACCCTGCCTATTAACTCTAGAGATGCCAGAAAGATCATTTCACGCTCAGCTCGCTATGCGGTAGTGGAAGATGCACTTTACAAGCGATCGTTCACTCTCCCCTACCTTCGATGCCTCACCCCAGAGGAGGCGGATTATGCTCTTCGTGAAGTACATGAAGGTATTTGTGGCCAACACCTTGGAGGACGAGCTTTGGCTCATAAAGTCCTTCGACAAGGATACTATTGGCCAACCATGCAGCATGACGCCTTGGAATATACAAAGAAATATGATGCATGTCAGCGCTTTGCCTCTATTCCCAAACAAGCGCCCACTCCTCTAAACATGATGAAAAGCCCAATACCTTTCGCAATGTGGGGAATGGACATATTAGGCCCTTTTCCCCCTGCCTCCGCACAGCGTAAGTTCGTGATTGTTACAATTGATTACTTCACCAAATGGGTTGAAGCTGAGGCATTAGCTACAATCACAGAAAAGAAATGCGAGGAATTCTTCTGGCGCGCAGTCATCTGTCGTTTTGGCATACCACGTGTACTCGTCACTGATAACGGAAAACAGTTCGACAACGCAACATTTCGCACATTTTGTGCTAACCTGACTGTCGAACATCGTTTCACCTCAGTGGCACACCCACAAACCAACGGACAGACAGAAGTTACCAATCGTACTCTCCTACAAGGATTAAAGAAACGACTTGATGGGGCGAAGGGATTATGGGTGGAAGAGCTACCTAAAATTATCTGGGCGTACCATACCACAACACGCACCGCCACAGGTGAAACTCCATTCAGTCTGGCATTTGGAACAGAGGCTCTCATTCCTCTCGAAATCGGTTTGCCATCAGTTCGGCTCATGGCATACAATCCTGATACCAATGATAATGGCCTACGAAGCAATCAGGACCTCATCGAGGAAAAGCGTGATCAAGCCGCCATTCGCCTTGCTGCCTACCAGCATAGAGTGGCCAAATACTTTGATAAAAAAGTCCAACCACGTGCTTTTCGTATTGGAGATCTTGTTTTACGTCGACTGGACGCTTCATTTCCACGTGATGCTGTTGGAAAACTCTCGCCAAATTGGGAAGGTCCATACAGGGTGGTTAAATTGGGAGGCCCAGGATCGTATCATTTGGAAAACCTGAATGGAAAAGCAATTCCCCGGACATGGAACGCCAGAACTCTACGACGATATTATTCATGAACAAGATCAAAATTGGGGGCCACCTACTCCTATACATTACATTTTGTATCTTGCTCATGGCTATGATCGCTCAAACTTCGGCTTAAGCCCAATTTTATTCTCTTCGGCGAAAGCCCAATTTCAATTTCTTTTGTATTAATCTTCTTTTCAGTCGGCTCAATATAGCCCGAGGTTTATTTTAATGCAGTTGATATAAGATAAAATCTTGCAAAAGGAGACTTCAATTCCATTAAACATAATGTTTACATAGAAATCTCAAGTCTCGGTCAATTACAAAACAAAGATCCTACTCAGCAGCTTCAGGTGACGCGTCCTTCTCAGTATCCTGGGGTAGCTCAGCTCTTATCTCCATACACTGAGGAACCGTAACCACTGCTGAAGCAACACCGGACATCCCGAGACTTCGACTCGATGAAGGACTAGGGTGCGCAGGGGCCTGAGAGATCACCCGAGCTTCAGACACCTCCCTTCGATTGCTCTCGTCAGCAGCAACTTCACGAGCATACTTATGCTCGTAAATACTCAGGTCCATGTCAGCATAATCTTTCAAAATATCTTTCTTGCAAGCATTATAACCATAGACCAAGGCTCTCTTCGAATCATGCAGACGCTGATCAGTGTAGGCCTTGGACCTCTTGAAACTCTGAACAGCATTCAGTCCAGCATTCCTCTTCTCAGCCTCGAGTCGTTCAATCCGAGCCACAAGAGAGACTTCAGAGAGTTGCACCTTTTGCAACGCCCTACTCAAGTCTTCCACTTTCTTCTCTGCTTCTCGACGAAAGTTGTTTTCCACATGAACAAGTTTCCTCTCTTCATCCAATACCTTCTCGGCAGCGATCAATTTCTCGGCCCCAATCTGCACTTGAGCTAGCGCCTGCAGAAGAAAGCAAGAAATAAAAAACTAAGCTTCATAAGAGGAAGGGAAAAGAATGCTCGTCATAAATCTTACCTGCGAAGTCAGCTGAACCATCCCATTGGCTGTATTGCTAATATCATAGCCAGAAAGCGTGACTCGATCCATTGGAATAATCCCCTTGCTTGACCATTCCCAAGCCGTGCGGGAACTCTTAAAAACAGACTCCTCGATTGACAAATTCCAGTCAGGCCTATGAGGAGTATCAGACCGAGCAGAGGATGAGGTACCAACCTTGACCGTTCTCTTCCTTTTAGATTTCTCATTTCCCTTGTCTTTACTCGCAAGCCCAAGAACAATATCCTCAGTCATTAATCTCTTCGGCTGAGGCTCTTCCGTTAAAGCATCGAAATCCAAGTCCTGGACTCCTTCATCCACTCCATGAACAGATGCCAATTCGTCTGGAATTATTTCTGGTAATACCCCTTGAGTATTGAAAAAAGGAGAGTCCACACGGCTGCCACCGACGCTTCCGCGAGTACCTTTTGAAGACGTAGTTTCTGCAAAAGGAAAGATGATGAGATCAAGGCAGACCATGACAAATTAAGACGCTCATGCATAAGTACATTACCAGGCTCATTCTCGCCCTCTTCTTCTTCATCCAAATCCTCCTCGAGTGAAAAGATGATTCCACACTCACGAAGCTGGTCATTACTTAAAGGGTACTTTGACTCTAAAGGCTCGGCCGATTTGAGCTTCTCAATATGATCTAGGTCAGTTTCATTCAGATTCTTTTCTTTCAATGTATTACACAACCTAGTATCACATTCTGGATGCCACATATTATTGACGACATTTCTTTGAGACTTTGGAAGTTTCACAAATAGAAATCTGTCTTTCCAGTGATGGTTTGACGATGGAGGGTGAGGAAACAAGTTGGCTTTAGCCTTGGAGCGCCGAGTTAAGAAATACCACCCAACTTGTCTAGTAATAGTACAAACGGTGAAGAACCACCTGAACACCCTCAATCTAGGTCGTAGACCAAGCCTATGGCATTGGAATATAAAGAAAGATAAAAAGCGCCAAGCATGAGGAGAAAATTGGCCGGGCGCCAAACCATATGCATTCAACACCCTGATGAAGAAAGGATGTATTGGCACCCTAAACCCGTTAACAAATGTGTCATAGTAAACCCCTATCTCATTTAGGGTAGACATGTTAGCTGCTTCACCATCGCCAGGCAACCTCAAATGTATGCTAGGAGGAATTTCACATTTCTCCCTTAAAATTTTGAGATCATAACTACTTAGCCTGCTCCTTAACGTATGAGCATCAAAAGGCTTAGGACTCTGAGCCTTGTCGGCTAAAATCTCCCTAGCATAAGGCCCCCTTGACTCCTGATAAGGAATCAAAGGAATTCCTACCTCTAAGAATAAAGGATCAAAAGTAGGTTCGACCCTAACAGGTGTTGGATCTCTACTTAACCCAGAAACATGTTCATCTTCTTGACTAGACATTTTCTGGATCTACAAACAAGAAATTCAAAAGAAAATAAATCTGAGGCTTACTTGAAGAAAGAGAAAAACCTTCAAACACAAAGAACTCAGAATTTTCCTCCGGCGAACTCTCGAAATCACCCGCTTCTTCTCTCACGACTGAAAGAAAAGTGAAAAGTGAAAAGTGAAGAATGAAAGTGAAAGAGCCCCTCTTTATAGAGAATTTGCCGTGGACAGATCCCAAAGTAAAATGGGGACACGTGTCATCCATCGGTTAAAATAGTAAGATCAAACTTACTTTTTTACCCTCCGACATCAACTAAGCCTCTACTCGTTTGGCCGAGTAGACGAGCTGCCTCTCAAGGCTTACGCCTCTATTCGCTTGGTCGAGTAGACGAGCTGCCTCTCAAGACTTACGCCTCTACTCGCTTGGCCGAGTAGACGAGCTGCCCCTCATGGCTTACGCCTCTACTCGCTTGGCCGAGTAGACAAGCTGCCTCTCAAGGCTTACGCCTCTGTTCGCTTGGCCGAGTAGACGAGCTGCCTCTCAAGGCTTACGCCTCTACTCGCTTGGCCGAGTAGACGAGCTGCCAATCATGGCTTACGCCTCTACTCGCCTGGCCGAGTAGACGAGCTGCCTCTGAAGGCTTACGCCTCTGCTCGCTTGGCCGAGTAGACGAGCTGCCCCTCATGGCTTACGCCTCTACTCGCTTGGCCGAGTAGACGAGCTGCCTCTCAAGGCTTACGCCTCTACTCGCTTGGCCGAGTAGACGAGCTGCCTCACAAGGCTTACGCCTCTACTCGTCTGGCCGAGTAGACGAGCTGCGCATATGGCTTTGACTCTCTACTCGTCTGGACGAGTAGACGAGCTGCGCATATGGCTTAGCTCTCTACTCGTCTGGCCGAGTAGACGAGCTGCGCATATGCCTTAGCTCTCTACTCGTCTGGCCGAGTAGACGAGCTGCGCATATGCCTTAGCTCTCTACTCGTCTGGCCGAGTAGACGAGCTGCGCATATGGCTTAGCTCTCTACTCGTCTGGCCGAGTAGACGAGCTGCGCATATGCCTTAGCTCTCTACTCGTCTGGCCGAGTAGACGAGCTGCGCATATGCCTTAGCTCTCTACTCGTCTGGCCGAGTAGACGAGCTGCGCATATGCCTTAGCTCTCTACTCGTCTGGCCGAGTAGACGAGCTGCGCATATGCCTTAGCTCTCTACTCGTCTGGCCGAGTAGACGAGCTGCGCATATGCCTTAGCTCTCTACTCGTCTGGCCGAGTAGACGAGCTGCGCATATGCCTTAGCTCTCTACTCGTCTGGCCGAGTAGACGAGCTGCGCATATGGCTTAGCTCTCTACTCGTCTGGCCGAATAAGTGAGACCTGTACTAAAATCTCACACTCACTCATGAGTATAGGATTGGGGGCAAATGATATGGGAAATAAACCATGGCTTAGGATGAAGACACGTGTCTTCATCCAAAGAGCAGTCAAACTATTCATCAGAATAGAAAGAGCCGTTGTAAACTCTTAAAAGTCTGGTAACTCCCCATTGAATTGTACTAAAACTGTCCATTCAAGAATCTAATGGATCATTTAGTTGAGTAACCCCCCTCATAAATAAAGTGCTATATAAAGAAAAGGAAGGGAAGAGAAAAGGTAAGACACAAAACCGAGAACTAATCTCTTCTTAAGACAGATTTCTGACTTAAGCATCGGAGCTTTCCTCGCCGGAAACTCTTCCGGCGAATCACCGGTGTTGACTGTGGTGTGCAGGTCTATTCACAAGGAAGTCAAGTTGCGTCCCAGATTTCATCAGCAAAATGGTCCATGCATTGTCATTTGGACAGACATACGAGCTGGGGCATGGACAGTACACTGATTGTAAAGAATGGCCCTGCCTTATCAGGCAAGCATGCGAAACAGCAAAGTGGCTCCGTCAGGAGCTTGTTCAAGCAATATATAATATCTGGGTGGTATTATGGTTCTTTTGTCTCTGACATTATCTCTTAGTCTGAGATTAAGCTAATGATTATCGACGTGGTTATGCAATGTTGAAGATTTGTGAAACTTGTAGTAAATGTCATTTTTAATTATATTGACTAGTCTAGTAACCCGAGCCAAGCTCGGGACGGTTTATAAAATACAACATATTATAAGGTTTTAAAAAGTGTATTAATGTATATCACAAGACAAAAAAGACATTAACAATATAAAAAAATATCTTATTAGGTTACAAAGAATAATCTTAGTACTTAAATTAATCACGACTAACTTAAGTAAAATATTAAAGATGAATTCACTTACATTACTCCCAACTTGCGATTATTAAATATCATTGTTTCTTTGATCAAACTGCATGCAATAATTATGACATATGTGCATATAAATGTGTCTTTACCTGTAATTTCGTTATATCGTAAGTTGAAATATAAAGAATACATAGCGACACAGTAGAGCCGCTAGATACGTGTCTTCTTCAAGTTTTTGTTTTAAGTTGTCAAGTAATATTTCAAATGAATGTTGGCCTAGCACTTAGAGTAGTAGAATAGTCATGGTGGTGCCATATAGAGCTAAATAGCGTATACGATTGTAGTTGTAACTAAAATATAGTGACACTATCAAGTATTTTTTTTGAATTAAATACTACATACGGATTTAATTCTTTTTAACTTCAGAATGTCTTTAAGGTATTACATATATATATGTTCCTAAGGTTATTATAACGATTAAGTAGAAACTTAAAAGGAACAAAGTTGCATTTCAAATTTAACATGACTTATATATGCACCTTATCATTTTCAAATAAGTTATTACTTTTTACAAAAATAAATTTAACAGAATGACCGCATAATATCCAATATTTTCATGTATATGTTTTTCCTTAATTCATGTAATCTTTTTTTACTAATATTTGTCGCCAAGTCATCGTTTTAATATCTACTAAATACATTCAATGATATTTTCTCATAAACTATACTCGTTTTTATCACAACATAATATAACATTTATATACCAAAATGTGTCAAGGTATACGTATAACTATAATGAGCTTGCAAAGGATAACAAATATCACTGGGGGTCTTTCAAACCCCCAATAACATTGTCCTGGACTTGGTGTAAACTATTAAAGCTGAGAAGTCAATGTCAACACTTATGTACATATAAGATTGGAGATGGCAAAGACACTTGGCTTTGGCTTGATAGTTGGTTACCTGGTGGAGCTCTCAAACATCAATTTGGTCTCAGGATTGATTATGATTCACGACTGGGACTGAATTCAAGGGTAGCTGATATAATACACAATAATACTTGGAACATTCCCGGTACAAGATCACAAGCACTAAGGGAAAATGTAGTGTATGCTCATTACCATGCCTGGTCCTAGGCCTGAGCACAGAGATGAGCTACAATGGCATTTGCATCCAAATGGTAAGTTCACAATCAACTCTGCCTGGACTCATGTTAGAACTAAAGCTAGCGTGGTGAAGTAGGGGCAATTAGTTTGGTTCTCTGGTCATATTCCCAAGTGTTCTTTCATAATGTGGATGTTGTGCAAAAATGGATTGAGAACAAGATCTAAACTGAAAGAATGTAATCTTATTCAAGATGATAGATGTTTGATGTGCTTAGAGAGTCAAGAGACTGTGGATCATCTTTTCATCCGGTGTCAATATGCTCAAACACTGTGGAGAATACTGCTGGATAAGCTGGGATTGAAGGTTCCATTGGACAATTGGACTCAATTCTTAAATGATAGATCAGTGATTGCTAGAGGAAAGAGTTTTAGAGCAAGAATCTGTAAACTATCCATTACAACAGCTATCTATGGCCTATGGAAAGAGAGGAATACTAGACTGCATGAACAGTTGCAGGCTGAGCCCCAAGGTTGTTGGCATGTAATACAACAATGGATTAAATGGAGAGTGATGCCAAGAAAAGTGGGTTCGTACCTACTTGGAGGTGCTACAAAGGCTGCAGTCCGAGTCAGCTTCCAAGTATGGAAAGTGAAAGACAGTGAGGGCGGAGTAAGGCAGAGAGCAAGGCTCCCCAGACAGGTCGTGAGGGCTGGTAGTGCTGCGCATACAAGGCAGAGACGAACAATGTCGACAGTTGACAATCCAAGCTAGGGTCCAAGTCAGGGGTGTAGCGTCAGGGGTGTAGCATCAGGGGTGTAGCGTCAGAAGTCCAAATGTGTTTCTCTCTCTAGAATTCCAGAGAGAGTGAGTTTTTAGAAAGAGAAAGTGAAAATGTCAAATGAGAGAGAATCCTTTAAATGATATATATGGGAAAGAAGCAGCCATGTGCAGGGGCGGAGCCAGGATTTCACCCCAGGGGGTGCTAAAATTATATCGAAATCAATATATTTTTTTTATAAGTAAAATAACACAAAAAAAAAAAAACAGAGTGCACTTTTCGATAATACACAAAGAACATACGAAAAAACATCTAAAATGTCTTATTAAGTTTCATGAGAGCCACTAAAGACTCTTTACAGTACAAAAAAAGTGAATACAAAATAGATATTTCAGTGTTTACAAATGAAAGTACTAAATAACTACTCGATGAGGTGTCGAATTTAGCATCTTGAAATTCACTAGTACACAATTATCTTAGTACTGAGCCTTGCCGGTGAAAGCTTATTTGTGCTATTTTCATATACCGGGAAATTTGATGATTTGTGAACTTTCTATTCTTAACGAATATACATGTATCCATATCCAACTTTGTCTGGGAATCTCATGCATATACATGCTATAAAAACACAATACACAAGAAGAAAAGGCTCAAGTTTCCTTCAAAACTGCAAGAAAGAACCAAATTCTAGAGGAAAACCTGTAATAACACTCCCACACCACCATTCCTACGAAGGCAACATAAATCTGATTCTCAGCACCCATCAAGTTGAATGCTCGTACAATCTAAATATGGCCTCACTACAATTCTTGAGCCTGATTTAACCATATGCCACGTGTTCAGATATCCCCAATTCCATGCAACCCTTTTGTTACTCCATCTTCTTCAAAAGATTTGACAGAGTACATAGCCTACCGAAGAAATGCTCTTTCCTTAACAAAATTTTGCCTCCTGAAACTTGTTTTTACTGAAATTCTATATATCTCCGTCATAAATAAACCGTGCAGCATACCGCATTGGCAAACGTAACTGCAAAGCAAATTGAATCCTTATTTTGTCCATTCACAATAAATTAGCCGCAAAACTATTTTTCCCATTACGAGATAAATTTGCTCCCACGAGTATATATATATCAATGAAGATAATTATGAATGTAATCCTAATCACATTGAATTCATATCCATAATTAAAAGAAAATATTCAAAATAGCCTAAGTATATCTTGACCACTAACCATAATTGTGCAACAAATACAAGAATCAAGTCAATTCAATTCAGCTTCCAAATTCAAAGCAAACAAATCTACGCTCAGATCACGTTAAAAAATGCAATTTTACATCGACAAAATTAGAGACGGGCTCAAAGAGTAAAGAAAAATGTATGTTGATATCATCGCCGACGGAATTGAGCTCCTTGTTGGCCTGCTGGCTGAACCAGTACGATGATCGTGTCGTGGCCGCTGTCACCCATCTACGATTTGCCGGAGTGAAGCGCCCGAGGCCGTGGCCCGTGAGACGGTGAGAACTGAGAGGTCGTGAAACTGAGAGGAGAAGAGAGAGAGACTAGTGCCTGTGGCCACCGTCTACGATTTGCCGGAGTGAAGCGCCCGTGGCCATGAGAACTGAGAGAGTGAGAGGTCATGAAAGTTGAGACTGAGAGGAGAAGAGAGAGAGAGAGAGTCTGCGACTGAAAATCTGAAAAAAAATTTCCAAAATTTGAGGGGGTACATTAGCCCTCCCCTCGTACAACACTAGCTTGTAATGGAGGTGGGGAGTTAGTGTGTGCTTGTATGCATATGTGTGTGTTTCAAACATGTAAGGAGTGTAAAGTGGGTGTAAGTAGCGTGTGTATAGTGTGTGGGAAGACATGCAATAGTGTTGTGAATGGTTGTGTGAGTATTGGGGTAATGTATAGTAAAAGGGCATAAGTTGTGCGCGTGTGTGTACACGGGTAACGTTAGACTTGAGACGCTCATTGGATAGCTTATAGTGAACATTAGCACGAGAAAATTTAAATTATAGTACCTTAGGCTATAATAGAATTTCTGATAAAAGTTTATAATTTTCAAAAATCGTATGAAATTTGTTATATTTTCTGCAAGTTCAGACTTATAAAAATATTTCGGAGCTTTTAAATCCATGAAAATGTTTTGAAAAACTTAGAGTAATGTTTTTATAGTATAAGAAAGAATCAGTAAAATTTTGGTGATTTTTGGAGTTGATTTATTATCATTTCCCGTATTGCATTGAATTTAGCAAAACGAAAAATAAAGAAATAGTTTTAGTGCCTTTTAAATTCTGATTTTTATTCCTATAATTTTATGCATATATTAAGGTTTATATAAATATAAGACTCTTTAGTTTCAGCTAGAAGTAATTATGGCAATTTATTGATTTTTAGTGTATTTAAAGAAATTAATTTTAATTCAAAAATAATAAAAAATATTCAAAAATTATATTTTTATTCCATATGTTATATTAAGCTATAAATAATGCTTAATTAACGTTAAGAACATTTTTTGGGATATTTCTGGGTCGAGGAGTATGACGAGTTTTGGGTAGCTTGGCCGTGTGTGAAACCGCTCCAAATTTCATCATTTTCGGGTAGAAAAATGGGTACACTGTGGATAGTTATATTAGGTTTATAATGTAGTAAAATAGATAGTGTTCTAATAAATGACTTTGCCAACCTTAGTTAACTCTGAGAATTTGATCGAGGGCGCTTTTAGCTTCAGCACTTGGATAGAGGTAAGGGATTTCTTCTGAAACCCTATTTCATCTATTTGACATCGTAAATATTCTTTCTAAATTGTTGTTGATGTTTTCATTGGACTCAATTATAATTGTGATGAAATTGTATCGATTGCCATTAATACCCTTTGTTTGAGCCTGACACGTTTATTGAAAATCCTATTCGATGCTCTGTATTCATTTGTATTCTCTACTGAATTTTGAGCGACCTTACTGAGCTCTCCAAAGCTCACTCCCTTTTTCAGTTCCCTTCTGCGGGAAATAATCGTCAAGGAACCAATGAGCTTGATTATGTAGATTAGCATTTTCATTGTTTGTTATTTAAGCCCCTGTGAGGGAACTAGTGTGTAACTTAATAAATGAAGTACTTTACATTTGTTTTTTTGAATGAGAACGGTTTGTTGAAACAATTGAGTTATTGTAAAGCTTTGATATGGATGTTATTGGGTTATCCTTAGTGGTATTGAATGTATTGAATAAGTAAGCATTGATCGATTGAGTGGCTAACGCTCCGGAAAATTCCAGGATGTTACTCGCCCGCGCCCCACTTATATGTATTATTTTAATTAAATGTTAAAATTTTGATTTTTTAGTAGAAATTATTTTTGTTACATGTTAGAATTATTCTAATTTTTTTTGTGAAAGGTCCTTTATTCCATTAAATGCAAAACTTACATGCCTACGTTTATGTACATTCTACATAGTACACTAAACCTTCAATTAATATGTAGTATCCATGTTTTATCAATCCCACATGCCCTGCATAGTGCTATACTTTTGGCATTTGCTGTGACTTGTTGAATTATTCTGATTATAGTTAATTAGAATTACTTTTTTTTTTCAAGTTATTCTGATGTCGAAGTGTTCTTTCTGATTTCCAGAACTCATTATAATGTGAAGTTTTAGAAATTGATGCCTTAGCCCCTTTGATTGGTAGTTGGGAGTCACATGGAAATTGAATCCCTCCACGAGGGGTAACCATAAAAAATTAATTCTGATTAACCCCGATTAACCCCTAACACATCCCTAGGTAACCCTAATTAACTATAATTAATCCTAATTAACCATGATTCACCCTAATTAAACCTAGTTTACCCCGATCAACCCTAATTAACCTCGATTAACTGTAATTAATTCCAATTCACCCTAATTAAACCTAATTAACTATTATTAAACCTAAATAACCCTGATTAACCCTATGTAAACATAATTAACCCCGATTAATCCTAAATAGCCCTGATTAACCCTTAATTGACCCCAATTGACCCCTAACACATTCCTAGGTAACCCTAAGTAACCCTAACTAAACTTAAATTAAACCCTATTAATATATTCCTAATTAACCATAATTATCCTAAACACAATCTAACCCTAACTAGGGTTAATTTTACGCTACACCCCGTACTTAGGGGTCAGTTGCACCCAACACCTTATGGTTCTAATTTTGGCACCCAGAACAAAATTTTGAAAAATCTTGGCACCCACCACCAGATGACGGTCAAGAGGCACTTTGACCACACGTCTGTTAGTTTTTCAGGGGCAAAATAGTCTTATTGCCCCTTAAAGCATACATGTCATCCAGTCAACTACACATGGCCCAATTGGGCTCTCCACGTCACCAGCTCTGGACTTCTGGTCTCTAAACTCTCACCCACAGCATCTCCCCATCAACAATGGCTTGCTGTCTTAGCACCACGCCCCCCAAAACAAACCACCCACATTTCATCCCTTCGACCCACCACCACCACCATTTGCCTAAATCTGGCTCCGATTGCAGATACCCACCACCTCCACCGCCAGTACTGGAGGAAGAGACCGTGAAAGAAGTCCTCTCGGAAACCCCCATCCCAAAATCACCAACACCGGTAGTAGTAGACAACACCAAACGGCCCAGAGTACAAGAACCCAAGGTTGAATCACTAGCTCCGCCAAATCCGACGGACGAGATCGTCTCTGAGGTCTCCGAGATCTGCAGCTTCAGCGACAGCTTCTCGACTACGATGGTGACCGAGGTGAGGGACGACGACGGCGGAGAAGTGACCCAAAGGGTCCGTAAGTCTCCCGCGAAGATCCCGAGAAAATGGCCGTACTCCGAAGAACTCCCCAGAACGACAGAGAGGGGCGTCCGGTCTCCGGTCAGAAGGTTGGCTCCATCACCGATCCTGGCAAGGACAGTGACGGGTCAGCGGTGGAATGCGGGGCCGGCTAATGGCATCCGGAGGGATCCCAGCGAAAGATGAATCCAGGTAACAGTACTGCGATAGGCTCCATCGGCTCCATGTCCATGCGAATCGCCGATCGATATGCCCCTCGAATAAACAGTTGGGAAATTTTGTAATTGGGGATTAATTGAGGGATATGTGGAAGGAGAGAGAGAATAAGGGCTGTTGGAAGGAAATGACGTGGACAACCAATGGCCATGTGTCACTAACTGGGATGACATGTAAGCTTTAGGGGCAATAATCCCATTTTGCCCCTGAAAAACTAACAGCCGTCTAGTCAACAGGCAGTTTGACCGTCATTTGGTGTCGGGTGCCAATTTTAAAACCCTAGGGTGCTGGGTGCAATTGACCCCTAAGTACAGGGTGCTGGGTAAAATTAACCCCCCTAACTATATACTTAAACCCTGGACTCAATCCCCTAACTATATACTTAAACCCTGGACTCAATCACAGGTGCGACAATATCAACTCTGCGAATGAACTCAACGAATTTTAAAGTGACTCAATCCTAACTAACCCTAATTAACACATTAACTCTAATTAACCTTAATTAACTCTTACTTAAACCCTAATTAACAATAATTAAGTCTAATTATACCCAATTAACCCTATTTAGGTCGAATTAGCCCTCATTAGCATTAACCCTATTTAGCTCGAATTTGCCCTTATCGGCCCTAATGAAAACTAATTAACCCTAATTAACATTAATTAACCCTAATTTACTGTTAATTTATTCTCTAATTAGCCGTAATAACCGTTTATTAACCTAATTAAACCCTGATTGTCCTAATAAATTGTAGACAAACTCTAATTAAACCCAATTAGGGTAATTAACTGTAATATGTTCTAATTAGGCTCAACTAGCCCTAAGTAGCCCGAATTAGCCCGAAATAGCTCGAATAAATCCCTAAATAACACTTATTGAGTCTAATTAAACACAATTAATTATAATCAACCCTAAATAGCTCGAATTGCTCTGATTACCCCTATTTAACGCATTAACTCGGCATTTTCACCTTAATTAGCTATTATCTATTTAGGTTCGGTACAAAATCATTTGGTTATAGTGAACTTGAGCAGAGAAATTAAATCATCATTCCTAAATAATTTAATATCTAACGATCCACCAAATCGGGGTTCCCAAGTAAACCCGGTGCTTTTGGTTGGTAAGTTATGGACTCAAAAATTTCTCCTAGCGCGTCATGTTGAACCATCTCATCTAAGATCTTATCTTCTGAGACTTCAGATAATACTTTTGGCTCGCAACTCTCCATGTCTGCAGAAGAGAAGAAATTCTGAGATAAAAAGTCTTTCTCAGCCTGTCGCAGACATTTCCTGCCCTCCATTGTTCCTGAGGTAATTAGATGGTATATATACATAGTTTTCTTTTGACCAATCATGTATGCCCGACATATGGCTTGCCTTTCAACTGATGGGTTCTAACCAAAATCAAGCAAAACAACTCTCGACGCCCCAACCAGGGACAATTAGGGCTAATTCGAGCTAAATAGGGTTAATGCTAATGAAGGCTAATTCGAGCTAAATAAGGTTTGAAAGGCAAGCTATGTGGGGCCAATTAGGGCTAATTCAAGCTAAATAGTGTTAATGCTAATGAGGGCTAATTCGAGCTAAATGAGGTTTGAAAGGCAAGCTATGTGGGGCATAAATTTGGTTGGGCGTCGAGATTTGTGTTGCTTGATATTGGTGGCAATCCATCAGTTAAAGAGCAAAGCCATATGTCGGGCATACGGGATCGGTCTGAAGAAAACTGTGTGTATTTATCATCTAATTACCTCAGGAACAATGGAGGGCAGGAAACGTTCGCGACAGGCTGAGAAAGATCATTTGTCTCAAAAAGTCTTCTCTTTTGCAGACATGGAGAGTGTCGAGCCAAAAGTGTTATTTGAAATCTCGGAAGATAAGATCTTAGACGAGATGGTTCAATATGACGAGCTAAGGGAAATTTTTGAGTCTATTACTTACCAACCAAGAACACCAGGTTTACTTGAGAATCCTGATTTGGTGGATCATTAGATATTAAAGGATTTAAGAATGATGATTTTCTCTGCTCAAATTCACTATAACCAAATGATTTTGTACCGAACCTAAATAAATAATAACTAATTAAGGTGAACATGCTTAGTTATTGCATTAATTAAAGTCAATTAGGGTAATTCAAGCTATTTAGGGTTGATCACAGTTAATTGCATCTAATTAGACTCAATTAGTGTTATTCAGGAATTAATTCGGGCTAATTAGGGTTAGTTGAGCCTAACTACAACATATTACAGTTAATTACCGTAATTGGTTTTAATTAGGGTTTGTCTACGATTTATCAGGACAATAAGGGTTTAATTAGGTTAATCAACGGTGATTAGGGCTAATTAGAGATTATATTCACAGTAAATTAGGGTTAATAAATTTTAATTAGGGCTAATCAGAGTTAGTTGGGTTTAATTAGGAATAATTACTGTAAACTAGAGTTTAATTAAGGTTAATCAATTTTAATTAGGTCGCACACGCGTCTCCCTGGTATGACTGCACGTGCCGTGATAGGAGCAGCCCCAACCCCCGCTGCATCTCCACAGACGCAGACACCGACCAAGGAGTGCTCGTCTCCATTGCATTGCTGCAGAGGTTTATTGAAGGATCACGGTGCATAATCCGGTATAACCAATATATACGTTTAATTAGTGAACACTATACAATTGCTATCGAGATTAATGCATCTATGCCTTTATGTGCAGGGCACTGCTGCTGGACATGCCGAGCCAGATCCGGATCATAGTGCTCCGGTGAATGAGGACGATTAGCAAGACCCATCAGATTTGGGACTCACCGAACCCTGATCAGCCATTTCCCTCCTAGCTCTTTGTATCCCGCTCCCGCTCCCACTCTTGCTCCCGTGCCCCCCTCCCCCCCCCCCCCCGAACTTGTACTCCCCTCCCCTACTCCATTAATGTACGCCACTCCCGTGCCCTCCTGAATTTTGTATACATTTTATTGTTGGATTGTGATTACCGGTTTAGGTATTAAAAAAATAAAAAAAAATTAAAATTAGTTTGACTTTTAGCGACGGACTAGATTCAATCTCTAAAAGTCTAACTAATTTTAAATGAACGACTTTTAGTGACGGAAATTCCATCGCTAAAGTTTTAGACGACAAACGTTTAACGACGGAATTTCGTCGCTAAATATTTTAGGTAATAAATTATTTCCAAAAAATAAATTAAAATATATAAAATAGAATTAGCGACGGAATATCCGTCGCAAATTGTACTTATACTTCCGTCATTGAAGGTAACTTTAAGCGATGGATTGAAAAATTCCGTTGTAAAACTTTTAGAGACGGTGTTTTAGGCAATGGGATTTTTGCGACGGGGTGTCCGTCGCTAAAACAAATTCCGATGGATATCAGATGTCTATCGCTAAAAGTCATTTTTCTTGTGGTGGTTGTGTATGTGTGGACAGAGAAGATGAGACTGAAGTGAAGACCCATTGGGTGGCAAATGAAAGAGGTGCAGAGAAGGATAAAAGAAAAGTGGAAATTAGATGAAGGATAAAGGTGGAAAGCGTTGGAAAGTAGATAATTTTTGTAATATGCGTGAAAAAATATATATGATCGATTTTTATGGGACGGAAGGAGTATTAATTTAGAAGCACTCTTTCCAAATAATATAGATTTTGACGCCGGGTATTGCTTTGTTCTGGACTAGTTGGTTTGATAAAATGAGTTTTAACTTTTTAGTTTTTGCAACAATAATAAGATTAGCTAAAATGACAAGGGGGGATTTTAAGGATGCCAGTCCTCAACAACTATATTACAGGTTCCTATTTTTCTTTGGATCATTCGGAGATTAAGAAGTAGTTGCAGAGGACTACAATGGGGGATTTGAAGATGCAAGCCCCAGATCAGATCTTCAGTAAATTTATTTTTGTATCTTGATGAAAGATATATACCAGTCTAACCTTCCCAAGTAGCATGCATGCGACACATGGAATCCCATTTTGAAAATGAAAAACTTTGGTAAGTTCTGCCAAATTACCTATAATATATATGTGGGAATATCGACGGCAGGACCACCATGGCTCCTCTCTTGGAAAGCCTCGGGTAAAATTAAATTCTCGTCAACGAAAAGTCTAGCAGGACAGAAGTGTGTATTTTTCAGTCTAGTAGGGCAGAAGTATGACTATGTCTTGTTATTCTTTACTCCCTCCCTCCCTCCCACATAGGTTGATCACATTTGACTTGGCAATCATATTAAGGATTTAAGGCATATTTTATGTATTTTTCATTCTACCCTTGAGCGAGGGAGAAGGGGGGGAGGCAATGGGTGAGGAGAGAAAAAAATTGGTTGGTGGAGTGTTAAATGTGGAGAGAGAAATAGACTAAAAAAGTAAAAAAAAAAAAAAAAAAGCGGGTGACGAGAGAGAAAATGAATTGGTGGAGAGTTTAATGTAAAGAGAGAAATAGAATACAAAAAGTCTAAAAATGATAAATATGAAAGCATACCTACAAAATCTTTCTTTATTTAAAAAGTGAGCAGTTTTTGTACGTAGGACGGCCCAAAAAGAAAATATGATCAATTTTTGTGAGACGGAAGAGAGTATTATTTTACTTTTTAAATTTGATATAACAATAATACAAAAACTAAACCTTATATTTCTCTTTTGGTATGTCATTATGCCCTCCGTGTGAGCTCATAATCAAATTGGAAGTGTTAGTCAAGTCTGACACCTTCTAGAAATAAAATGCAAAGAATTGTGCATAAATTTTGCTGAGAATTATTTGTTTTACATCTAAATATGCTTATTAGCATTTTATTCGTTATATTTTGTCATTTTATGACTCATTCGTTCTTTCATTTTCTAGATTGAACTCCATTCATTTCATATATATATATATATATATATCTTCTTTACTCTTTTGATGAACATTGAAACACTATAACAAAACTCGACTGTAAGAACGCCTCATAACGTCCTCACAAGTATCATATAGAGGGACGCTTTGAATAGCGTCGTAACCCCGCCCCATTAGAGGTCGTTACAATAAGTTATGTCAACGCACACAAGCGCCTCAATAAGGGTAAGGCCTAACAAGACGCAAATACGCGCGTCCTATAAAATGCTTAACTGGAAGACTACAATATGCCCTATAGCGACGCTAAGGAGCGTTTCAATAACTCTTTTGAGACACTTCTTAATTAGCATCCAATAAAGTGTTCAATCAAAAGACTGCAATATGTCATATAGCGACGCTAAAGAGCGTTCCAGTATCTCTTGGGACTCTTGTTAGCGTTGTAACATGTTACTATTTTTATTTTACCAAATTAGAAATATTTATATACCTTAATACCTATGTCACCCTTCCAATATGCACCACATCAAAACATGACCAATGTAACCCAATTTAGTTCATACACATTGCAACCATAAGAAATTAAAAACCAACTCAATTGAAGGATAACATCCAAAGTCTTCATGTCTCAAGTGAAGAATTACACTGACTCTAAAATTAGAGGTAACCACTAGTCCTAAGTGCCTAAAATAGTTACAATCACAAAAGGCCTTGTGACTAACAAACTATCCAATGTCCATCCAAAAGCAAAATATAGTTATCTCGTCACCATTAAAGTCACCGATCATATGCCATCAACGCTCTCTAGTTCCACCTGCAAATACAAACATGTACTCATATTTGATTATATATATATGTATTCGAAGTTTATTTTTGCACTTTCTAATGACAAATTTCATCGATTAAACATTGGTAACTTTAAAAGCACTCGAGTCCACAACACATAAACGCATTGCTCTACAATAGAAAGAGCACAAGCATCTCAATTGGTCATAAGATATGCATGAAAGAGCCAACCCTTCGAAACAAAAAAAATGATGATACAACTACTAACACTAAATACTGGTATGATGGCTGAAAATAACTTAGCTTAAGGTTCATGATTAGTTGCCTCTGATGACAAAGTAAGGATGTTAATGGTACTACGTTGCATTCCTGTTGACTTGCCCAAACACGTAGCAAGAACACCAATGATGCTATTCCAAGGGTTAAAAAGTTGGGAACTCAAAGTCTAGGCAACGGTCCACTTCAGGCTACAAGACTACTAAGACTTGATTTAATACATAGACAAGGTTTGGTGCAGCTTCCAAAAGCCTCAAGTGAACAAGTGTTTCACAGTTTCAACATGATTAGTTTCTTTAATCATGTCTATAAAGGTGTTTTAGAAAAAACATGTTTATGTACCCATGTAAAAAAACTGAACCACTGGAAATGCTTCTTGGGTTCATCTAAGATCAGACATGTCATACATGGAGCCAATACTCATACCCCACATATTTCATGTCTGAGACTTGAGCATTTAAAAGAGTCATTGTGACATTTAAAGCAATTATGCAGCCGAAGAGACGAACTAAGAGATCACATTTGTACTTTTTACATTAAACCTGCAGCCTAGAAATACTACTCAGGTTCATGCCAACTTGCATGTCAAACATGTAGCATACCTCATATTCATAAGAAGTGATTACAGAAGAACTGAATATCAAAGGTACGTACCATGGCCTTTTAAGAAGTGAATACAGAAGAACTGAATATCAAAGGTACGTTCCATGGCCTTTTGAGTACTCTAATGTGCAACACGATTCTTCCAGTGATTCAGCTTGACTCGAGCTGGTTTTCTCTTAATTTGATCATCATATGACAATGTCGGATCCTTCTTTACCTTGGCCTTCCAATTCCTAAATTTCTTTCTAAATGATTGTAAGAGCCACTCGTCGGAACCACAAGGGAGATCAAATTTTCCCTGGAACAAAGTCCAAGAAAATAATTAATTGAAACGCAAGTCCAGGAGTCATTTCTCTGCTTAAAGTGTTTGCAGATTGCATAGTAAAACAAATTAGAGTTCAGTGCTTCTAAAAGTTGTAAAATATAAATAATTGATATAAGTTAGACTGCTTTTCCCATTGATAAGAGTACTTAAAATCTCATTTACAATGTTGAACACCAGTGCTTAGCTAAATAACATGAGCATCACTAGTCTATAAAAGCTTTCAGCTTACAATAATCAGCAACTTTGAAAGAAACATAGAATTTTGAGCCAGTAATATGCCTAAAGGATACATCAAAAGATATTTCAACTGAGCAATTGTTACCCAAGCTAATATGCTCAAAACAAACTAGTGTCAAAATACCTATATACGAGATGCCGACCACTTTAAAAGACTAAGGCAAATATTACGGCAGCAATATAAAAACAACTGGACTACCACCCAAAAAAATTGATTAAGTTAAAATTGGTTTTAAATGATTAGCATAGATGCATATTCTAGATGACTATTTAGTTAATTAGATGTTATGGTGCAACAAATCATTTCTAAACATCAACTTTGTTTCGTAAAAAGATAAAAAATTTCACTTATTTGACCAAATCTATCTTAACTAAAAGCTACTTAGTATGTACGCATTCACCATATGAGAAAAAAAGACTGGAAAAAAGAACAAAGTAACTACTTTTATATGTCTTTTTAGGACAAAAATAAACAAACATTAATTCCTAAAGAAGAAATCCGCATGAGTATATACAGATGTTGTTAGCAATAAAGGTTTTGCTCGCATAATATCTAATAAAACTTTAGTACTAATCATCTGTAGTACTAATCAAGCTTTCATATTGGCATGTTGGCAAAAGCAAACAGAAGTGGACACCATGTTTTGCCTAAACACTATCCAGTCTCCTAGTTATCCCAGCAAATTTAACTTGCCACGCTTTGCGTTTCAAGAAAATTTCTGAACTGTTTTTGTTTTTCGAGAATAAAAATGCTTTTTATAGATGTAACAAAGAAAGACAGGAGACGAGCTGGCTAAAGCACAACATCGTGGCTCGACAGTATTACACAACTTCAAACATTTGAGCATGCGCAAGATTGGTTGCTAATTGCTCTTACCTTCCAGGAAAATCAGAAAAATGGTAATCCACAGAGACCACAACAATTATCCATCTTTTGAAGGATTCGTTTCTCCAATCAACTCGTTGCCTAGCTAGCTCTTTGATCAAACATGTCTTGGTATTTTTATCCTTCCAAATAAAAGGTAGCTACTCTAGATATATTCCAAACTAATTGATTAACTGAAATCGTAAGGAAACCCTGCAATCAACAACAAGCATAAAAGTTTCAAGCATAATGCTGAACAACAGAGAATGAGGTGCCAAGGAACTTAGCTCAGGCTAAATCTGGTGTGATCATTAGATAACTGACCAGAGTTGCTTAAATAAACCTGTTAAGACTATTAACAGTATCTAAAAATCACAAACATAACAACATGTCATTGGACCTGAATTATTTGAAACAGAAGCAAAGAAAATTAACAAATGAATGGGATTAACCCACTCCAACAGAATTGTCAAATGTTTTTATTGTTACATGGAACTATTGTATCCGGAATCAAGTATCGAGTGGAAAGAGAAAGACATTAATATTGTGTTTGTTTAGCACTAAAAGCTCTTTTTAATTTGCAAGGCACGATTCAATAATTCTCAAAAGTACATTATAATCTTTTTGCATTTCCCCTATCCATTTTGGCTTAAAAATTAAATTATAAGATATCTACGTAGCTATATTAACGGTATTCAAACAAACATAAAATTTCCATTTATTTTCAAAATCTACAACTCTTTCGAATCCACAGCCATCTCAATTCAAATATAGAAAGGATGTTAAAATCACCAGACAGAATCCAAGGGAGAGATTGTTGGAATTAAATCATTTTAGAAATTCTTTTGGAACGGAACTCAACTTTCTAACACAAAACAAGAAAATTACAGTACACTATAAATAGTAATACGTTACAAGATAAATAGGAATGATTTCACCAAGCTATAGAATCAAGCCAAAACTTTATCCTAAAAGGTTGATTCGCGCCCCCCGGAACCAGTGGCTCGATGAGATGGGATTCACGGCACGCAACCTCCAGGATTAGTCTATAGTATTATCCACGTTTGCACGCACTGCAACTGAGATTCTGGAACAACTCTCTTGACTTTCCTCTTCCACAACTCACACAATATCAAGTAAGGTGTACACTAAAAATTTAAAAGTATGTAGTAGAATTTTAAAAGCAAGAGAGTATGTGCCTTTTTGTTGTTCAAAAGCAATATTGGTGTGTTCAAGCCTTTGGCCGAGTGGCCTATATATAGAGGAAATGAGAAAGTCTTGGAGGAGAAGAAATATAAAGATAAGGAGATAAATCTCCAACTTTCCAACAAAAACAGCATATGAGAAGATGTATTCTTCTCGTTGTCAAAAAGGCAGCAGCCTTTTTTTCGGAAGGCTCCAACCCTTTGTCAATATTTGGATCTTAACTTCAACAAAAGAGGCAAGGGATCGGGTTTGGGGCCCACATGCATTTATTTGTTTTGAAACATTCACAAAATTACAACAATCCCCCACATGTTTCAAAACACAGACTCGATAAAGGAAGAGGATATGAAAAATTATGAATCGGCGAGGTGTCACGTGGATTGAACCTTTCCTAGGATAAATGAGTAGGAATTCACTGAAATACAAAGGTAGAGTGAGTACTCTTTTAACCAGATTTCGTTCTTGTGAATTGCACATACTCACCATCCACATAATATCTCTAGTTAGGGGTGTTCTCGCCGGTTGACGCTAAATGGCCATGCGTCGTGCATGGATATTCTTGTGTGCTTTAGCGACATACCCAAGTTGGCTCAACCTCACACACATATAGGTGGTATCCATCAGGGAATATGCTGCAGCTGAACACCCCATCCCAATAATTAAGGACTATGGACCCATTAAGAGCTATACGCTCATCCCCATACACTGCAGTGGTCACTGTCATACACCATAGGGATAGACTCTTCGTTAAGGACCTAGCTCCCGCCTTAAAGGATATACACAAAGAAACAATGCCCATTCACGGGATCACTGATCACTGTAGGTTAGGTATCCGTCACTTCGTCTCTGAATTTGGGTACAGCCTATCCCCATCGATGCTTCCATCACTAGGTCTCTCCCTAGTGGTTTAGTCAGAGGATCGGCCAAGTTCCTTTCTGACCTCACAAAGTTCATTGATACGGTACCGTTCTTAATTAGCTGTCTCACAGTAGCATGCCACATCCGGATGTGAAGACTTTTTCCATTATGTATTTTGCTTTTGGCTCGAGCAATGGCAGCCTGGCAATCACAATGCATCACCACAGATGGACAAGGTTTACTCCATAAAGGTATATCAACCAAGAAACTTTTGAGCCACTCTACTTCAGAACATGCCTTTTCTAAGGCAATCAACTCTCATTCCATTCTGGATTTAGCGATAACTGTTTGCTTGGACGACTTCCAAGAGATCGTTTCTCCAGCTAGTAGGAATACATATCCACTAGTGGGCTTTAACTCATCTGAATCTGAAATCCAGTTCGCATCACAATAATCTTCAAGTACAGAAGGATGACCACAATATGTTAGTCCATAATCAATAATGCCTTTCAAGTATTTCAACAACCTGGATATTGCATTACAATGTTCCTTATTAGGATTCTGAGTGTATCTACTCAATTTGCCAACTGCATAAGCAATATCAGGACGAGTATGATTCGTTAGAAATATTAGGCTATCAATTATTTGTGCATACTCATTTTGGGACACGCTATCACCATAATTTTTCACAAGGTGAATTTTTGCATCATAAGGTGAAGACAAAAATGAACAGTCATAATGCTTATACTTTCTCAGCATGTTTTCAACAAAGTGTGACTGTGATAATGTGATGGAATCATCATGCCTCAAGATCTTGATTCCAAAAATCACATTAGCTTCACCCATATCTTTTATGTCAAATTTAGATGCTAAAAATCTCTTAGTAGCATGCACAATGTTAATTCTTGTTCCAAATATAAGTAAATCATCAATATACAAGCATATAATGATAACATTATCATTAACACATTTGTGGTATATGCACTTATCAGCATTATTGATAAAAAAAAAAACCATCAGATATCATCACACTATCAAATTTCTCATGCCACTGTTTAGGAGCTTGTTTCACTCTATACAAGGATTTAACCAATTTGCAAACTTTATTTTCTATTTCGGGGACCACATATCCCTCATGCTGCTCCATGTATATTTCTTCTTCTAAATAACCATTTAGAAAAGCAATCTTAACATCCAGTTAATGCACAACAAGTTTATATATGGATGCAATGGCAAACAATATTCTGATATATGCAATTCTAGTAACATGAGAGTATATATGTATCAAAATAATCAATATTATGTTTTGCTTATAACCCTTAGCTACCAGTCGTGCCTTATATTTCTCAATGGAACCATCTGGTTTCAACTTTTTCTTAAAGACCCATTTGCAGCCAATCGGTTTAGTCTTATATGGCAAATCTACAAGTTCCCAAGTATGATTTGCCTAATGGAGTCTAATTCATTATTAATTGCTTCTCTCCAAAAAGGGTGCATCTATAGAAAATATAGCATCATGATATGACAATGGTTCATCATTGACAAGATACACATAATAATCATTACCAAAATTGGTTTCACTTCTTCTTCTCTGGCTTCTTCGTAATTCTAGAGTTTCATTAGTACGATTACTGGTACTAGCATGCTCATCAATTGCTCTAGACATTTTATTTTTCATAGGAAAAATATTTTCAAAGAAAGAAGACTTTTTAGATTTAGTAATAGTATTGGCTTCCATAACATCACTCTTAATGACAAGAAATCTATATGCAATACTATTAGAAACATAACCAATAAACACGCAATCAAAAGTTCAAGAACCCAATTTTCTCTTCTTAGGCTCGGGTAACATCACCTTTGCTAAGCACCCCACACTTTCAGGTAGTCCAAGTTAGGAGCACGACCTTTCCAAATTTGATAAGGTGTTTTACCGGTCTTTTATGGGGTACTCTATTTTGTATGTGGCAGTCTGAGAGAATAGTTTCCCCCCACAGATTGGCGGGTAGGCCAGAACTAACAAGCATAGCATTCATCATTTCTTTTAGAGTTCTATTTTTCCTCTCAGTAATCCATTTGATTCAGGTGAATAAGGCAGAGTTACCTCATGAATAACGCCATTTTCCAAACATAAATCATCAAACGGATTAGAATCATATTCACCACCTCTATCTGTTCTAAGCCTTTTAATCTTCTTATCCTTCTAATTTAATTTTCAACTTCAGACTTATAGTTTAAGAACATTTCAAGAGGTTTGCCTTTTGTTCTCAAAAGATAGAGTCTAGTGAATCTCGAACAATCATCAACAAAGATCACATAAAACCTTTTACCACCTCTGGTCATGATCAGTTTTAAATCACCTAGATCACTGTGAATTAAATCAAGTGGTTCACTTTCTCTCATGACAGGTTTACATGTTTTCTTTGTACTTTTGGTTTCAGCACAAATTTCACATTTGTCTATGTTAGACTCATGAAAATTAGAGATTAAACCCATCTCTTTCATTTTCTTTATGTATGCATAATTCACATGTCCAAGTCTACCATGCCATACATTAGCAGAGTCAATCAAGTAAGAAAAAGTAGACGATGTATTCTCATTAAGTAAATCAGCAACATTAAGTACATAAAGACCTTGGTCTAGATACCCCTTATCGACGAAGACGTCATTTTTTGTCAGAGTAACAATACCTTCATCGAACAAAGTCTTGATGTCGGCCTTATGGAGTAGTTGTACTGACACAAGGTTGTGTTTGATCATCGGCACATGTAGCACATCAGAAAGTGAAAGGGTTTTACCTGAAGTGAGTTTGAGAACTACCCTTTCCTTTCCCACAACTGGTACGGACATGTTGTCTCCAACGTACACGCTTTCGGTACCTTCCCCCACATTTAAGTAGGAGGTGAACACATCTCGGTTAGCACATATGTGCCTAGTTGAACAATAGTCTAAAACCCATCATTTCATTTCTGTGACTAAGTTCACTTTTGATATCTCAACAGTAATGACATCATCATTTCCCTCCACAACATTTTCTCTAGCTCTTGGTGGTGCCCTTCTGTTGTTGTTGTTTTTATGGCGGCTGTTGTTGTTGTGTTGATCACCTTTCCGATATCGGCAAACATTTGCATAGTGTCCTACTTTTCCACAAACAATACATTCTCCCTTTTTTCTGGTGAATATGTGAATTAGACACTTGACCTCTATTGGAGTTACTAAATTGAGGTCTTCCATAAGGCTTATGACCATGTCCCTTATTTTGCGATTGTTAGAGCTTAGCCGATCCAACTTCAACCATGTTAGCCTTAGACATCATTTCTTTAGTTCTACCAGTCATTTGCAATTTTCTATTCTGAGCCTCAACTTTGATATAGACTATTGTTTTCTGTAGAGTCATTGCATGTCTCTTCTGTCTAAACTTCAATTTAAATTCCTTCTAAGAGTCAGGAAATTTTTTGACAAGACACTGAGTCTTAAACCTTTCACGTAAACTGTCACCCTCTTTAGCTAAACCATTTATGATATTCTGAAAATCATTTATTTGAGTTTCAACACTTTTATCATCAATCATTTGATACTGCAAAAAGTTAACAGCTAAAAACTTTTTAGTCCCTTTATCCTCAAATTCATACTTACTGACCAGTTCATCCCATAAAGCTTTAGCAAGTGTAAAATGATTGTAAAGCCCATATAAATCATCTGATAAAGCATTACGAATAGTACTGAGACAAAATTTATTAGTAATTTTCCACACTTCTAACTTTTGAGCATAATTTTTGGTATTTTCATCCGGCACAGGCTCAGTTAGAACAAAAGAAACTTTAGAAAAATCCAAGACATCGAAAACCATGTCTTTCCATCTTTTAAAATTATTTCCATCAAAACGTTCGATTGAGCTTGTGTCAGAAATAAATTTTGTTTGTGCAAGAAGTTGCGATTCCATCTTTCAAAATCAACCTTTTAAAATGTTGGAAATAAATCATTTTAGAAATTCTTTTGGAACGGAACCACACTTTTTAACACAAAACAAGAAAATTACAGTACACTATAAATAGTAATACGTTACAAGATAAATAGGAATGATCTCACCAAGCTATAGAATCAAGCCAAAGCTTTGTCCTAAAAGGTTGATTCGCGCCCCCCGGAACTAGTGGCTCGATACGATGGGCTTCATGGCACGCAACCTCCAGGATTAATCTATAGTATTATCCCCGTTTGCATGCACTTGTAACAGAGAGTTTTCGGACGGAATAACCCTCTTGACTTTCCTCTTCCATAACTCACACAATATCAAGTAAGGTGTACACTGAAAATTTAAAAGTGTGTAGGAGAATTTTAGGAGCAAGAGAATATGTGCATTTTTGTTGTTCAAAAGCAATATTGGTGTGTTCAAGCCTTTGGCCGAGTGGCCTATATATAGAGGAAATGAGATAAAGTCTTAAAGGAGAAGAAAGATAAGAAGATAAATCTCCAACTTTTCAACAAAAACAGCGTATGAGAAGATGTATTCTTCTCATTGTCAAAAAAGCAGCAGCCTTTTTTCGGAAGACTCCAACCTTTTGTCAATATTTGGATCTTAACTTCAACAAAAGAGGCAAGGGATCGGGTATGGGCCTCACATGCATTTACTTGTTTTGAAACATTCACAAAACTACAACATAGATGAATTAGAAGGGGTCAGCGGATCCGTTTAAGCAAGCAAATCGAATTTCTCCATTCACTGCAACTAGAACCTCAGGAAAAGAAATAACCTCAAAACCACAGAGAGTGACTTTAAGCAGAATCCGGATGGAAGGCAAACTTGACTGGGCTTGTATAGACACTACTACTCTTGAGCCATGTTCATCGCCCTTAGAAGGGAAGGTTTAACGGGGCAGTAAAAAAAATGGTTTGAGAACTGCGAGCCCTCATTGCAAATGCCTCCCCAATAGAACTGCAATGAGAACTGGAAGCCCTAATTGCAAACGATTCCTATTCCATTTGTCTTTTTCCTATTCGATTTTCCCCCAAATGCACAATAAATCAAATAACATAAGGTATGATAAAGAAAAGAAGGAGCAAGTTACCTTTAGGTCTTCAATTTCCTTAGATTTATCATCTTGGCCATGGATGTTGTTAATGGATGGAAGACTAGTGGAGAGAGAGAGAGAGAGAGTGAGTGAGTCAAATGGAAATGAAAGTGGAAGTGGAAGTGGAAGTGGAAAAGATCACGAAGAGTGAAATGCAGTCGTTTTGAGAAACCCAATTGGCGGTGTTTTCATCCTCTCTCCATTTTGTTACGCGCCGCTGAAAATTTAGAAACCCGCCTAAATCGAAATGACATCGTTTTGAGTTCAACGCCCTTACAACTATCCAGAAAAGGGACGCTTGTTAGTTAGCGCCCCATATTCTACTTTTTAGGACGCTTTCGATAAAGCGTTCCTTAACAAGCATCCTTACATGCCAAATTTGTTGTAGCGAAACATGTAATTAGGCTCACGTATAGTAACTTCATATCAACTAACTGCTTTTTGACAAGTCAAAGTAGCGAAACTAGATCAAATTTATCTTCTTTTTTCAACTCAAATTAGAAATTTTAAAAATTGTATGTGGAGGATTTAAACCATTAAATAAGATAAGTGCTTTATTTCTTAAGAAGATATGAATATTTTTAGATTATACAGGGCTTTAAAAAGTACTGAAATAGAATCGATTATTAGGGTTACATTAGTGTGCTTGAATGAGGTAATTATAATAGAAATTTCACTTCATAGGGGATTTCAAAGGAAATACACTTTTTTTTTCTTTATAAGTTTATCAAAACCAACAAATTTATACCATTATGCATGTACGATTTGTATCGCCAAAACTGTGTTGGTGGTGGTGGTGATCGAGTAGTAATGGTCGTGATGATGAAAAGGTTTTGATGATGGTGGGGTAGTACTGCATGAAGATGTGGTATTAGTAATTGTAATGTGGTGATAGGCAGTGACATAGAAGTCCTAGTGGCAATTGTAGTGTAGTGGATATAAAGATGGTTTTGATGGACGTGGAGATGCTAACGACAGCAATGATGTGGTGGATGTGGAGGTGACAGCGTCCTCATGGTGGTGATGGTGTTGGTGGTGGTCATGGTGGTGTGATGGTGGTAGCATCAGCGGCTAAGTCATGGTAGTAATTGTGGTAGCGGTGAAAAGGGACATAGTGGTTGTCACCGCAGTTCTAGTGTGGTAGAGGTCGTATTGCCAGTAAATTGAATACAGCGACATCATGGTGGTGATTATTCTTTTTTACAATAAAATTTTGTTCAATAATTTTTTATCATCTTACTTAAAATTAAGTAAAGAGTTTTAAGTAAGTCCATGCTGGCTAAAAATTTTGGTTCCTTTTTCTCTGGAACTAATTTTTAAGTGATACAAGGTTAAGTATATTAAACGCATTTAACTAAATATCATTGAAGCTTTTACATATTAACTGCTCTTTTTTCAAAAACACCCTAAGTGTTGAAAAGTGGAGTGAAGTCATTAATTAATTCTCATTGCTAATCGTTACTCCTTCCGTCCGACATAATTAGATCAATTTTTTTTGGCACGCAGAATAAGAGGGTGTTTGGGATTGATTTTGAGATGGTCAAACCTGATTTAATCTAGGTTTGTGGGTGTTTGGCAAAACAGATTAAGAGATTTAATCTGCCTCAAAAAGTTCAAAATTGATTAAATCCATAATCCTGAAAAGTGAGGATTATGAAATAATCATTTTTTTCATAATCACGTTTGACATTCTAATTTACCATGCTATCCTCACATTTCTCACAAAAGGACATCTCATACCCTTTAACTAATTTGCGAATATTATTGTACTATAAATACTAATGTGAGATTGTGGATGTTTTTAATTTAAGTAAAAAAATAAATAGCATTTGTAGTTGGATGAAAATAATTTTTTGATAATTTATTTGTGTAATATAGTTATTTACAAATAAAATTTATCTTAACATCACATTTCTAAATGGAATAAAAAAATTATTTATCAAGTATCCTCTATGGTCATTTTGTCATAGTAGAACTAATTTAAGTACTTTTATCCAAACACTTTTATGGCTTAAAGCTAGTTTACAACTACTTTTCCCAAACAGAAAAGTGATTCCCTTAAAGTAGATTAAATTTGATTTTGAAAACTGATTAAAATTTAAGCTGCTTTTTAGAATCTAAGGATTTAAGATTGTGTGTTTTTCATTCTACCCTTTAGAGAAAGGAGGGCAAGAAAGTGGGTTAGGAGAGAGAAAATGGATTACTATAGTGTTAAATGTGGAGAGAGAAATGAATAAAAAGTGTAAGAAGAGTAAATATGTAAAAGTACCTAGATAATCTTTCTTAATTTAGAAATGAATAATATTTTTTGGACAACCCAAAAAGCAATATGATCAATTTTTGTGGGACGGAGGGAGTATTAATTTAGGAAGCACTCCCTCCAAAATATTTTAGATTTTGACACCAGGTTATTGATGTGTAGTGGACTAGTTGGTTGAAGAAATGAGTTTTAACTTTTTAGTTTTGGTAACAATAACATATTATTAGCTAAAATGACAATTGGGGATTTCAAAGATGCCGGTCCTTAACAACTGTACTACAGATTCCTGTTTTTCTTTGGGTCATTGGGAGATTACGCAGTAGTTGCAAAGACTATAATGTAGGACTTAAAGATGCCGCCCCAGATCAGATCTTTTGTAACTTCATTTTTCCCCCTTAATGAACGATATACACCAAACTAATAACCTTCCCAAGTGGAAGACAAAACAGTAGAGACCTTGGCTGCTATAGTCAAAATTCCCAAAGGTGAGTTTTCAGTCACCTAGTTGGGGGTGCCACTTATCTCAATGAAGCTGAAATACAGTGACTGCTCAGTTCCAGTGGAGAAAATAACTAAAAGAATCTCAAGCTGGACTACAAAGGTCTTATCAAATGCTGAAAGAGTGCAGCTAGCCATTTCTGTCCTATGTAGTATGCAAGTGTTTTGGTGTTCAATCTTCATCTTGCCCAAGAGAATTATAAAGCAGATTAAATAGAAGGTTAGAGCTTTCATCTGGCATGGTAGAGATGTGAAATGCACCGGTGCCAAAGTAGCATGGAAGGATTTATGCTTACCTAAAAAAGAAGGAGGCCTAGGCATTAAAAGATTGGAAGAATGGAATAAAGCAACAATTTGCAAGCATATGTGGGATCTGGCCCATAAAAAAAATTCTTTATGGGTGAAATGGTGTCACATTTACATAATTAAGAAGTAGCATTTATGGACCTTTAACACCCCCCCCCCCCCCCACCCCCCACCCCGCGCGTGGTACTTTCATGGACATGGAGCAAAATGCTAAATATCAGAGAGCAATGCAACCAATTTATTCAATACAAAGAGTAGGGAATAGTAGAAACACTTGGTTGTGGAAAGACAAATTAAATGGGTGAATGAGAAATCTCTGGCAGAGCTATTTGGTCAAAGAACTATTTATGATTTTGGAATTGCCAGCAATGCCAAGGTATGTGAAATCATTGAAGGAAGAGAATGGAAGTTGATGATGAACAGATCAAGGGCATTAAGAGAAGTAAACACTTTGCTTCAAACATTACAGCCACCTAATATAGAGATGCCTAATAAGGTATGGTGGAAACCATCTTCAAATGGGCAATTTACTATAAAATCAGCTTGGGAAGGGTTGAGAATTCATGGTACACTGGATCCTATGTGGAATCTCATTTGGTTCCCAGGGCATATCCCTAAATATGCTATGATTCTATGGCTACTATGCAAAGGAGGCCTTAGAACTAGAGTGAAACTAAAAGCATGGAATCTTATTCAAGAGGAACGCTGTGATTTTTGCTTAAGTCAGGCTGAACCTGAGGACCATCTGTTCATACAATGCCCCTATGTGCAAGAATTGTGGAAAAAGGCCTTAGAGAATATGCTGGCCTCAAGTATGTAAGGATGCTGTAAACTTGTTCAAAGGAAAGAGCTTCAGAGCTAGACTAGGCAAGCTTATGGTGGGTGTAGTGGTCTATGAAATATGGCAAGAAAGGAATTTAATAATATTTGAAAGAAAGTGCTCAAATGTGCAAGGGTGTATGCATGACATCAAGTAATGGATTAAATAAAGTGTGTTTACATGGAGGAAGGCACCAGCCACATCAAGGAATAAATCCCTGTGCAACCTGTGGGGGACTGATGAAACAATACTAGTACACAATAGAGAAGACACAGGAATAGCATGTAATGGATAGAGGGTAGTGTACATTTCGGTTGGTATTTAAATGCTGAGAATATTGTAATGCTTGCACTTAAAGGAATAAAAGGACATTTGACCAAAAAAATGAAATAACATTCCCAAGTAGCCAAATTACCTATAATTACATGTGGTTGTAAGCTAAGATTTTTGTTTATTTGATTGTTTTTAGCTTTGATATCTTCTTTTATAGTGCACTCGCTGTTCCATTTATAAATCTGTCTTGTTGTTTTTTTATTTATATATTTCTTAAATTTGATTTAACAATAATAGCGAAACTGAACCTTATATTTCTCTTTTTGGCATGTCATTATGCCCACTGTGCAAGCTCATAACCAATTGCAAGTGTAAGTCAAATTTGACACCTTATAGAACTCGAAAACAAAGCATTGTGCATATATTTTGCAGAAAATTATTAGTCTTACATCTATGTATGTGTATTAGCATTTTATTCGTTGCTAAAAGTTCATATTTTGTCATTTTATGACTTATATTCATTCTTTCATATCTTTAGATTGAACTCTATTCATTTCAAAAAAATTATTTCCTTTACTCTTTGCAAAATTAGGCTCATGTTGTAACTTCATATCAACTAAATGCCTTTTGACAAGTCAAACTAGCGAAATCAGATCAATTTTATCTTCTTTTCTCAACTCAATATTAGAAATTAAATAAAATATATGTATATAGATGATGCATAAGGGGATCAATTTATTTCCTAACAAGATATGAATCTTTTTGAATTTACTGGAAGAAGCTTGTACAATTTGGGAAGGGGGCTTTTAAAAATTACTGGAATACAATCGTTTATTGGGGTTGCTCTTTGTGTGCTTGAATGAAGTAATTGTACTAGAAATTTCACATTCATATGGGATTTCAAAGGAAATCCATTGTTTGAGATGCTTAAAAATGGCATTGACGTGGAACAAATAATTGAAGATGACCCAATGTATATATATTTTTTTTCATTAGATGACTCAAGTGGTCAGATTTACAAGTAGTTGCCCAGACTTTCTTCCTTTTCTTCTGAACTGATTTATTTGTACTCGAGACATGTCAATCACTTCCGGCCCCCTCATGTGTGCAAGTGAAGACATATCAATCAATGAGATATAAACATCAAAGTTCATAAAATAAGAATAATATTTGTAAATAGAGCCGGGTACAGGTGGAAAGAATCGTAGATAAGAACTTACGTCACCTACACTTTTGATACCATGCGTAACTTTATAATCTTCTCAATGCTTTTGATACAAAATGTTCCTTTATAATTTCGAGTATTGAAAACTTAACTTGTTAAACAATGAACTGAAGAAGATTAACATACTCAGCACATTTGATTTTTATTGCGAAGAGATGGCTTTATCACTTATATTGGTGGTTTGCCGATGCTACTTAGATAAGCATGGGTTATTACTACGAACTTTATTATATCGAGAAAGGCTATAGCACTGAATCTTCAGTACACCACATGTTCAGCAAAAGCTTTAGGCACAAGAAAGAGATCATGTTTTGGGTTGACAACCAGACTACGTTTACCTTCGGTACCTATGTCTTCCTTGTCTATCCCAGTAGGAAGTTCCCAGTCAAATGAGTGGAGAAGATTAGCAAGTGCCAGTTCCACTGTCATAGCTCCCATGGACATCCCCGGGCAGCGTCGTCGACCAGCTCCAAAGGGAACTAGCTCAAAGTGATGTCCCCTGAAGTCAACAGCACTATCACCCAGGAATCTTTCAGGCAAGAACTTCTCAGGGTTTTCCCAAGCTTCAGGATCCCTTCCAATGGCCCATGCGTTCACGTAAACTAAAGTTTTCGGTCGGATTTCGTATCCGTCTATGACGCAGCTTTGAGTTGTTTCCCGTGGCAAAAGAAGAGGACCTGCAGGGTGTAACCTCGTCGTCTCTTTTACCACAGCCTTCAGATAACGAAGCTTTTCAAGATCATCTTCCTCTACATTTACTCCCTTTCCAATCAACTGTCTAACTTCTTCCTGCGCTTTCTTCATAAATGGAGGGTTCCTAATGAGCTCTGTCATTGCCCAAACAATGGTGGCTGTATTCGTTTCTGTTGCCCCAAGTAAAATATTCTGCGTATATGAAGTGGGAAACAAAAGAAAGCAACATGTGTATAAGAGTTAATGGTCAAGGAAATTTATTTAGATCCATAGAAAACTGTGCGAAAAGTATATAACGAGAAAGAAATACAACTTACAGTGCTGTTCCCTTACCATGAGCACCGCTTTAATGTGATCCATAGTAAGATTAAATGGAGATGACCGGGTCTTTCTAAGTTGTAGCAAGATATCAATGATGTCCTCTTGTGTGGACTTTGGGCTTTTTGGATTAAGGTGCTCGTCGATGAGTTCTTGGTAGAAGATATCCGTTTCCTTGAAATTCTTTTTTAGCCGATAATAACTTCTGGTGGATCTATCCAGCCAGCCTAATGGCGAAAAATAGTCCGAGATAAAGAAAGTCATGAACACGGCCTGACTTTCGCGAACATTCCCAAGGAACCGACGTGTTTCGTGCCCGTCATCATCGTATTGCTTCCCTAAAGCGATTCTAGTGATTATATTGCTTGTGAATGTCGCTAACATTTCGCTCAAGTTGGCGAGCTTGGAAGAATTAGCAAGTTTTGATATCTTGTTGATCATCCTGGAAACCTCCTCTTGGCGGATGGGGAGAAAGGACTTCTCTCTCGTGGGGCTGAATAAATCAAGAACATAAATCCTTCTCAACTCTCTCCAACTATCATTATATGGTGAAAATGCCATATCTATGCCATTGTAAGATAGCTTTTGCTGGCCAAGCAAACTCGGCCGACCGGAGAATACGAGGTCGTGAGTTTTGAATACCTCTTTCGCCATTCTAGCCGAGGACATCACGAGGGTCGGGACGAGACCAAGACGCAGGGACATGATAGGGCCATACTTCTTAGAAAGTTGCCGCAGTTGGCGGTGAAGGACCGAGTTTTCAAGTTGGTGCAGATTTCCAATGAAGGGAAGTCCTGGGGGACCTGGTGCGAACCGTGTTCCCCCGGTTGTTCTGCATCTAGGAAGCAGAAAGAGGAGGAGTATAGGGAGGCCTAGAAGTAAAAGTAGTACTGCAGGAGCCATATCTATCGGGTAGCTAGCTGCTAAGAGTTCACCCTTTCTTGCCACCTGCGGAGTATGGTACAAGTGGTGATCTTAAATAGCTAAAAATCTGCCAAGTCCATTACGGAGATGCAGTGGTCCATGTTTGTTTTACAAACTTCGGTGAATCACACGACAGTGATACTTCATCTTTTTGAAATTTCTTTGTTTTCCTTTCCATATTTTTTGTCTTTTGTTAAAACCACCAAGGAGATGAAGTATAGATCTTACAGCAAATAATTGCTCATTGTGTTGCTAGAAATAAAAGTGAACGTTTTAAATAGCTAGAAATCTGTAAAGTACCATTTCGGAGATGGAGTATGTAATTAACCCAAGTTACAAACTTGGATGAACCATCAGTGGCGGATCCAAAAAGTCTAACCGAGGAGGGCCAAAAAGGCATTAAAAGATTGATGAACATAAAAGAATTGTTCAATTTGACTACTAATTATTTAATTTTGTTTCTTATAGTCATTTATTTAACTTGGTAAGGTTAGTCAAGAACGAATTATTAATTTTGCATGAAGAAGTTGAACTCTTACTCTACAGATGAATTACTAATGTGATTATTAACTATATGAGTACAATAGTCACGTATAAGTTAACAAACTATAAGAATATAAACTTAAAAAAAACAAAACAAAAACTAACATTGATCAATTCGTTTTTTTTTTTTTTTTTTGTAATCTGAAGATTTAAAATATAGAATTTGGAAGAACGAAGATGGAGCAAAAGAAGACTATGACGACCTGTGACATAAAGAGTAAAAAACACAACCAAAAGCAACACTGATTAATTTATGTTACGAGATAACGACATTTTTATAAATATTAAAAAAAATTCCAAAAGTTGGGGGGTATCGCGGCCAACCCCGTCCCCGTTTTTTTCGTGCAAGAGTTCCGCCCATGTGACTTCATATTTTTTAAATTTCTGGCATTTCCTTTCCGCATTATTGCCCTATGCTAAAACCACCAAGGAGATGAATTATTGATCTTAGAGCAAATAATTGCTAATTGGTGTCGCTATCTGGTCAAGATTGTTAGCTAGCACTTTGGGAAGTTGCCAAAAATCTTTTTCTAAAATTTTATGTCGGAGACACACCCTCATTTTTCACGAGTTTAACTTTTTTGGAAAATTGATCAATGGCACAATTTTAGTATGGATGATGAAGATGCAGTACAACCCTGCAACTTTAGTTTAGGGCTGTGCTGCATCTTCATCATCCATACCTTAACACAAAATCCACATGATCGATCCCACTGTACAATTTTTTTTTTAACTTCATTAATCCACACAAGAAGATAACTACACATGTAGACAAGTATAAGAACTACAAACATTCCCCGGGAAATTATAGTGGAATAGAATCTTAAAACCTCCAAACTATGCCGATCTTGTAAAGCTTGTTCGGTGTATCTAAGGTAATGCCTAAGTTTAGTGGCAAGTAGTAACTCACCAGAATGCGAACAAGTTACTGCTGCCATTTCGCAATTGTGGCAACAAAGTTGGGAGCAGTTGGTTTGTCTATATCTCTCTTTGAGAAGCCCTCATCTCCTGTATTCCTCGTGCCAAACTCATCAGATTGTTGTTCAGACCGTCATCCTTCTACCTTCTCTCGTGATGAATCAGCCCTGTGTCGACGTAAATAATTTAATTTGCATCCAAGAACCTTTCAACAACTTCTTTCAAAGGAACTCGTTCTCCACCCTCTACTTGAGAATGATCGAGCCGTCTATTGTTCCATCTCTTCCAGCAATTACATAACAAATATATTATAAAGAACATTAGATTCAACTAAAATAAAAACAGGTCTACATAAAACCCATATATAAGCCACTAAATTACATGATCTTCTTTGCATCATTAGACTCAGTTTCACTACTTCTCATTGTATTTTGTTATCTCAAAGAACTCAACCAGCGTAGCGAGACGTCCACTCTTAGCTTCTTACAACATGAAAAAAGCTTTAAATTGGCATCTTTTCCATGTGACAATAAAATAAACACTCGAAATACAATTACTTTCTCGTGACTCTTTTGACTATAAGACTTTGTCCCCGTAGCGTGAGGTGACTTTGTTGCTTAGATTTTTCTTGGTGCGGTCGCTTATCTTTCTATGACAAAATCCAACCTACGATAGTACAAGTATAATCGTATCGTTATCAGCTCTAACGAATACTTAATGCAAACAAATACCTATAGCGAATTAGCATTCCTTGAGGTGGGCCTTGAAGGGTCCCCTCGAGTACTGGAAAGCACTGAAAGTGCTTCTTTTACACCCTATGGCGAATATCCCCATACAATGACTGTCATTAATCTACAATGATTTAATTTAATCTCACGACTGTCATTAATCTCAAATGGTCCCTACAATGATTTAATTTAACTTCATAAGAACTTAAAATGAAAAAGAAATGCACATAAAGTGTCTAACGAAAGAAGTTATAAGGCAGTGTGCCAATGTAGCTCTAGACATAATTATAAAAAAAAACTAAACTTGTTGAAGTAGGAACATGTTATCTTTACTGAACACGTGGAATCTTAAAAAAAAAAAAAAAACAATCCTGAACAAGAGAAGCATTTGCAATCAACTATTCAGATACACATTTGCATTGCCACAGGTTTTACTTTATGGATAGTGGATATTTATAGATTCAGCCTGATTTTAATAACGGAAAAAAAGAAAATTCAGGGACATGCAAAAGAAGATCTAATTTTGGGACATGCAAGCATACCTAATAATGTATAAACTTCTAACACAGTTGATATATTACGGATTACGTCATTTCCAGTGTGAACCGTAACTCTTTTACATTTGAAAAGTTGGGAGCAAATTAAAGAAGATCTAGTTCATAATCATCCAAGCAGACCTAATATAATATACAAAATGTAACATAATTGCTCACACTACAAGAAAATCTACTTTTTTACCGACAGAGTTTTCCGTCGCTAAAAGTGGAGATTTCATCGACAAAGACTTTTAGTGACGGTCACTAAAAGTCTACGTCAACGGATTCTCAACTTGCGACGGAAAACTCTGTTGCTAAAATTAGATTTTCTTGTAGTGTGAGCAATTAGGGATTCGTGTTAGAGTTTGTATATTATATTAGGTTTGCTTCCGGTGGTAAAAATTCCGTTGCTAAAAGATTTCTGACAGAACTAAATGGTCCGTCGGCAAAAGCCCACTTTTGGCAACGGAATGAATTACCTTTAGCGACGAAATTTCCGTCGCTAAGTGATTTTCGTAATTTTCTAATTTTTTTATTTTCTCAAAATTCAATTTAAAAAGATTGTCTGTCAATAAAAGTTTGTCGCTAATTTAAGCCTTTAAGTGTCGAATTTCTCTCACTACAAGTACGTCGATAATAACCAAATCAGACTTTTAGCGACGAGATTCTGTCTCTGAATATCTACAGGTTAAAGTTTTCAAAAAAAAGCTGTTTTTAAATTGTTGTTAGTTTTAAAAAAATTCAAACATATTTCCATCGACAATTAATCGTAATCACCAAATATAGTGAAATTTTCGTTCTTTAGGCTAGCATTCTTCTATACCAAATTTCAAACAATACAAATAAAGTATAAGTTATACACCACCAACTAACACAAGATACCCAACTAGCAAAATTATATATTCAGTGAAAGATCACATCGTACAAATCAAAGAGCAAAATTACAAATTTTGCTTCGCGTGCAAAATTACTAAAACAATAAAAATCAGGAACCTTAGCCTGCACAATAATTTCCAAGATAGACACTCAAATCCGATAGCTTCGCGTGCTAGTTTCATGTCACCAATATGGAGCTCAATTTCTCTGTGAAGTTCTGAGTTTTTTCCTTAATTTGCCTGGGCAGTAATCTGGGTGATGGCCTCTCTTAGAGTAGCACTTTGTAGCTTACTTGAGAGAAAAAATGATATGCACAAAATCTCAACGTTAGAGTATCTGAAAAGAAATTAATTAAACAACATCCAACGGGTAAAAATAACAATGGCCAAACAAACTACACTTGGCAAGCTACAAAATCCCAGCAACACACCTTAAGGTTACTCAGCTAAAAGCTTGGGATGCACTTCTCACTATTTTTCACCAACAAATGACGAGGGTTCACTATCAAATTGACCAAAGATCACATCCAAATGAACAATCACAAACATGACAATGTTTTTCTAATAACGTGACAAACTTTGGGTAATTTATAGGTAAAATCTATTTTAGTTGTATCAATATAGTGGCCAGCAACGGCTGGCGGCGCGGTGGTGGCTGGCAATGCCCGGCCTCGACTACTGCCGGTGATGGTGGTGCCAGTCGACGGTGGTGGTTGTTCATAAGTGTAACTTTTTATCAAATGGGTTTTGAAAGCCCAACCCAAATAACCCATTTAGGTGGGTTGGGTTGGGCAAAAATTCAATTTTTTTTTTTGTTGGGTTGGTTAAAACTAGAAAACCCAACCCAAAGTTGCAGCTCTACGCTCAGCAACATGAATACCTCATATACATGTTCAACAAAATACAGATTTTACAAACATAATCTACACAAAGTCACAGATTGTGGAATCAACTCACAACATACCCAACATGAATCCCACACCCAGCATAACAAAAACACCTCATAGCCATCTTCTCCAACCAAAACCAGTAAAATTACACCCTTATTCAATCAAATTAAGGCATAACCATTTGAGATATTAGCAAAAAGACTCCAAATTTCAAGAAAAACTTGAGTTTCAACATAACTGGTGAAACATTAAGGAATGGGCTAAACCCCTGATCCTAGAGAAATTGAGACAGAGAGACGAGATGACTGAGAAAACCGAACGGTACTTGTGGAGTCAACGCATTGATCTGCAGGGAGAGAAAGATAATGAAACTGAGATGGCAGATCTGCCAGAGCGGCTGCGGTGCAGTAAGTGCATCGGTTGGGCAGCAGTAGTAGCGGAGGTGGGAGGCAGCAGGGAAGTGGAGAGGCAGCGGAGTAGGTGGTAGTCGACGATCAGCTACGTGTGTGTGTGTGTGTGAGAGAGAGAGAGAGAGAGAGAGAGAGAGAGAGAAAGGGGGGGAGAGAGAGAGGGGTGGGGAGATAGAAAAGAGCGGCGGGGGGAGATGAAAGAAAAGATAGGGTTTGCTGAATTTATAGTAAAATAAAAAAAGTTATTTTCCAAAATAAAAAATTTAAAAAAAAGGAGAAAATACGAAAAATACATTTAGCGATGGATTTTTCTGTAGGTAATAACCCGTCGATAAAAGTTCATCGCTAAAGATAGATACATTTAGCTACAGACTTTTAGCGCTGGATTTCGATCAGTCAAAAAAGTAGTTTTTCTTGTAGTGTCAAATTCCATTAATATGCTCAAATTCCTAATCTGTAATTGCTCAAATTGTGACACAAATCCCTAATTGCTCAAATTTCACTAATATGCATGTGTATATGTTGAAATTGAGAAAGACAGCGAACCTAACTAATTAACTGGCTGGAGCTCCTGATGTTGATTCAATAGGAGAATATAAATCAATTTTTTCCCGAGAAAAGAAGACAAACGTCACTCGACAAGGCAAGGGTTGTGGGTTGTGGGTTGTGGGTGGGCATGGTTCTGAGGGTTGTGGGTTATGGTGATGGGTGGCAAGATCAATGATGATTTTAGAGGTGGAGGTGGAAGGAGAGGTAGGTGGTGGTGGAGTTGGGTGGAGATATAACATGTCGTTAATGTTGGTAGTGACGAAGAGGATGAGGCATGAAGGGAGATTGGATTTGGCGTGGGGTGAGGATAGAGGGGGCTACATTGGTGGTGGTGAGGTCGATGAGTGGCAATGGAGCGAGACGACGGCGAAGGAGGAGCAGAGTGGGATGCAGGGTTGGCGTGCAGGGCGGGGGGTGTTTGGAGAATAATCCTTGTCAAGGGCAAATTTCCATACTCTAAAATACATACTGCCTTTGAAATCAATATTGTGACAATAGTGGCGCTGTTAGTGGAGCATATATTATCTTTTTTTTTATATAATAATGAAGTGTTAAAATGTCACGATATCTCATTTCGTCACTTTTGATAGTGAGAATAGTGACAATATTGTTTATTTTGACACTATCGTTGACCTGAAACAGTTCCTGCCAATGATATTATGATCTCCTTAGGGGTGCAACTTGGGCGGGCTGAACGGGCCCAAGGGTCGGACCATGCCCAGCCCACTCTTCAAAAGTCGTGCTAATATCCAGTCCAGCTCATCTACGGGCCTAATAATATCTATCCACGCCGAGCCCATCAAAATTTTTGTGGACACAGGCTGGACACGGGGAGGTCATGCACGAGTTATCCATAGTTACGAATTACATTTTTTTAGAACAATTTGAAGCATACTATTGACCATCCAACTCTACAATTTAGTCATGATAATGAAAAAAAGTATATTAAAGTCTCGAAAGAACATAAATATAAGCATGGAAACAAATATTCGGGACAAAATGAAAGAAAAAATACTAAAAGGAATATATATATATATATAGTTAGACGGGCTTGTCGAAACCTTTGCCCATGTCTAACCCATATTTTTTACGGGTCCAATATTTTTAGTCCACGTTCACCACAGTCATTAAAAAAGTAAGTCCATTCCCATATTTATGCGGGCTGACACGGTTTGTACATGGGTTGCTCGGCCCAAGTTGCACCCCTCGATCTCGCCAAATGAATAATGACGAAATTCAATGACAACTTTATTATTGTCGCTAGATATCAGACTTCTGCAAACAAGGTAGTAACGACTTCAGTTTCGTCACAAAATGTAGTCAAGAGTGACAACATTTTTGTTGTCACTAAAAAAGTTGTCACTATTGACCAATATTCTTGTAGTTAGTCAAAGGCTAATAACACATGTTCTATCGATGGTGTTATGACAAAATACAAAATTATGCTTGTATCTAACCATTTGCGTACTAAATTAACAAAGTCTAAAAAAGTTTAGGACGAGCAAAGCAACACCTACATGGTTTTTTTCTATAATAATAATCAAGCATTAATGTTCACATAAAACACATGTGCATTACCACTAGTTACATATACATGTCCCCATCTTTGTTGTATAATTAAACAATTGGCAAGTATGATTTGTTGTATAAGTAAGCTTTTTCAACGTTTTCCACAACTAAAATAGATATAAATGTCCCCATCTTTATAGTCTAAACATCTTGCAAATCTTGATGATTTCTTTTTCTTGTTTTTCTTTTTAGTGGACATCACATCAGTTTCGCGCTCCACTTTTTATCATGTACACTCGATTTTTCATCACTGTAGATAAACCGAGTGTTCTTGATGCTATAAAAATGTTACATTAAATATTAGTCGTGGTGATTGTAACGCCCCGATTTTGTTTTATTTTTTAAGCGTTAGTTTTAAATAAATAAAGGCAAAAAACCTCAAACTATCCAAATTCTCCCCAAGTCTATTAGAAACATCAATAAATGCCACACTGGCTTAAAACAGTTACATTGACCTCAATTACTCCAACAAGGAGCTTTAAAATAAAATCTAAACCAAAATTTATTTGACAATAAATGTAAAAGAAAAGTCCATCCATAAAAAGTTTCTTACATAGCCATGCCTTATAATCCCTTTGCACAGCTCCGAACACTGGCTGATAGCCTGAAAGTAGGGGGTGAACACAAAGCCCAGTAAAGATAATCGCACACACCCACCAACAGAGCACAAATCACGCTATATCGATAATAGTACTTGGAGGTGATAAAATATGATACCAAGCTGCATGGCGAAAACCAAAACCGTTGCACTAACTTTCAATTCAAAAATCATATTAGCAACAAGATCAAATAGCTCATACGAGCAGACAATACAATCTCAAAGTAAGGAATTACCATATATAACTAAATTTGCAGCGGGTCAAAAGGTTTCGATGTGTTTAAAACAATACAAATTTAAGTTCGAAACGTTTCCACAAGTTCTGATAAAGATATCTTATATTTCAAAAAGACTCCAGTGAATTCAATAATACTTCAAATAAGTTTGAAAACTTCTTCAAATAGATCAGATATCAAAATCTAAATGTTCGATCAGTACAAAGACGAAGACCACGGGAGCCATTCAAAAATGTTTCACACGTGCCATCACTGAAACATGAGACAAGGTTAAGAAAAGTAAGATCGCGATCTCTAGGTCATCCCGCTGAGCTAGCCCACGTTCCAATCCACGTGGGTAAGTCAGAAATAGATAAGTCATATACACTGTGACATGGCTCACCAGATTATAAAAACATATACCAAATCAACTTAATAAACACCAAGAGTTTGAAACCGACAAAGTCATTGTTGTTCACACGATTCTACGCATAATAGTTTTATTCAAGGGCAAACTTCAACAATGAAATCAATGAATTCTAAGAAATCTCAAAGCCTAAAAGTTTAAGGGGACTCATGACCATTTTTGTATTGTCTAACATCATCAAAAACTGATAAGAAACGAATATGATGGAGCAAGTCAAAGTAAGCTGATTTGTAGTGTCAAACAACAACTTTTGTACCAACGAATAACTTTCAAACTGAATTTTGATTAGAAAACAGATGGATTCTGATAAAATACAAAACTAGAAGTTTAAGAGGACTCTTTAAGGTTTGCAGATTGTCTAGAATCATCAAAAACCAACAAGAAATAAAGCAGATAGAACAAATTGAAGTGGGCTGATTTATAGTGTCAAAAATAGAAAAGTCAGCACTAAAAAATATCTTTCAAACTCAATTTTGACCAAGAACCAAATAGATTCTTTAAAAACTTTAAACTAAAAACTTGAAGAAGACTATTCACGAATTTCAGAATGTCCAAGATCATAAAAAACCAATGAGAAACAAATAAGATACAATAAATCGAAGTCTGCTGATCTGAATTGACAGGAATATAAGCATAACGATATTTAGGTCTATTTTGAATATCGATCACTTGGAATTTTAAAAAATCCAAAATTACAAAGTTGTAGTACACTATTTGAGCTTTTCAAAAAGTGTAAGAACACTGAAATTGGACAAGGAAAGAAAATGTTTCGGACTCTTGAAATTGCTACAAAGATTTACAATAAAAAGATCTTGAGTCAAAGTCAATAATCAAAAGTACAAAGAACCATTTAGTGTAACGATCAAGAATGTAATTAGGGTTCTAAAGAATCAATAGATCTCTTTAAACAATAAATCAATTGACGAACGGATCAATAATCAGAATTCAAATGCGATAAATGCGTGAGGAAGCCCTTACCACAATTGCGCAAATCAACTTCAAGTCTTGATCTTCTCAAACAAATTATATCAAAAACCCTAACATAACAATACCCAAATTTTCAATTTGACTCCATCAATCATAATAGCTTATGTGCTTCTTATCACAAACCTGAATCCCAATATCAAATTAAGCTCTTACCTCAATGTAATGATCAAAATCTCAAGAGTGTTCTTCCTAGAGATTCTTTGGAGGCTCTTCTGAAGTTTGTGATGCTTCTAGGAATTATAGTACATAAGTCATTGGCCTAAAAGGAATGTTATTACATTCCTAAAACAATAAGAATTACAAAATACCCATTACGTCCCAAAATTCTCTAACTTTATAAATGGGCCAAACTAAAGCCCAAATTTAAATTGGGTCATCTAATTTTAAACGCACAACCCACTTTCCCGGAAGAAAATTTTAAATTGATTTTTGGGCCCACTATTTAATCCAACGTCACCGTACATTCTAATTTGTACTTACACAAGTATCCTGAAAAAAAACATCTAGGGTGTTACATTGATAGAGTAATAATAAATAGTGGTGGTGGAGAAAAGGTATTGATGATGGTGGTTAGGGCTATATACGAATGGAGTTTAAGTTGAACATGTGACTATTCGTGTTCGCTTCGTATAGCTCAGGCCATGTTCGAACTCGGCTTGAGTTTGTATAACAGATTGAAATATTTGTCTGAACTCGGTTTGTGAAACCACTTTCAAAATTCGGGCTCTATTCGATCGGTTCGTTTGTTTAACCTATACAGACCAAACTCGAGCATTATAAGCTCGTTTTCTGTTTCAACAAGACCAAAAAAAGACCCAAACCTGAAACTTATAATATTCCAACCACTCAAAGTTGAAAAAAAAAGAAAAACATTAACAGAAAAAATGACCAACCGGATGATCTCGCAGAGCTTGGCAGATCTTGTTGTTGACCAAATCACGAGAAATGCAAATATTAATAGATATTGACGTGTCTCTGGATCTTTACAAAGAACTAAACCGTGTTTAGAAATGCCTGCAATATTGTTATGGTTAGTGCGTGAGTCGTGTGTGGGTGTGTGCACTGCCAAGGGAGGCGACGAGTTGCTGGTGCTATGCATGTGTCTGAGAAAGAGGTGTGCGCCACTAAGGGAGGCAACATGATGTTGGTTGGTGTGTCGTTGTGCGTGTGTGTGCACGTGAGAGAGAGAATCAGAATATTTGAGAGAAGATAGAGAGGTGCGGCCATAATTAAGAATAAGGATAGGGTTTGGGAGAATAAGGGTATTAGGCTTTGAGGTTGGGTTTGGACTGGCTTAGGCTTGGGCTTGGTTTATATTTTGGTTTATAATGGGGCTTGATCTTTTAGCTAATTGATTTTAGGTTATCAAGTTTTTTAACTTTATTTTAAATGAACATATTTGTAACTAATTATGCTTCAGTTATAAGATTATTATTTTATTATGCGAACACTATAATCACGAACAGAAATCATGAACAATTTTAATTATTCATGTTCGGTTTGCATATTATATAAGAGAACATGAACGTGTTTTTTAAGGAACGAACCACGAGTCGTTCGTGAACAGCTCGTTTATTTATGGCCCTAAATTGGTGGTGGTAGTGTTGCGCGAAGATGTGGTGTTAGTAATGGTAGTGATGGTGACAGGCGGTGACATGGGAGTAATGGTGCAGTGGATATAAAAATGCTTTTAGCGGATGTGGAGGTTGTGGCAGAAGCAATGGTGGGGTGAATGTGGAGGTGATAGCGCCCTTGTGGCGGCGATGGTGTTGGTGGTGGCCATGGTGGTGTCATGGTGGTAACGGTAGCGGCTAAGTCGTGGTAATAGTGGTGGTGATGATAAGGGATATAGTGGTTGTGGCCATAGTTCTAGTGTGGTAGAGGTCGTGTTGCCAACAAATTGATTGTAGCGCTATCATGGTGGTGATTATTCTTTTTCCATAAAATTTTGTTCAATAATTTTTGACCATCTAACTTAAAATTAAGTAAGGAGTTTTAAGTAAGTCCATGCTAGCTAAAAATTTTGGTTCTTTTTCCTCTAGAATTAATTTTGTAAGTGATGCAAGGTTAAGTGTATCAAACTCACTCAACTAAATATCATCAAAGCTTTTACATATTAACTGCTCAATTTTTCAAACACACCCTAAGTGATGAAAAGTGGAGTGCAGGCATTAATTAATTTCCATTGCTAATCATTACTCCCTTTGTCCCACGTAATTTGATCAATATTTTTTGCACGCAGATTAAGGATTTAAGTGATATATTGTGTATTTTTCATTCTACGCTTTAAAGAGAGAAGGGGAAGAAAGTAGGCTAAGAGAGAGAAAATGGGTTAGTGGAGTGTTATCTATGGAGAGAGAAATCTCTCTATCTTAAAAGAGTGAATTGTTTCTTCACATTTGCTTTCCAAATGTGCTCTTCACCATTTTAAAAAATACCAAAGAAGCAAACCATGTTTTGCCCCTGCTAGGAAACGACACATCTCTCGATTTGCCCTCGCAAAACTGATGAACCCAAACATGAATGATGAAATGTTGTCTGGCAGTTTTTCATTGTCAGATGACTTTTATCTCTAGATTACTCAATAAGAGCTAGAAATAAGGAGAGGAAGATGGAAATTGGAGAAAGATGGACGACATATAGCACGCTGAATAAAGAGTTGAATGTCAATCGGGGCAAGATTATTGAATGACTTTTCGCATTGTAGGATCAAGTAATCTGGATGGTATTGTGGTTGCTCATGAAATCCATAATCAACTTGGCAAAAAAAGTTTAACTCATATGGTAATCTCTAAAACATGTAACCAGAGGGGCACACTTAGTGTACAGTATTGTAGTCCCATTATTTGTATCTGATTTGTTAATTGAAGATGTCAAATGGAGGTACAGTAGGACTCTTCCCTACTCTCCAAAATTTTAGTCACCTGTACCCTTCAAAATTTTAGATGATTATAGGTCAATTTGTATCTATTCATTATTTTCTTGTATGGTGGGAGTAGTAAAACTAATATGCAGCTTGTCATGGAAAGGAAATGTCTCTTTGTATGATTGTCTTACATTTTTTAGGCAAATGTGCTTGAATATTGATGCATAATTGTGCAGAACATAATTGCATACCCTTCTCTACATTTTTCTCAATCTTATTCACTATCTCGTTTCTTATGTTCATTGTGTTGAACAACTGTACATGGCAGCATATATCTCTGGCAAGTCAAGCATCTACAATGTCTAATATGGTAAGGAATTGGTTAGCTTCCAGTTAATTACTTGATCAAACATTGACTTCAACATGAAATTTAATGAGTAATTTGAAAATAACATTTTATGGCAGATCTAAGTAGCTATGAGCTAATTTTTACTCAAAGAAGCCAAGAATGTCTAATCCGGTATGCCCTGTGTGTCCTCTACTTTGCTGAAACATGCGGTAACAAATTCTATATTATAGTAGTTGTAACTACGATGTCAATAAGAAGTACTTAAAATCTACCAAAAGTTTGTTTGTTCTTTGTCATGCTATAGTTTGACACAAGCATTTAACTTTTCCTGGTGCATTAAATTTTAATCTCTTGAATTAACTTCATTCACAATTCTCTATCAAAGAATTAGTTTACGTCTCTGTGTTCATCTAATGACTTCTTTGCAGCGCGTGAGTCTATTGGTGAAGTTATATTACTATAACATGCTTAATCATTAACGTGTTAAATAATATTCTTAAAATCATATATTTCTATCTGGTATGTCTTTTAGAAATCAATGTGGCATACTTGTACCCAATGACATCTGAATTGGCCGGCCTAATCTTAAAAAAGGATGGTAGTCAATGGGGCTTTGGGCTATATGTGAGGACACAATATTCATCCAGTGGAACGGTTGAAATTGATCAAAATTTGATTTAATTTTTTTTGTCTCAGTATGTTCTTGGCTTTGAACATTTTCACATGTGGTCCGCTTAACACTATGTCTGGTATGTAGATTTCATTTACTTAATGCAAAATTATGTCTTTTTAACGCACAAATGCTTATTTAGCCTTCATCTATTTTCAGTCTGCTCCTATTTTTACATATGTCAGCACAAGTGCTTTAATATCAGGCCCTTGCTTTTTTATTTTTAAAAAATATTCATGGGCTTATATGGGTATGAAAGACATGCAAATGGAAGTTTGGAATCTTTGGAAATGAATGATGACGCCTATAATTGGAAGAATTTATGTTCATTGATATGGAGAGCTCATACTTTTGACTGTCAAAAAGCCGCACCTTAAGATGAAATTCATGGTCACGGTCATCACGATGGTTATTAGAGCAAGAGTCAAAGGATCGTTGAACTTTGCTTCGAAAGACAAAACACATTTTGAGAGTAGCTACGACTTTCGTGACTAGAACATGTGAGATGCGAAGTAATAATGCAAAGGAGAGCTTCCTTCTTTAGCTCGTTGTAGTAATGTGTTGAGCAGTTTCATAATGAGGCTAGGGGGACTAGAACAAAATTTTCTACGACACAAACCCAATACCACGTCACACTACCCAATGGATCCTATTCGATGGATTCTTTGTGACCATCCACATCAACCAGGCGTGGAACCATATTTGAGGCTAAACAGAGAAGGGACCTCAACAGTACATGATGGTTGGGGTGGTTGAAAGACCTTCGAATATGACAACTTTGTCAAATACAGGGTCCTCTTACGAATCCTTTCATCGAAGTCTGTTCCATTATATTGGGCCATGATGACGTGTCGTCGCGTGACTTGGTATTAGGTTGGATTCAATATATACTCGACAAGGTGAGTTGCATATTTTATACTACTTTATTAAAGGATAACACTTGGTGGTTCATTTTATGAAAGACTTCATCCCTTGTATTTGACTTAAGCCAGTAGGTTCTTTTTTCCTCTTTTCTTTGACGTTCCAAACTCTGTGCAAACCGAGTATTGGGAACATATGTATAATTTGACAAGAAAAATGAGGGTAAGAATAAGAATATGGTAATGTATTCCATTGTCTTTTATATGGAGTTTGCTACAAAGTCAATGGAACTAATCGAGACAAGAAAAAAGTTAAGTCGCTCATATCTACCGGGCATTTGATTTTGATTGCATAAATGAAGAGTATAGACTATGATGACCGGTTCCATGACAAGTGTGATGATATTATTTCTTGATATGGTTGTAGGCCATATTCAACTTTACGAATTATTGCTTTGTGGTTATTAAGTGATTTTGTTAACTAATCAATGTAGTGTGCATAGTATTCTTTTTATTGGGATTAGATTACATGTCAACAATTAATAATTCGTAAGCTTTGACCTTGTATTCTAACAAGTGTCCTTGATTTGGTTCCCTTTTTAAATCTCTAATTGCTTTTGCCACTAAAAATGGAGTGTAGTCTCCAAAATGGTTCTAGTTGTTACGGTGCTTGGCAGTTCTAACTTAATAAAGAACATCTCCTCCCTGTTTTCATTTATTAGACATAGCTTTCGAGTGTCTAAATGTGTTTGTCATTGCTTAGTTGAGTGTATGATCACAGTAGAGTTTCCTTTCTTTGTAAAACTTCTTGTTAAATGTAAGTAAAGAGTAATATGATAGTGAGCAATGAAGTTACGAGGTATATATAACAATAACAAGTGATTGTGTTTTTATCTTGTAGGTGACAGACTTAAGAAGTTGGTGTAGACTGTTGTCAATGTTATTTTATCTTTTCCTGCTACTAACTCAAGCTGTCAATAATTTTTGGTACCTTTTGGATAAACATGGACAAGACTTTGTAGGCTGCATATCCATTAGAGTATTGACAATTGGGAAGCTAAGTTAGATTTGGTTAAGCAATATTTTAGAGGCAGAATTTGTGCAGCTAAATGAGGAAACTGGCCTTAGGTATAGCTAAAAATTTCAATGACAAGGGTGGCATGGAAGGAACTTTTGTACTAGAATTACAAATGAATTTTGTATTTGAGTTTCAAGTGTCGATACCGCCTTTCACATGGTAGTTTGCGATCCAAAATTGATGTCGACTTGGTTAAATTTGTGTGGGTTGATTATATTTTTAAGAATCTCTACTGTTGTTAATTGTTTTTGTGGATAAATGGCATACGCCCTTTTTCAATAGATTAATAAGGTGCAAAAGGTCCTTGACATAATATGGAATACTAAATGAAGAGGGCCTACACTTCATTCTTCTGTCCAAAATAAAGTTTTCCTTAAACTTTAAGTGAAAAAAGTGGAATGTAGGCAATAAAAAAGTGTCGGGTAATTATCAATTTACCAGATGAACCATTTCAAAACTTCGAATGCATACTTTATTGCATTGCACGTGATAGCCACTAGTGAATAAAAAAAATGTAAGAAAGGTAAATGTGTAAAAGTACCTAAAGAATCTTTCTTAATTTGGAAATGAACGGTCTTCCGCCAATGACCCAATATTTTTTCTTTTCACTAGATGACTCAAGTGGTCGGGTTTACAAGTAGTTAGCCTAAACTTTCTTCCTGTCTCTCTGAACCGCTTTGTACACGGGACACGTATATGTGAAAATTGTACTTTTGACTATATCACTTCTGGCCCCTCCACATGTGCAAGTGAAGACATGTCGATGAGATGTGAACATCAAAGTTCATATAGTAAGAATAATATATGTAAATAGAGCCAGCTGCAAGAGGAAAGAGTCGTGCATAAGACCTTATATAACCTACACTTTTTACACCACGTGTTACTTTACAATCTTCTAAATGCTTTTAATAAGACACGTTACTTAACGATCTTCGCTCCCTAAAAGCTTAGAGAATGGATAGGAGAATATTAACAAACTCAAAACATTTGATTTTTATTGCAAAGAGATAGCTTTATCACTGATAATGGTGGCTTTCGATGCTGCTTAGATGTAGCTAGCACTGAATCTTCAGCACACCACATGTTTAGCAAAAGCATTAGGTACAAGGCTTAGATCATGTTTTGGGTGGACAACCAGACCACTTTTACCTTCAGTAGCTATGTCTTCCTTGTCTATCCCAGCAGGAAGTTCCCAGTCAAATGCCTGGAGAAGATTAGCAAGTGCCAGCTCCACTATCATAGCTCCCATGGACATCCCGGGGCAGCCTCGTCGACCAGCTCCAAAGGGAACTAGCCCACAGTGATGTCCCTTGAAGTCAATAGTACTATCACCCAAGAACCTTTCAGGCAAGAACTTCTCAGGGTTTTCCCAAGCTTCAGGATCCTTTCCAATTGCCCATGCGTTCACGAAAACTAGAGTTTTCGGTTGGATTTCGTATCCGTTTATGACGCAACTCTGAGTTGTTTCCCGTGGCACAAGAAGAGGACCTGCAGGGTGTATCCTCATTGTCTCTTTCAGCAGAGCCTTCAGATAAGGAAGCTTTTCAAGATCATCTTCCTCTACACTAGCTCCCTCTTCAATCACCTGTCTAACTTCTTCCAGCGCTTTCTTCATCACTGGAGGGTTCCTTATGAGCTCTGTCATTGCCCAAACAACGGTGGCCGTAATCGTTTCTGTTGCACCAACTAAAATATCCTGCGCATGTGAAGTGGGAAATTAAACAAGAGAAAGCAACCCGTGTATAAGAGTTAATGATCAAAGAAATTCAATGTGATCCAAAGGAAACTGTGCCTAAGTATCTAAGGACAAAGAAATTCAACTTATAGTGATGTTCCGTTACCATGAGCACCCCTTTAATGTGATCCATAGTGAAATTAAATGAAGATAACTGGTCCTTTCTAAGCTGTAGCAAGATATCAATGATGTCCTCCTGTGTGGACTTTGGCCTTCTTGGATTGAGGTGCTCGTCGATGAGTTCTTGGTAGAAGATATCCATTTCCTTGAAATTCTTTTGTAGCCGATAATAACTTCTGGTGAATCTATCTAGCCAGCCTAATGGCGGAAAATAGTCCGAGACAAAGAAAGCGGTGAACATGACATCACTTTCGCGAATAAGCCTATGGAACCGATGCGCTTCGCGCCCATCATCATCGTATTGCTTGCCAAAAGAAATTCTGCAGATTATATTGCTCATGAGGGTCGCTAATATTTCGCTCAAGTTGGCGAGCTTGGAAGAAGTAGCAAGTTTTGATATTTTGTTGACCATCCTGGAAACCTCCTCTTGGCGAATGGGGCGAAAGGATTGCGCTCTCTTGGGGCTGAATAAATAGAGAACACAAACCCTTCTCAACTCTCTCCAACTATCATTATATGGTGAAAATGCCATATCTAAGCCATTGTAAGATAGCTTTTGCTGGCCAAGAAAAGTCGGCCGTCCAGAGAACGCGAGGTCATTAGTTTTGAATACCTCTTTCGCCATTCCGGCCGAGGAAATCACGAGGGTCGGGACGAAACCAAGACGCAGGGACATGATAGGGCCATACTTCTTAGAAAGTTGCCACAGTTGGCGGTGAAGGGCCGAGTTATCAAGTTGGTGCAGATTTCCAATGAAGGGAAGTCCTGGAGGACCTGGTGCGGACCGTGTTCCTCCGGTTGTTCTGCATCTAGGAACAAGAAAGAGGAGGAGTATAGGGAGGCCTAGAAGTAAAAATACTAGTGCAGGAGCCATATCTATCAGGTAGCTAGCTGCTAAGAGTTCACCCCTTCTTGTCCCCTGCGCAGTATGGTACAAGTGGTGTCCTTAAATAGCTAAAAATCTGCCAAGTACATTACGGAGATGCAGTGTTCCATGTTTGTTTCAACATTTTTGCCTTTTGCTAAAACCACCAAGGAGATGAATTATAGATCTTACGGCAAAAAATTGCTCATTGGGTGGCTAGAAATACTAGTGACAGTGATTCAAGTGGTGTTTTTAAATAGCTAGAAATCTGCAGAGTTCCATTTCGGAGATGCAGTATGTAATTCACCCAAGTTACAAACTTGGATGAACCACTAGAGGCGAATCCAGAAACTCTAATCGAGAGGGGCTAAAAAGACATTAAAAAATTGATGAACATAAAGAATTGCTCAATTTAACTACTAATCATTTAATTTTGATTCTCATAGTGATTCGTTTAACTTGACAAAGTTAGTCAAGAACGAATTATTTATCTTGCATGAAGAAACTTAACTCTTACTCTATAGATGAATTACTAATGTGATTATTAACGACATGAATACAATAGTCACGTATAAGTTAACATATTATAAGAATGTAAACTTCAAGAAAGAAAAAAAAAATAACCTTGATGTAAACTTCAAGAAAGAAAAAAAATATTAACATTTATCAATTCGTGTTATTTTCGTAATCTGGAGATTTTAAATATAGAATTTGGAAGAACGAAGATGCAGTAAAAGAATGAGAAATAAGAAGATTACGACAACTGGTGGTATAAAGAATAAAAAACACAACAAAGCGAAATCCTGATTAATTAATGTTACGAGATATTGACATTTTTATAAATATAAAAAAGAATTCAAAAGTTCCGCCCATGTGACTTCATTGGTGTCGCTATCTGGTCTAGTGGGAAAGGCAAGTGGTTTCGTGTTGTCTGAGATACTTTGGGAAGTTGCCAAAATCTTTCTTATAATTTTAGTGGAGACCTTTCGTTGATGTGCAAGCAATCAGACTAAATTTATAACACAATTCTCATTTTTCACAAGTTCAAGTGGCAAATTGTGCATGCCTCCCCAACTTTTTTGGACAATTTATCAATGGCACCATTTCAGTATGGATGACGAAGATATATGCAGAACAACCCTGCAGCTATAGATTTATCAATGGCACTCTTCATCATCCATACCTTTAACACAAATTCCAGACGATCGATCCCACTGTACAATTTTTTTTTAACATCATTAATCCACACAAGAAGATAACTATACATTTAGACAACTGTAAGAACTATTACTCTTTGGCTTACCAATATTCCCCCAGAAAATATAGTGGAATAGAATCCTAAAACCTCCAAACTATGCCGAACTTGTAAAGCTTGTTCGGTTGATCTAAGGTAACACCCAAGTTTAGTGGCAAGTAGTAACTCACCAGAACGCGAACAAGCTACTGCTGCCATTTGGCGTGCACGCAGGGGCGTTTGGAGAATAATCCTGTCAAGGGAAGATTTTTATACTCTAAAATACATACTGCCTTTGAAATCAATATTATGACAACAATGGCGCTGTCAGTGGAGCATATATATATATATATATATATATATATATATATATATATATATAGCCTTAGGCAACTATGTAGTCCTAATAGCGAATATATCGCTATCAGGACTTAATTGTAACTACTAACACCTCAAAAATACTTTAAGATAAATCGATGTCCAGTGCCCAAAGTACTAAACCTTGACACAAAGTTTAGTAGTTACGATGACACAAATCGATGTCCAGTGACCAAAATAAAATTTGCTTAATAGTACAGTGGTCAACCGCGTAGTTAACTCATAACAAAATAAACATTCAAAAATATTTTAAAATCGTAAAATATATTTAAGAATTAAGTCATATCACTTTGTGAATTATTTTCAAAAGATGTTAATTTGTGAATTATTTATCTTTATTTCCGTACATATTTTTGTATTTTACATTTGTGAAAAAAAGAACTTATTTATCATAGTTTTGTACATTATTTATCTTTAATTTGGTACATGATTTTTGTATTATCTTTAATTTTGTACATTGTGAAAAATACTTATTTCGTGCTTTTTTCAGGTACGTGAAAATTATTTCGTGCATTATTTAGGTACGTGAAAATTATTTCGTACATGATTTTTTATTTTACATTTATGAAATTTATTTTATTTTAAAAGTATTTTAAAGGTTAACATAGTGAAATTTAAGACTTAATATGTTAGTATATTGATAGGGTAGAGTTTTAGAAGGTGTGTAATTGATTTTCTACTGCATTTAAGTTAAACGAAAATTATGGGAACAATAGCTACGAATTTTTTAACAATAAATCAAAGTAAAGAATAGTGATACATGTGTAATGTTAATAAATATGGATAAAAAATAAAAAGGACTCGAAAACAAACATGATGATTTGTCACAAAAATTGACCTCAAATTCTAAATTAGAAATCATATACACTAAATCATGTATGAAATCAAAGATAAATAATTCACAAATTAAGATCTTTCAAAAACAATTTACAAAGTGACATGACCTAATTTCATAAAAGTGTTTTACATTTTTTTATATTTTTCAGTGTCTATTTTATTTTCTTAAAGTATTTTTGACGTGTTAATAGTTAAAATTAAGTCCTGGTATGTTTATACATTGATTACGTAGAGTTTTAGAATGTGCAGAATTGATTTTCTACTCATACGAAGTAAAATGAAATTATGGCAATAATAGCTACGAATTTTTTTAATAATAAATCAAAATAAACAATCATGATGAAAGTAAAACTTAAGAAGTTAATTTTACCTAAATAGAACAAAAAAAAAAAAATTAGTTAAGAAATTAGCTTTACCTAAATATCAAATAGAAACTTATTTAAGAAATTTGTTTATTTAAGAATTAGTTAAGCAATCAGTTTTACCTAAATAATGCTAAAATATTAAAATAGATGTCGATTTAAGAAATTAGTTTTACCTAAGTAGCTCAAACTATACAATGAAAATATACACCTAACAAATGCTAAGAAAAGGAAGCGCACCTTATTTGACTCGATGTCCAAGAAAACTTGAAAATGCCAAAATAAAAATTCACTTTCACATATTAATTTTTAGTTAGATTACCTTAATCTCTCAAATGAAATCATATACTCCTTTTAGATAATAAAAAAGAAAGAAAGAAAGAAAGTCAAACATAAGTATCAAGTCATAGGCATTGTGCGTCGTGAATAAAATAACTGATAAGATTTATTTAGATTACTCGCGCTTTCAAAATACTCTAACCAATAAATAATATAAAACATGAGAAACAAAATTATATATTGAAATAAATGTTATATCTCGTAAATTAGAGATTTCTTTATACTGTACTTAATTAATAAGCTAAATTATTGGCATTTAACTATGACTTTTATCATCTAAAGTTTTCAACAAGATAAAAACAAAAAAACTAAAGAGCAAAAAGTTAAGTAAAGATAAAAAGTTTTGTACTTTTACTTGCACTTTAGAAAAACCCTAAATAAGAAAGAATGTAAAAGACCTGAGAGACAAAATTATATTAAAATAGATGTTGAAACTTACTAGGAGTTAATATGATTATTTGCACTTAAACAAACTTTGAATATGTAAAATATTAATAATCATTAAAATAAATATTGTTTCTTATAATTTCGGATGTAAAATTTCTTTAGAATCAACTCTACAAAGTAAAAAGATAAAGTAGGTAAATATATAAAAGAATTTTTTAACCCTACGCCATTGCAGCCCCTTCTATCACAGTGTATGCGATAAACTAGACGTGAATAAGTTTTTATTCATTTGACACATATTTTTCTCAGTCACATAGTAGTGTAATAATTACTAGAAAAGAATCGTATGATCGTTCTTTTAATGTTATCTTTAACTATTGAGTGTAACCGTACATATTTCACAAAGGTAATAAATGTGAAATTAGTCATTTATTTACAATTTTAGAATATTTTTGACTTTATGCTTTTTTTTTTAGTTTCTTTTGATTATGATTATGATGATACATACATATGAAATGCATGAATATGACATATTTTGAATTTGATGTTTCGCTTCACACGAATACATATAAAAGTTTTGTTCAAAATCATAGATATAATGCATAAATATTCAACCTTAACTTTACCAATATATACTTACACTCAAACTTAGGAATACATAAATTGTTAAATATAACTGACCCGGGTATTGCCCGGATTACCAGACTAGTTTTTACATAATTGTACTATCATGTCAGACCTTAATCACATCCATGGCTACGTGCTTATAGTCACTGTAAAAGAAAAGAATTTCGGAATAGTTCGGTATATTCATTCTTTTTCAATACAGAGCCCTATAGATACAATTACATTTTGAAAGGAAACTATACACAAGATCTGCCAATTATTCTATTCTATGGAAACTATATACAAGATCTCTATCAAATAATCTATTCTAAGAAAACTATATACGAGATCTGTCAAATAATCAAATCCCTATAATTGTGACATGATTCCTATAATTATGGTAGAGATTTCAATGGGCCGGGCTTGGGCCGGCCCAGCCGAAGCCCAACGGGCCTCCAACGAAAACGGGTCGGGGCCGGGCCTGAAATCTTGATATATGGGCCCAGTCCAAGCCCTGGCCCTAGGCCCAATATTTAGGGCCGGGCTTAGGCCGGGCCCGGGCCCAATTTTTTTTTATATTTTGGTTCCCAACTCCTTGTTATTTATTTACGTCGATGGCCAACAAGAATACATCAAATTAATTGGTTGAGATTGATACATGTTAATTTGGTGTGACATTGACAAGCCTTTTTTGGCCTACTAACATTATAATTTATAAGTAGCATTTTTCGGAAGTTTCAATTCTAATCAGTTTATTTCAAATTTATACTATTATTTTAATTTGGTGTAAAGTTTTAGCATATATTTGTAAATCCTAATAAGTTTATTTCAAATTTATACTATTAAGCTTTACTTTTTTCACTAAAGTTGAATTTTTGTTATTATAATGTACCACTAAAAACTAGTTGGAATTTACAATAATTTAAATTTGGAGTATAGTTATTAATTCCCTAGACGATCTTAAGTAATAAGTATAGATTTTGACTAACAGTTTTTCTCTCTACTTGGTCTCATATACAAAATTTTATTCTATATATGTGACTCTCATATGTATATAGGACGGTTATGAGTGAGTATAAAAGAACCTATGATATTAATATATTGTGTTTGTCAGAAAATAAGAAGTAAGGCTAGAATTTATGAATGTATGTAAATTATTAACTTCCATATAGACAGAAAATCAAGGATCCAATATTAATGGACAAATGGCATGTGAATTGCATATTTTTATTTGGAATTGAAACTTTAGATAGCAAGAGGATGGTGGAGTGGGCCAGCCCAGAAAAGGGCCGAATTTCGGGCTTTTTTTGGGCCGGGCCTGGCCCGGGCCATTTTTGGTGAAACCTTGGCCTAGTCCAAGGCCCTTTTTTTTGGGCCTACACTGTTCATTACAGGGTTGGGCCGTTGGCCCATTTGACATCTCTAAATTATGGCATCATACAGTTGACCAACAGATTCCTATGATTATGGAATCAGGTAGATAAAATCAAGTAGCTCATGCCAACACTCCCCCTCAAGTTGGAGCATAGATATATATCATGCTCAACTTGCTGATCACATCATGGAATACCCTTTCTGAAATAGCTTTTGTGAGTATATCAGCTATCTGGCTTGCTGACCTGATAAATGAAAATTGTATTATCTTTTGATCTAGCTTTTCCTTGATAAAGTGTCGATCAACTTCAACATGCTTTGTGCGGTCATGTTGTACAGGATTCTGTGCAATCTCAATAGCAGATTTATTGTCACAATAAAGATTCATAGGCTTTCAATGTTCAATCCCCAAATCTTGTAATATACTTTTAACCCACAACAATTCGCACACACCATGAGCCATACCTTTGAATTCAACTTTAACACTATCGTGCCACACCTTTTCGTTTCTTGCTCTTCCAAGTAACAAGATTACCTTCCACAACGTAAAATAACCAGTTGTAGACCTTCTGTTTGTTTGATGCCCTGCCCAATCAGCATATGTGTACCCTTCAACATTAGAGACACCATCTTTCGAAAATAATAATCCTTTACCCGATGTACCCTTTAGGTATCTCAAGATTCTGTATACTGCATTCATGTGTTTTTCACTTGGTGCATGCATAAGCTGGCTAACAACACTTACAACATAGGCTATATTCGGTCTCGTGTGTGACAAATAAATTAATCTCCCAACCAACCGTTGATAGCAACCCTTGTCTGTTAGAGCGTGATTTAGAAAGTTTCCAAGCCTATGATTCATCTCTATGGGTGTTTTTACTGGTTTGCAAGCAAGCATTCCAGTTTCAGTCAAGAGATCTAACACATACTTCCGTTGCGATAGAGAACTCCCTCGTGCTGATCTTGCTATTTCGATTCCTAAGAAGTATTTAAGTTGTCCCAGATCTTTCATCTCAAATTCAGCAGCTAGATAATCCTGCAACAACTTCATTTCACAACGATCATCCCCTGTAAGGACCATATCATCAACATACACAATCACAGCTCTTACCTTCCCTTTTTTATGTTTTACAAATAGAGTATGATCAGAATTACTCTGCTTATAACTAGGGGCGGAGCCAGGATTTCACCCCAAGGGGTGCTAAAATTATATCGAAATCAATATATATTTTTTTATAAGTAAAATAGCACACAAAAAAATGCACTTTTCGATAATACACAAAAAAAACATACGAAAAAACATCCAAAAGGCCTTATTAAGTTTCATGAGAGCCATTAAAGACTCTTTACAGTACAAAAGAAGCGAATACAAAATAGATATTTCAGTGCTTACAAACGAAAGTACGAAATAACTACTCGATGAGGCGCCGAATTCAGCATCTTGAAATTCGCTAGTACACAATTATCTTAGTACTGAGCCATGCGGGTGAAAGCTTATTTGTGCTATTTTGATATACTCGGAAATTTGATGATTTGTGAACTTTCTATTCTTAACGAATCTACATGTATCCATATCCAACTTTGTCTGGGAATCTCATGCATATACATGCTATAAAAACACAAAAAACAAGAAGAAAAGGCTCAAGTTTCCTTCAAAACTGCAAGAAAGAACCAAATTCTAGAGGAAAATGTGCAATAACACTCCCACACCACCATTCCTATGAAGGCAACATAAATCTGATTCTCAGCACCCATCAAGTTGAATGCTCGTACAATCTAAATATGGCCTCACTACAATTCTTGAGCCTGATTCAACCATATGCCACGTGTTCAGATTTCCCCAATTCCATGCAACCCTTTTGTTACTCCATCTTCTTCAAAGATTTGACGGAGTACATATCCTACCGAAGAAAGCTCTCTCTTTAACAAAATTTGCCTCCTGAAACTTGTTTTTACTGCAATTCTATATATCTCCATCATAAATAAACCGTGCAGCATACCGCATTGGCAAACGTAACTGCAAAGCAAATTGAATCCTTATTTTGTCCATTCACAATAAATTAGCTGCAAAACTATTTTTCCCATTACGAGATAAATTTGCTCCCACGAGTATATATATATATATATATATCAATGAAGGTAATTATGAATGTAATCCTAATCACATTGAATTCATATCCATAATTAAAAGAAAATATTCAAAACAGCCTAAGTATCTTTACCACTAACCATAATTGTGTAACAAATACAAGAATCAAGTCAATTCAATTCAGCTTCCAAATTCAAAGCAAACAAATCTACGCTCAGACCACAGTTAAAAAATGCAATTTTACATCGAAAAAATTAGAGACGGGCTCAAAGAGTAAAGAAAAATGTACGTTGATATCATCGTCGACGGAATTGAGCTCTTTGTTGGCCTGCTGGCTGAACCAGTACGATGATCGTGTCGTGGCCGCCGTCGCCCATCTACGATTTGCTGGAGTGAGGCGCTCGAGGCCGTGGCCCATGAGACGGTGAGAACTGAGAGGTCGTGAAACTGAGAGGAGAAGAGATAGAGAGAGAGAGACTCTCGTGGCCTATGGCCGCTGTCTGCGATTTGCCGGAGTGAAGCGCCCGTGGCCGTGAGAACTGAGAGAGTGAGAGGTCGTGAAAGTTGAGACTGAGAGGAGAAGAGAGAGAGAGTCTGTGACTGAAAATCTGAAATTTTTTTCCAAAATTTGAGGGGGTACATTAGCCCCCCCTCGTACAACACTAGCTCCGCCCCCTGCCACACACGACTCACACACTAACCATAACAATATTGCAGGAATTTCTAAACACGGTTTAGTTCTTTGTAAATATCCAGAGACTCGTCAATATCTATTAATATTTGCATTTCTCGTGATTTGGTCAGCAACAAGATCTGCCAAGCTCTGCGAGATCATCCATTTGGTCATTTTTTCTGTTAATTTTTTTCCTTTTTTTTTTTCAACTCTGAGTGGTTGGAATATTATAAGTTTCAGGTTTGGTAATTTTTTTGGTCCTATTGAACCAGAAAACGAGCTTATAAAGCTCGAGTTTGGTCGGTATAGGTTAAACAAATGAACCGACCGAATCGAGCTCAAATTTTGTGAGTGGTTTCACGAACCGAGTTCGGACAAATATTTCACTCTCTTATACAAACTCAAGCCTAGTTCGGACATGGCCTGAGCTATACGAACCGAACACGAACACGAACACTCTCATGTTCGGCTCAAACTTCATTCGTATATAGCCCTAACCACCATCATCAACACTTTTTCTCCACCACCACTATTTATTATTACTCTATCAATGTAACACCCCAGATTTTGTTTCCAGGATACTTGTGTAAGTATGAATTAGAATGTATGGTGACTTTGGATTAAATAGTGGGCCTAAAAATCAATTTAAAATTTTCTTCCAGGAAAGTGGGTTGTGCGTTTGGAATTAGACGACCCAATTTAAATTTGGGCTTTAGTTTGACCCATTCATAAAGTTAGAGAATTTTAGGACGTAATGGGTATTTTGCAATTCTTATTCTTTTAGGAATATAATTACAGGCCTTTTAGGCCAATGACTTATGTACTATAATTCCTAGGAGCACCACAAACTTCAGAAGAGCCTCCAAAGAATATCTAGGAAGAACACTCTTGAGATTTTGGTCATTACATTGAGGTAAGAGCTTAATTTGATATTAGGATTGAGGTTTGTGATAAGAAGCTCTTAAGCTATTGTGATTGATAGAGTCAAATTGAAATTTTGGGTATTATTATGTTAGAGTTTTTGATATAATTTGTTTGAGGATATCAAGACTTGGAGTTGATTTGCGCAATTGAGGTAAGGATTTTCTCACGCATTTACCCCATCTGAATTCTGATTATCAATCCTTTCGTCAATTGATTTATTGTTTAAAGAGATCTATTGATTCTTTAGAACCCTAATTACATTCTTGATCGTTACGCTAAATGGTTCTTTGTACTTTCGATTATTAACTTTGATTCATGATCCTTTTATTGTAAATCTTTGTAGCAACTTCAAGAGTCCGAAACATTTTCTTTCCTTGTCCAATTTCAGTGTTCTTACACTTTTTGAAAAACTCAAATAGTGTACTACAACTTTGTAGTTTTGGATTTTCCAAAATTCCAAGTGATCGATATTCAAAATAGACCTGAATATTGTTATGATTATATTTCCGACAATATGGTTAGCAGATTTCGATTTATTGTACCTTATTTGTTTATCATTGGTTTTTTATGATCTTGGACATTCAGAAATCCGTGAAGAGTCTTCTTCAACTTTGTAGTTTAAAGTTTTTAAAGAATCCATTTGGTTCTTGGTCAAAATTGAGTTCGAATGTTATTTTTCAGTGCAGACTTTTCTATTTTTGACACTGTAAATTAGCCCACTTCGATTTGTTCTATCTCATTTATTTCTTGTTGGTTTTTGATGATTCTAGACAATCTGGAAACCTTAAGGAATCCTCTTAGACTTCTTAGTTTTGTATTTTATCAGAATCCATCTATTTTCTAATCTAAATTCAGTTTGAAAGTTATTCATCGGTCAAAAGTTGTTGTTTGACACTGCAAATCAGCTTAATTACTTTGACTTGCTCCATCGTATTCGTTTCTTATCAGTTTTTGATGATCTTAGACATTACAAAAACAGTAACGAGTCCACTTTAACTTTTAGGCTTTGAGATTTCTTAGAATTCATTGATTTCATTGTTGAAGTTACCCTTGAATAAAACTATTTTGTGTAGAATCGTGTGAATGAGAATGACTTTGTCGATTTCAAACTCTTGGTGTTTATTAAGTTGATTTGGTATATGCTTTTATAATATGGCGTGCCATGGCACAATGTATGTGACTTATCTATTTTTTACTTACCCACGTGGATTTGAACGTGGGCTAACTCAACGGGATGAGCTTGAGATCGCGATCTTACTTTCTGAACCTTGTCTCACGTCTCAGTGATGGCACGTGTGACACATTTCTGAATGGCTCCCGTGGTCTTCGTCTTTGTACTGATCGAACATTTAGATTTTGATATCTGATCTATTTGAAGAAGTTTTCGAACTTATCTGAAGTATTATTGAATTCACTGGAGTCTTTTTGAAATATAAGATATCTTTATCAGAAGTTGTGGAAATATTTCGAACTAAAATTTGTATTGTTTTAAACACATCGAAACCTTTTGAACCGCTGCAAATTTAGTTATATATGGTAATTCCTTACTTTGAGATTGTATTGTCTGCTCGTATGAGCTATTTGATCTTGTTGCTAATTTGATTTTTGAATTGAAAGTTAGTGCATTGGTTTTGGTATTCGCCATGCACCTTGGTATCGTATTTTATCACCTCCAAATACTATTATCGACATAGCGTGCTTTGTGCTATGTGGGTGGGTGTGTGCGATTATCTTTACTGGGCTTTCTGCTCACCCCCTACTTTCAGGTTATCAGCCAGTGTTCGGAGCTGTGCAAAGGGATTATAAGGCATGGCTAAGTAAGAAACTTTGTATAGATGAGTTTTCCTTTTATATTTATTGTCGATTAAATTTTACTTTAGATTTTGTTTTGGAGCTCCTTGTAGGAGTAATTGAGGTCAATGTAACTGTTTTAAGCTAGTGTGACATTTATTGATGTTGCTTGGAGACTTGGGGAGACTTTTGGATAGTTTGAGGTTTTCTGCTTTTATTTATTTGAAATTAACGCTAAAAAATAAAATAAAAAATCCGGGTGTTACAATCACCACGACTAATATTTAATGGAACATTTTCATAGCATCAAGAACACTCGGTTTATCTCAGTGATGAAAAATCAAGTGTACATGATAAAAAGTGGAGCGCGAAACTTATGTGATGTCCACTAAGACGAAAAACAAGAAAAAGAAATCATCAAGATTTGCAAGATGTTTAGACTATAAAGATGGGATCAAGATCCTCTGCTGTACAGCAGAGGTGCTGTACCTACAAAATGTCGCTAAATGTTTTTTAGCGATAAAAAAATTGTCACTATAAATTTCAGTAACAGCGACAAAACATAAGATGGGGACATTTATAATTATTTTACTTGTGGAAAACGTTGAAAAAGCTTGCTTATACAACAAATCATACTTGCCAATTGTTTAATTATACAACAAAGATGGGGACATGTATATGTAACTAGTGGTAATGCACACGTGTTGTATGTGAACATTAATGCTTGATTATTATTATAGAAAAAAACCATGTTGTTGTTGCTTTGTTCGTCCTAAACTTTTTCAGACTTTGTTAATTTAGTGCATTGAGCAACAATGATTTAGTACGCAAATGGTTAAATACAAGCATAATTTTGTATTTTGTCATAACACCATCGATAGAACATGTGTTATTAGCCTTTGGCTCACTACAAGAAAATTAGTCAATAATGACAACTTTTTTAGTGACAAGAAAAATGTTCACTATTGACTACATTTTGTGACGGAACCGAAGTTGCCACTACCTTGTTTGCAGAAATCCGATATCTAGCGACAATAATAAAGTTGTCACTGAAATTCGTCATTATTCATTTGGCGAGATCGAGGGGTGCAACTTGGACCACCGAGCAACCCGTGTACAAACTGCGCCAGCTCGCAGAAATATGAGAATTGACTTACTTTCGATCTTAATGAGCGTGGTGAACGTGGACTCAAAATATTGGGCCCGTAAAAAACATGGGTTAGACATGGGCAAAGGTTTCGACAAGCCCGTCTATATATATATATATATATATATATATATATATATATATATATATAGTTTCCTTTAGTTTTTTTAGCATTTTGTCCCAAATATTTGTTTCCATGCTTATATTTAAATTCTTTCGAGACTTTAATGTACTCTTTTTCATTATCATGACTAAATTGTAGAGTTGGGTGATCAATAATATGTTTC